>CM036215.1:3228152-3241724 GCA_020631735.1 Saccharum officinarum | reverse complement strand
TGTCGATGCGGGACCCATAGGATACCCCGCAAGGGAGAGAGAAGATCTAGTCCAACTAGGATTCTTCCCATGTAATCTTAGTAGTATAACTATTATGTAATCCTACTAGGAAATCTCATTATAAACCGACTAGAACTCTGGCCTCCTGACTATATAAAGGAGGGCAGGGCTCCTGAGACAGGGACAACCATTGTACAACGCAACACTTGACAATCAATCCAACGCAAAGGCTAAGGCCGACTGGACGTAAGGTTATTACTCGATCTACGATCGAGGGCCTGAACCAGGATAAATCGACTATGTCTTGCGTTAACCATCGAGTTTGGCATACGCCGAAGCCCGAACATACTGCCCCGGGTACCCCCGTGGCAGGCTATCGGTGGTAAAACATCGACAGCTGGCGCGCCAGGTAGGGGATTTCGGCGACTTTGCATCCGAGAACTCGATGGACCTCGACAACATAATCTTCCCGACGGAATCAACTCTCATCTTCGGCTCATGGATCTGCGAGGCAGACAACAACGGCAAGCTTCAGGGCCATCTCCTCAAAGATCCAGATCATCATAAAGAATTTCATATTTCACCAAATACAACGGATCAGCTCACCAGAAGATTCGCACAGCTCACAGTATCCGATTCAAATCAGATTTCACGGCCACTCGTATCCGATTCGAATTCAAACATCAAGGCGAAGCTTTATCCGAGTGCTTTCAAGAAACCGAGTTCTTTTTTGGCAAGATTCCAGAGCACATCCCAAAACAACTCGGATTACCCTCAGAGTTCTTCCAAGAAGTCGAGTTCTTTTCCATTTGGGCTCGATAACATGCCAAAATCCTATCGAGGACAGTTCGAAAGATCTTTCAATCCAAGATGCGGGATACCACTGACAGGAGCTCAGGAGGGTCTCGTGCTAACAATAACATCCCAAGACTGCATCATCCACTGGCCAGGTTCTGTTCCTGAGGACAGCAGTACCCAACTAGTCGGCACGACGACGACAACAATTCTACCCTACCAAGAAGGAGACTCAATCTACGACACCGAGGCATCCACTAAAGTTATTAGCAACTCCGACAGCATGAAAACTAACGCCAATAACGGAACGACTCATGCGCGAGAAGTGCTCATGGTTCGACGACCGCGGTCACCATTAAATCCCCCAGAAGCACCCGATGTCAGATCATCAGATGAATCAGAATCCAACATATCACCTTTTGCCCAAGGCTACGACGGAGAAACAGATAGTCAGAAACAAGCTAGAGAAAGAAAAAACAAGTTAAAGCAAGGGCGTCAACACCGTGCTAGGCAACGCAGGGAAGCTTGGATCAGATACGAGTCAGAATTGGCTGAGTACGACAAAAGAAAATCGCAACGAGAAGTCGAGGGGAGACGCACGACGAATACACCTTACGATAAGATTCAAGAAGCATTAGAAGAACTCGGAAAAACTTCACACCCCAGTGAGAAGTATGAACAGCTCCAGGACTTGCTCCGATCAACGATTCCGAAAATGCATGAAGAAAGAGCTCGATCAAGACTACCCGCAAGATCAACAACCCACAGGCAAGAAGATAAAAATCAAAGGAAATCCGCTTTCGAAAGACTTGGGCCGGGTGGAAGCCATGACGAAGGAAGTAGGAAGGAACATAATCAGGGCCACCGATTTGAACAACCAAGGAAGACTAGGAGTAGGGTACCTACCCAGACAATCTCGCAAGATTATTCCTGTCAGAACGACAGCTGGCCAGAAGAAGGTGCCGAATCCGAATTCAAAGAAACCAAGACACACGACAGATTCCCCTGTTTCGCGAACAGGCTTGCATTGGTACGATTACCTCACAAATTCAAACCGTCTAACCACTCCAAGTATGATGGCAAAACTGAGCCAAGGCAATGGCTCAGAATATATTCACAATCAATTGAACTAGCCGGAGGAGATGACGATATCAAAACCCTATTCTTTCCCATGGCACTGGAAGCCATGCCTCTCCAATGGTTTGACAAACTGAACCCAGGATCCATCAGAAATTGGGAGGATTTGCAAAGAGCTTTTTGTGAGAATTTTGTAGGAATCATTACACATCCAATCACCCATGCAGAATTAAAAGGACTCAAGCAAAAGGGAGGTGAAAGTCTCAGAAATTACTATCGACGATTCGGCGAACTACGAGCTCAAGTGCATGACATAACCGAACGAGAAGTAATTGAAGCTTTCTCTCACGGAATCATGGCTAGGTGGCAATTTCAAGACTTCTGCAAAGAAAATCCGAGAAACAATGAAGAATTCAGACGAACAGTAGAAAAGATGATTACTGTAGAAGAAAAAACACGAGAAAGGTTCCCGGACAGAAACAACCAGGACAACTCGGACAAGCAAAATCATCGAAATAGCAGACATCAAGAAAGAAAACGTAGACCAGACAATACTGTGGCAATGGCCGACAAATCAAAGAAGTTTACCAAACCCAGAAGATATGATGACATTGAAAACATACGTTGCCCATTGCACCCTAGTGGGAGGCACACCATCGGAAATTGCTATACTTTCAAAGATCGATACACAAGAAAAAATAGTAAGGAAGACACCAAAGAGGACAATCAGAAAAGAGAAGAAGACAACCACGAGGACAAAGGATTCCAAAAACCTAGGGGAACGGTAGCAGTGATTTTCTCAGGGGCTCCGGATTGCAGAAGCAAACATCAAGAAAAACTAGCACTGTGGACCATTATGACAGCAGAACCGGCTACACCAAGATACCTCAATTGGTCACAGTATCCTATCCAATTCACCAGAGAAGACCAATGGACTAGCGTGGGAAACGCAGGCCATTATCCATTGGTTCTGGATCCGACTATAGCTGGTATGACCGTCACCAAAGTACTAATCGATGGAGGAGCTGGGCTTAACATCATCTTTTCAGAAACTCTAAGGAAAATGGGACTACAACTCGCCGGGATGATTACACCAACAAGCACACCTTTTTACGGAATAGTACCCGGCAAAGCAGCCATGCCACTCGGACAAATTACTTTACCTGTTACCTTTGGAACTCCTTCAAACTACCGAACAGAGTTTATCAAATTCGAAGTCGCCGACTTCGATTCATCATATCATGCAATCCTAGGACGTCCAGCACTGGCCAAATTCATGGCAATACCACATTATCCGTACTTACTGCTTAAGATGCCAGGACCCCACGGTATCCTTTCTCTTCGAAGCGATTTAAAGCGCGCTTTTGACTGCGACGTTCAGGCGATCCAAATTGCAGCCAAAGCACAAGCTGACAATGGAAGAAAAGAAATAGCCACAATCGCGGCAGAAACAAGCCAAGAAGAATTAGAAATACCAGCTAAAAAACCCAGTATCATCGCACCACCAAAAGAAGCCGACGTCAAGCAAATCGACTTAGGCACGGGCGACACCTCCAAGACAGCAACTATCAGTGCTCACCTCTTGGAAAAATAGGAACTCGCGCTCACCAACTTTCTTCGGGACAACAAAGATATCTTCGCTTGAAAGCCAGCCGACATGCCAGGAGTCCCAAGAGAGTTGGCTGAGCACAGAATTGATGTTAACAAAAGCTCCAAACCTGTAAAACAATGGCTACGACGATTCTCACCCGACAAGAAGGCAGCAATTAAAAAGGAAATAACAAAACTGATGGCAGCCGGATTCATCAAGGAGATCCTACATCCAGACTGGCTAGCAAACCCGGTCCTTGTATAGAAGAAAAACACAGACGAGTGGCGTATGTGCGTCGATTACACAGATCTCAACAAACATTGCCCAAAAGATCCGTTCGGGCTACCACGCATTGACCAGATAGTTGACTCGACAGCAGGATCTGCGTTATTATCTTTTCTCGATTGCTATTCAGGGTACCACCAGATCGCACTAAAAGAAGAAGAGCAGAGCAAGACATCTTTCATCACCCCGTTTGGTGCCTACTGCTACAAGACCATGTCGTTTGGACTAAAAAACGTTGGCGCCACGTATCAAAGAGCTATCCAGACTTGCCTTGGGAATCAAATCGGTGAAAATGTGGAGGCATACGTGGATGATGTGGTGGTGAAAACAAAAAACCCAGACACTCTAATTGAAGATTTAAAGCAAACCTTCGAAAACTTGAAGAAATGGAGATGGAAATTGAATCCAAATAAATGTGTATTTGGAGTTCCCTCAGGACAACTACTCGGATTTTTGGTCAGACAGCGCGGGATCGAAGCCAGCACCAAGCAAATTCGAGCTATAACAGAAATGGGTCCACCTAGAAGTGTCAAAGATGTGCAGAAACTAACAGGATGCATGGCGGCCCTCAACCGTTTCATATCAAGACTCGGCGAAAAGGGGTTACCTTTCTGTAAACTACTAAAGAAGACAGACAAGTTCGAGTGGACAATAGAAGCCGACGAAGCTTTCAAAAAACTTAAAGAATACCTCACTTCATCGCCTGTCCTGACACCTCCAAAGAAAGATGAAGATATGATGCTATATATCGCGGCAACTCCCACCGTAATCAGCACAGCAATAGTCATAGAAAGAGAAGAACAAGGGCGCGCGTATAAAGTGCAACGTCCAGTATACTACATCAGCGAAGTACTGTCAGAATCCAAAATCCGGTACCCACATGTACAAAAACTACTCTACGCTCTACTCATTACCTCTCGGAAGCTTCGCCACTATTTCGAAAGCCACAAGATTACCGTAGTGACAGATTTTCCACTCGGAGACATCCTACACAATAAAGACGCCACAGGGCGCATATCCAAATGGGCAGTTGAAATTGGAGCTCTGGACATCAATTTCACCCCACGGAAAGCAATCAAATCTCAAGCCCTCGCCGATTTCGTGGCCGAATGGACAGAGATTCAACAGCCCTTATCAGATACAATCCTCGACCACTGGAAGATGTACTTTGATGGATCACTCAAACTAGGCGGGGCCGGTGCAGGCGTTCTCCTCATTTCTCCAGAGGGAAAACAACTCAAGTACGTCCTTCAGATATTATGGCAAGCTACAAATAACGAAGTAGAATATGAAGCCCTCATCCACGGGCTACGAGTCACGATCACCCTTGGAATAAAAAGATTACTCGTATACGGCGACTCAGCAGTGGTCATCAACCAAGTCAACAAAGATTGGGACTGCACCAAAGAAAACATGGGTGCTTATTGTGCTGAAATACGGAAACTTGAAAAACACTTCCAAGGATTAGAAATTTTACACGTTCTACGTGATTCCAACATTGCAGCAGATGTCCTTGCCAAGCTCGGATCAGACAGAGCAAAGGTTCCACCCGGCGTATTCATAGAAGAGCTATCAGTTCCCTCTATCAAACAACCCGGTGAAACAACACATGAAATTCAGGCTAAAGGCGTCCAGATCTTGATAATCAACACTTCATGGACTCAAGTTTTCATCGACTATATCAAAGAAAACAAATTACCAGCAGATAAGGCAGAAGCCACCCAAGTTGTTCGCAGAAGCAAAAACTACGTTCTAGTAGGAGATAAACTTTACAGAAGAGCAGCATCATCAGGAGTACTCCTAAAATGTGTCTCGTTTCAAGAAGGTAAAGAGATCCTAGACGAAATACACTCAGGTTGCTGTGGAAATCATGCCGCTTCAAGGACACTGGTTGGCAAAGCATTTCGCACTGGATTCTACTGGCCAACCGCTTTGAAAGACGCAGAAGAGCTTGTCAGAAAATGCAAAGGTTGCCAAATGTTTGCAAGACAAGCCCATGTACTAGCTCACAATCTTATCTGCATCCCACCCGCTTGGCCTTTTTCCTGCTGGGGGCTAGATCAAGTAGGACCCCTGAAAAAAGCAAAAGGCGGCTTCGAGTACATCTTTGTGGCAATCGACAAGTTTACCAAGTGGATTGAATACAAACCACTCGCGAAATACAGCGCAACCAAAGCAGTCGAGTTCATCCAAGACATTATGCACCGCTTCGGCATGCCAAATCGAATCATCACAGATCTAGGCTCCCCCTTCACAGCTACAGAATTCAAAAGCTGGGCACAAGACTGTGGTTTCAGTATAGACTATGCGTCTGTTGCACATCCAGAAGCCAACGGACAAGTAGAAAGAGCTAATGGACTCATACTAGCCGGATTAAAACCAAGGTTATACGAAGAACTAATGGACTATGGGTCCAAATGGATTGAAGAACTACCGAAAGTAGTGTGGGGGCTACGAACTCAAATAAGCAGAGCAACAGGCCACTCACCTTTCTTCCTAGTTTACGGGTCAGAGGCCGTACTACCCGCCGACTTGATCTGGACATCCCCAAAAATAGAACAATATGATGAAGGAGAAGCAGAACACACAAGAAGATTAGAACTCGACAGCTCAGAAGAAGTCAGAATAAATGCTACCCTCCAATCAGCTAGATACCTACAAGGTTTAAGACGGCACTACAACAAGAGTACCCAACCTCGATCACTACAAGTTGGAGACTTAGTGCTAAGAAGGATACAAAAGACTGATGGACGACATAAGCTACTCAGTCCTTGGGAAGGCCCGTTCATTGTCACAAAAGTCACCGGACCCGGCACATACAAGTTAATGACCGAAGATGGAAAAGAAGTCAGCAATACATGGCACATCAGCCAGCTAAGAAGATTCCATGCGTAAAAACAACTCAGGAAAAAAACAGACATGCAAGCCACAAGGGACCTACGTTCACAATCAACGAAAGACAATACTCTTCAAAAACATATGTATTAGTTTATACTCATGATCAATAAAGATGATATTCATCCACAGCCTGTCTTGTCATGACTTCCAACGAGTTGTTTTCACGAAAAAGCAAAATGGCTGAAAACATGCCTGAGCATCCCGGCCGAGAGCAAAAAAGCTGAAAAGACGCCCGAGCTCGCCGATGAGGGTAGCTAAAAGCTAACACCCGAAACAAAAAAGCAAAATGGCTGAAAACATGCCTGAGCATCCCGGCCGAGAGCAAAATAGCTGAAAAGACGCTTGAGCCCGCCGATGAGGGTAGCTAAAAGCTAACACCCGAAACAAAAAAGCAAAATGGCTGAAAACATGCCTGAGCATCCCGGCCGAGAGCAAAATAGCTGAAAAGACGCTTGAGCCCGCCGATGAGGGTAGCTAAAAGCTAACACCCGAAACAAAAAAGCAAAATGGCTGAAAACATGCCTGAGCATCCCGGCCGAGAGCAAAATAGCTGAAAAGACGCTTGAGCCCGCCGATGAGGGTAGCTAAAAGCTAACACCCGAAACAAAAAAGCAAAATGGCTGAAAACATGCCTGAGCATCCCGGCCGAGAGCAAAATAGCTGAAAAGACGCTTGAGCCCGCCGATGAGGGTAGCTAAAAGCTAACACCCGAAACAAAAAAGCAAAATGGCTGAAAACATGCCTGAGCATCCCGGCCGAGAGCAAAATAGCTGAAAAGACGCTTGAGCCCGCCGATGAGGGTAGCTAAAAGCTAACACCCGAAACAAAAAAGCAAAATGGCTGAAAACATGCCTGAGCATCCCGGCCGAAAGCAAAATAGCTGAAAAGACGCTTGAGCTCGCCGATGAGGGTAGCTAAAAGCTAACACCCGAAACAAAAAGCAAATTGGCCAAGTCGACCGAAGTCTAACTTCAAAAGACCCTCCAGCACTTTGTTCCGAAAAGCAAGAGGCTCGGGGGCTACAACCAGATGGATGTACTTTTTCTTCAAAAAAGCACAAGCACCACTCAAGAAAGCACTCGGATGCCGAAGTTTATCAAAGCTACATTCTATGCCGAGTCGTTTCACATAGTGCGGGCGAAAGGTTGCTAACGCGAAGATCTACATCTAACAAAGTCATAACACGGACAAAGCACTCGACGAATCACAAAGGAAGAATAAAAGAAAAGTACTTGACAAATCGAGGGGCCTCGTAAGAATAACACACAGAGTTGTTTTGCGGAGCAGAGACGGGAACAGAACAAGGTACTCAACAAGTCAAATAACTTCAACCGCACCCAAGCAAAGAATACATCAACAAGAATAAAGAATCTTCATTTAAAAAGGAGTGTAATATTACAAGGGGATGCTCAATCGAGTCAGGCATTGTCATCAGAAAGGGAAATGTCAATATTTAGACCATCTACAATCCTACTGGCTAGATCTTCGACCTCAGGCTCCATCTTTTCAACGGCGTCAAGATATTCTTGGCTTTCAGCTTCTTCCGCTATCTTGGAGAGAGGCGCCTCTGGAGCAAGGACCCGGACCTGGGCCAGCACATTTTTGGTACATACTTGGGCACACCTCTTCGCGAACTCTTGGAAACGAGTCGAAATCCGGGGAATGAACTGCGCCCAAGATTGCCCGTCATCCGCCGAAGTCCGGAGGACGTCGGCTACTGAACGAAAAGATTTCCACAAAGCATTCCAATTCTCAGTAGCCGTTGCCAGCTTCCCGGACAAATTTTCAATGGTTTTTTGGGCCTGCACAAGATCTCTGTCAGCTCCGCGCCTAATCAGCTTAGCAAGGGCGAGTTCTTCCTCAGCATGAGTAATTACCTCCTCAGCTCTATTATGACTAGAACGGACAAGGGCCCTCATTTCATCAATACTCTCCGAGAGCTTCTGCTTCTCAACTCGGAGAGCTAGACAGTACACCCAAGAACAAGTCAGCAGAAAAAGAAGTCAAAGTACAAGAAGAGACAGGCAGAACCCGCGGCACCTTTGCTTTCATTCTTCGCAGACTCCACCGCAGCATCTCTCTGTTGCTCCGTCTCCACAACCCGGGCGCGAAGGGCTTTCTCCTCCTTTTGGTGCATTTGACGCTCCGTCTCCAACTCAGCCCGGAGGAGGTCAAGATCGGCTTTCAGAACGTCCACCTCCGAAGACAACTTCCTCTCATTTTCAGATGAGAAAAAGAAGCCAGAATGATCACGAGAAAAAGACTGAGCAGAAAGAGGCAAAGAGAAACAATGCGTAAGGATAGAAGAAAAAGCAAGCATGCAAAAGAGGAGTGGCATTAAAACTTACCTGGAGCTTTTCACCAAAGGAAGTCGCGAGGGTCGACAAGCTCCCCCAGGCTGCGGTCAGCTCTGATAACCGATGAGTGGCATCGAACTGTTGCACCACGTCGTTAGACAAGGAGGGGCCGCCGGGGGCAAGAGAAGGGGAAAGAGAGGCCGGCCGGGGCGAAGGAGGAATGACCAAAGCAACCTCCAGGGAAGCCGGAGCCAAACCCCCAGAAGGGCCCGGCACGACGGCCACTGTTACCTCCGGAGCGACCAAGTCCGCGACTCCGCCAGGTAGTTCTGAAGCCCCCGCCGCGACTTCATCAACAGAATGTTGTGAGTCTCGAGGCTCAGAACTCGTTGGCACGGCGGGAGGCAGAGAAGAAGTCGATGAAGAAATTAGAGAAGACGAAACACTGAAAAGTGATAAAAGGAAGCACCAATAAGAACCAGAGGAAGGAAGATAAAAGCCAAAAAGATGAAGCAAGAATCTACTCACCCGACTACTTTTTTCTTTGCGAAGCCAAGAGAAGGCCTCGCAGGGGGAACCACGACGGCGAAGACGTCCCCGCCACCCAGCGACGGGAGCGGGACAGCCGACAACGGAGCCACGGAAGAAGCCGGAGCTGGAGCCGTGGAAGAACTCTGCACCGGAGGAGCAGTACAGCTCAGGGCAGAGGAAACCAAAGAACTCGACCCCGGAGCTTCGGAAGAAGTCGGCGCGAGAGCCTCGGAAGAACTCACACCCGACCTCCGATTACTTCAAAAAAGTTCAAGACTAAAATTAAAAACAAAGAGGAAAAATTCAATACGACAAGAATATGAAAAACAACTCACCGCCGCATGATAAGGGGAACTTCATCATCCTCTTCTTCCTCAGCCAGCGAAACCAGAGCACCTGCTGAAAAAGAGATGAAAAGTACTCGGTTCAAGAGAGAAACATGAAAATAAAAGAACAAAGAGTACTAAATGTGCTCACCTAAGAGCATGCTAGCAACAACTGGAGTACCTGAAGGAGTACTTGGTTTACGAGGCTTCTTGGAGACAGGCAAGCCAGATGAAGACCCGTCCATTCGCCCCCTCTTCGGGACGCTGCGAGGACCGCGAGGGACTAGACGAGGAACATACTCTTCATATACATCATCAAATCTGAAAGAAACCCCAGGAAGGGCTGTAAAAGTTTGAGACTTACTAATTATAGAAGTACCGGCCAGACGATCCCCAGCCTCCGCCACAGCAGGGAGAACATCAAGGGGGATCGGATCAACAAAGTTCCGCCCAAGCACCTACGAAAAAAGACAAAACACCAAGACAAGGAAAAACTAAGCAAGAACGGACGCAGCAAGAGTACATAAAGAACTCAAATAAAAAGGAAAAGGAGGATAGACAACTCACAGCTGGGGGCGGGTTGTTGGCCGAGTACTCAGGGACGGCAGGAGGAATAACGCTCACTCCTTTCAGCATTTTCTGGAGACGCTCGAGTACCTCCTCACCGGTCAGCTCAAGAGCTGGGACCATGCATGAAGGATCCTCAGCCCCATAATACTCAAAGCCGAGATGTCCCCGCTCTTTTAAGGGCTGAACCCGACGACGAAGAAAACTTGAGACAATACCAAAGCCGGTCAATCCTTGCTGTTTCAGCGTGCTAATCCTATCAAGGAGTGGTTGGATCGCTTGAATCTCAGCAGGAGACTCAAGCTTCTTGTCCCACCGGTCGTTCGCCACAGGACCGGATCCGGAGTGAACAACAAGAGAAGGGATCAAATTGGCAGCGTAAAACCACTCGGCGCGCCAATCCTTGACAGAATCGACCAGGTCATAATCAAAAAACTTGATTTTGAGACCCTGGCGAAACTGAATCCCGCAACCGCCAAGGGCACTGGTTTCCTCGCGGCGGGGTTGAGGTTTCAGGCGAAAGAAAAAACGAAAAAGAGATAGAGAAGGAGGGATCCCAAGGAAGGCTTCACAAAGATGGACAAAAACAGAAAGATGGAGAACGGCATTGGGGGTTAGATGGTTCAAACTAACCCCGAAATACCCAAGAAACTGATGAAGGAAGACGGAAGCAGGAAGACAGAGACCAGCGCGGACAAAAGAAACAAAAAGGACAATCTCACCAGGACCCAGGGCCGGAACCCGATGCTCGCCCAGAACTCTCCATTCAGCGATGACTTTGTTCTAGATCAAGCCATCACTAACGAGCTCGCGCAGCTGGTCTTTGCTGGTTGTTGGAGCTGGCCAAACCTTCTGAGCTGCCCTCATGGCCACGAACTCCTGGTTTTCAATCAAAGACAGCGACGACTCCTCGTCCACGAAGGTCGCCTGAGATTTGCTTGCGGTCTTCTTCTTTCCCATGAATTGGCGGAAGCAACAAAGGCGCTAAGGAGGATGAAGCTAGAATGATGGTGCTCGGGCGATAACGACAATGACGGCGGCGGTTTTCTAAGAACTAGGGTTTAAAGGAAAGAGCTGGGTGACAAGGGAAAGGAAGATAAAAGGTCTTTAAATAGATTTCTCAGTGATACAAACGGCCCATTTACCGACGTAGCTAAAACGACGGAGGGCACGAATCCACACAACGGTACGAACCAACGGGCAGATTTCAGACTTATCCACGCAGCAACACAGCAGGGTTATCAGATGACCACAGGAACAACTCGTTGAACCAAGAAGAAAGAAAGGGCTACCTCACGAGTAACAAAAGAACCCGATTATGTAAGAAAGAACTCGGTAGTCTCATGAATGACAGGGATCACAACAGAAGAGTCAAAGACAACTCAGAAGACAAGATTCGTTACATTACAAGCGACTTCAAAAATAGAAGATTACAAACCCTATAAGACCCAACGAACTCGGCACCACGAAAAGCAAAGTAGCAAAGAGGAACACGGACACGACTAGGCTCTGGAACGACTATGTGTCCCAAATTGCTACTCGGAAGGACAGACCGCCATCAGCTACACTGTTTTCTTCAAAGGACGAACGCAGTGCATCCAAGGCGGAAATCGGCAGCACGGCAGGGCAACATGGAGCAGAGAAGGCCGGCGGGCATCTGTCTACCCAAGACCGATGTGATGCTGGATATGGTGTTGATCTGCACCGGACGGTCTCAAGACAGGCGATGAGGATCAACCCAGAACTGCCGGATGAAGGAACGAAGCCCACATCACAAGACTTCCTCCAACTACCACCACGTACATCCTAGCACAATGCTGTCGCGGGATTAGCCTACCTCTAATCCCTATCACAAGACTTCCTCCAGCTACGACAAGACACACAGGAACTACAAAATACGCCCGGGGGCTGCTCTACTTCACAAACTACCATGTTCACAACCAAGAAGGTTTCAACAGAATGTCCAATGGATGAAAACAAGCATTCCGAGACAGTATTTATAGGCCAAAGGATCGGCGCACATGGACCAGGAGTACCAACGAAATAAGCCCAACAAAGGACACAGTGAAAAGACAGGACTCAACAATGGATGACTCAGGCGAGAAGAAACAGTACTCGAAGACGGGCATATTCGGAAGAATATACCAGCACAGTACAACCCGTGAACAAAAGGCATTTACGCTCAACCACCACCATACAACTACATCTGGCAACAGCAGACTATCAAAGAATACGCCAAGACCTCGCATCCGAGTTCTTCCTGAAACAAAAGAACCCGGACATAAGCTCGGAGGCTGCATGCCGCGAAACTACTCGGATAACGAAATAATCCAAGTCTCGGGGACTACTTCAGAACACAAATTCTTCAAACAACATAAAGGATCAAGACCCTCCAACTTTTTGTTCCAAATAGCAAGAGGCTCGGGGGCTACACTAAGTGAGTGCACTTTTTCTTCGAAAAAGCGCACGTCACCAAAAGACTTCCTCAACGCAGACCACTTCAAGACATTACGACAAAAGAACCCGGAACGATCCATATTCGAGTTCTTTTTAATAAAACTTCAACGAACAATCAGAGCAACTTCAAGACAAGATCCTCCAGCTCCTTGTTCCAAATAGCAAGAGGCTCGGGGGCTACAACCAGATGGATGTATTTTTTTCTTAAAAAAGCACTCACGACTCAAAGATCCCAAGAAGCGCTACAAGGTTTCACTCCAGAAAGCACTCGGATGACATTTTGTTCCTACCCAACAAGACTTGAAGGAGCAGAGCGAGACTTTCAGAGCTCAACCATGAAGTGCTCGGGGGCTTGTCGATGCGGGACCCATAGGATACCCCGCAAGGGAGAGAGAAGATCTAGTCCAACTAGGATTCTTCCCATGTAATCTTAGTAGTATAACTATTAGGTAATCCTACTAGGAAATCTCATTATAAACCGACTAGGACTCTGGCCTCCTGACTATATAAAGGAGGGCAGGGCTCCTAAGACAGGGACAACCATTGTACAACGCAACACTTGACAATCAATCCAACGCAAAGGCTAAGGCCGACTGGACGTAAGGTTATTACTCGATCTACGATCGAGGGCCTGAACCAGGATAAATCGACTATGTCTTGCGTTAACCATCGAGTTCGGCATACGCCGAAGCCCGAACATACTGCCCCGGGTACCCCCGTGGTAGGCTATCGGTGGTAAAACATCGAC
>CM036215.1:2908093-3201719 GCA_020631735.1 Saccharum officinarum | reverse complement strand
TAACTAGTAATCGTAAATATGGTATGGCCCGCCTGTAAGCTTACTTACTTTTGACTCATACTCATCAACTCCAATATCCGTGCTTTATCTCCCAGACAGACGAGTACTTTTCTTCTAGTCAAGAATTCCATCTACTTAATAGCCGATACGTTGACATCAAGGTTTTAAATCGCCGGCTAAGGATATTTAGCGGATGACCTCTAAAACAGCAATAGCGGAGGCTAAATAGAGATATAGCGGGATATAGCGGGCTATAGCTCGTAGCTTGATCAGTCTCAAACAGCTATAGCCGGCTATATCTTCAGCTATAGCCGGAGATTTAAAACTATGGTTGACATAGGTGGCTCTCGTAGTCTAAGGTCATAGTGCTAAATGTTAAGGATTCCCGCATCCTAGAAAACAGGTGTCCTCCTTGTAAACAGTACTTATTAGAGTCATCTTCTGCTTGGTAATATCTATCATTGTTGCATTTCATCTTCTGCTTGGTAATATGTATTATTGTTGCATTATAGCACTAGTTCCATGAACAAGCATATTGGTTGCAATAAATGTAGCTATCGTGATAGCAGTTGTAATGGCAGCATAATGAGGACCCAAATCTCTCTTATTTCTGGCAATGTCTTCAATCGGTGGGAGTAAATACTCCATTGGTGGTACCTCATAATTCGATGGTATAAGTATATTCATGAATGAATCTTTTCTCATGAAGTAAGTGACTCTTTTGTACCCCTCAACAAAGGCAGAAGGGTTCTTGAAAATGGAATACGCCGGTGGTTGTAAGATTTCCTCTGGTACAGGGTATGGCAGATTAGTCCCCGGAACAAACTTGTACCAAACAACTACGCCAACCCCTAATGTTACTAGAATATTCAACATTCCCCAGATATACCTTCCCTGCCTTTTACTAAAGAGAAGGGTTCTTATTTGCACAATCTGGGTTAGAATCACATGATCACAAACACTTTTCAGACCTGTTTGAAAGCTAGTAAATTTCAGTGTATCTACAGTTAATGGAAGGTTTCCAAAACACTTCAATCCTAAGATTTTCTTTATTCGTTTGAAGATTGTTAATCGAAAGAAATGGTTTTCTTTTAGTAACCAAATAACCTTTTCTGGGGATAGATCGTTCCATATGACTTTCTTTACTCTTGAATACCAGATAGAAAGAGCATAAGGCGCTATATAGCTATTGTTAAGATTAGATATACCTGCTAAATTGTTAATAGTGAAAGTTGGTACGCTATACATTATTTCCAGATTCTTTAAATGGATTTCAGGTGTGGGCCCCTCTAGAAGCATTTTGGTATATTGAATAATCAAATCAGGCAATTTACCAAGAGCATATTCAAACCTCAATTTCTCAATAAAATATTCAACCGTCAATTTCACAATTTCATATTGTACCCTCAATTTCTCAATAGAATATTGAACCTGGATTAGAAACCCTGTTTTTATAGTGATCAAAATAGCACAACCTATACCAAAAATAGCACATCCAATATATTGACAGATAGATGAATTCGATTTGACACAGAATGATATACTATCAGTGAAACTAGTTATATTAACCCCTAAACTAGTTATACTAGCTAAGGCTGTGTTTATATAGGTTCCTATGTTTTGTGTATAATCAGTCAATATCGTTGGTATAATATTATTTATAGTTTGATCAATATGTTGAATGGTGTATTTGCTAATGAATTTGAATAGAAAAGAGATATCAGTTCTTATATATAGATAATCTTTCTTACTCTTACCAAGCCCATTCTCTCTACTATTACATCTATTTTCACTAGAACCCCCGTTATCACTATCGCTACCGTTATCACTATCGCCTCTGTTTGAACCATCATTGCCTGGTACGAATATAATTGGAATCTCCCGGTAATCATCACTATCATTCGAGAGGGTTTCCTTAGATTCTTTAGAGAGGCTTTCCTGATCTTCTTGAGAGCTACCACCACTGTTCGATGTATTTCCACGGTTCGATGTATTACTTCCGTTAGAACCACTGTTATCACTATCTATAGCAGAATTCCCTCTGCCTATGTAACTGTCAACCGAGTCATTAGTTTCATGAGTGAAGTAACTCAACGAATCCATAATATCTACATCGTAATATCGTAGTAAAACCTGTAATAAGTTAATCATGATTCATTCCTCTTTTCTTTGTCTTATTTGTTTGGTTGGGATTTTAGTGAAGTTGTCATTACCCTTGTGTTTATTTCTGTACACCTCTAGTCGTGTTATTGGCTAGAGAAAGACAACCAGAGATTTGAATAATATATCCTCTCTTGCAAGAGATAGGAATATTATTGAGTTAAACAGAAGACACCATTATTACTCTTCTCTCCCTTTAAAGGAAGGCCCAAGCAAGCTTCCATCTTCATACGTGGATCCTTTGTTGGCAAAAGATTCCCGCCTATAAAGCACTATTCGGATTTCTTTGTTTACTAGAGCAGACACCTGGTCCCTAAGTACTCCATACCATAGCTTGGAATGGTTCCCGTTGATATGACCCTATGTCTTTGGATTCCACTAAATTGGAATCATTGGTAGAACACAATAGAGAAACATTTCTACCGATTCGTCCATAGTTTTATGATGAACACCGTAATACAAACTATAACTATAGGATGTATAAAGTCAGTTTCATGAGTATGAGTGATATAGTCTACTTTATCGATAAATATGTTATCGTCTGGATACGGTTTATTATTAACATTCCATTCTTGATTTTGGATCGTATTTATAATATTTTCCACTGCTTCAAGTTTTAGCATATAAATATCCATGAAAATTAACATAAAAATATAGAAACAACCCACTATACTTAATATATTGACTAATAATACGTAGCATAGTGGCACTCTAGATTTTGAGATCCTACGCATGGATAAAAATAGATTCCTGATTCTAAGATTCAGCCAACGATATGCCCCTTTCAAACGAATCCTTACCTTTAGTCCTGGTTGGTAATACCAGCCGGGACTAAAGCTTTTAGTCCCGGTTTGGGTGATGCCCCGGAAATAAAGATTAATCTTTAGTCCCGGTTTGGCCCTCTAACCGGGACTAATTATCCCGGCCTATAGACCAGCTTATTTCTTCCTCCCCGAGCCTGAGCCATTCCATTTAAACTCACTGCTTCTGTTCTTCAGCTTGCTGTTGTTCTTGCTCTCTCCCCCTCCATTGGTGTTGCTCTTCGACTTTGGAGGTAACAAACTTAATCATCTTATGTTTTATCAGTAGTTTATCTCATTTTGCGATGTAGATGCATGTGTAACTTTATATGTTGGACTTTATTATGATTTTATGTCATTTTTAGCTCAACATCACATGATGATTTGCATATATGTTTGGATAAACAAAAGTTAAATTAGTTCACCAAAATCACTTGATAGTTTAGTATTGCTAGTATACGTAGTACATTTCATGGTTTAGTTAGATAAATAAATATTTTTATTTTTTTAATATATTACTTTAGAAATGAGAAATTTCCAATAGTTTGCAAAAATAAGTATAGAAAGTAACTTGATATGGTGGATTTGATTATGATTTCTATATCATTTTTAGCTCAAAATCACATGATGATTTACAATAGTAAAATCACTTGATAGTTTGGTATTTTACTATTATACATAGTACATATTTCATGGTTTAGTTAGATAAATAAATAATTTAAGTTTTATTTAAATATATTATTTTAGAAAATGTGAAATTTACACTAGTTTGCAAAAATAAGTATAGAAAGTAGATGACAACTGGTACCGGATCCTCGGCCACTCGTTCGGTTGCGAAACGACTGAGGCCAGAACTCCCTCTCATTATATGCGGCAAGTGTAAGCAGAAGATTGTGATGGAGTACCGAGTCAAGAGACAGGGACCCAACAAGGGTCGTGTTTTCTACAAGTGCCCGGATCGCGATGTGAGTTTCTTACGCATTTGATTATTATGGCTAATTGACCTGCTTTTCTTGAATATTTTTGACTAAATATTTTTTGGCTTTAATTTTCAGTGGGAGGGCAATGGATGTGATGGTTTGTACTGGGAGGAAGATTATGCTACATACGTGCAGAATTCAGGTGCGCTTGAGGTAGCGGCTGCTGATGATGAGGCAGTGAGCCAGCACGAGAAGCTTATTGATATTCAACAGACGAATGATTTGTCTGTTTTAGATGCGTACGGTCACGAAATAATTATGTTACTGAAGTGCGTTGTAGTTTTAGTTTGTTTAGTGATAGTTGGGATTGCTTACGTTGTAGCCAGCACTACTACAGGAATGAATTTGCGCAGCGTGGCCAAAACACGCTCCGTGGCGGGCACCTTTTTTGCCCGCCACGGTTAACCGGTGGCCGGCCAGCGAGGCCAGCCACCGGGGCGCCCGCTGCGGGAAATTGGTTTACCGTGGCGGGCCACCTTACCTGCCCGCCGCAGAAAATCGTTATTTACTGCGGCGGGCGGTATGAATAGCCCGCCGCGGTTAATACGGTTTACCATAGCGGGCGCTTTAAACTGCCCGCCGCGGTAAAGACTTGATTTACCGAGGCGGGCGTTTTATGTTGCCCGCCGCGGTAAAGCCTGTACATATACAGGCCTCAGACCCTCCTTATTCTCCACGGGTCTTCCTCTCTCAAAACTCATGGGGGGAGGCTTTGCCCTAAAATTCGAGGAAACTTTTGATTTGAGTTGAAGGGCTTGGATTTGAGGGAGGAGGACATCATAAGAGGTTCATAAAGGCTCTCCCTCTCTCCTTCCATCCTCTCTCTTTATTTCCATCACCTAGAGTTCTCTTTAGATCTAGATCTAGATCTAGATCAATTTTAATGGAAAAAATGATGTCATGTATTTCTTTAACTTTAGATTCATCATAGATGCATGCTTCATCTTTCACATCGTCATTTCCTCTCTTTTTCATGATTTTGGACGTAAAAATCATCAATTTCTCCTAATTCTTCTTTATTTAATGTTGATTGTGATGGATAATGTTCGCAGATACGATGGATAGATCGGAATGGATGTACCGGATCGATAGAGTGAATGATCCGCGGTACCTCTTTGAATTAAGGAAGTTTATTGCGGCTGGTAAAGCTCACCGTGAGAGACTGAAGCGGATGACAACCATATGTCCATGTTCTCGTTGCAAGAACTGAAAGCCCACCGAGACAGCGAGGTGCAAACTCATTTGATCATGTATGGTTTCATCGAGGGCTACACAGTCTGGACATTTCACGGCGAAAGAGTTGGTGCGAGTGGCGCTGCATCTGGAGTTACCTCTTCGACGCCGACGACGACAGCACCACCGGTGAATAAAGATCCTTCCGCAGCAGCTGCGCCAGCCGACAGTGACAACAGTTGTCGTGATTACATCACGGTGGATGATGTAATGCAAGACATGGCCGACGAAGCCGGCGACGGTGTTGATGGTCAGGATACTGTGAGCCAACCCGAGGATGTGCAGCTTGTTGAAGATCTAGTCAAACACTTCGATGAAGACGACGTTGTGTTGGGTTGCCCAAAGTGGTTTGGAGAATTTCAGAGAGTTGAAACAGGCGGCAGTTGATCCTCTCTATAAGGACGGCGGCGATTGTCCAAAGGACTGCACGGCGCTCCGTTTTAACCTCCATATGTTGATGTTGAAGGCTCGTCATGGTTGGTCTGACACTAGCTTCAATGAGTTGTTAAGCTACCTTGCCACCACGTACCCAACGGCTAACAAGGTGCCCGCCAATACTTATCGGGCCAAGAAGCTGATCCGTCCAGTGGCGATGAAGCTTAGAAAGTTTGATGCATGCCCTAACCACTGCATCCTGTATCGGGGCAATGAGTATGAGAATTTGACGAGTTGTCCGCACTGCGGCTTTAGTCGGTACAAGAAAAATGCTGGTTGTCGCGTGGATGCAGAAGACGAGGGAGGCTTGCGGGGTGGTCGGAAGAAGAACAAGAAGGGGGCAAAGAAGAGCAGTGTGGCCAAACAGATCTTGGCTCAGCAGGACGATGAAGAAGAGGGTTACACGCACAGGAAAAGTCCAGCACTGTCGGTGTGGTACCTGCTCGTGACCGATCGCCTGCGTGCAATATTCGGGAACCCGGACGATGCCAAGCTCATGTCCTGGCATGCATCTGCTGACCGCCTGAACGACGATGGCAAGCTACGGCACCCATCCGATGGCAAGCAGTGGAAGGATTTCGACGAGGCCTACCCGGAGTTTGGCAAGGAGCCCAGGCATGTTAGGTTCGCGCTAAGTACCGATGGGATGAACCCGTTCGGTGAGCTTAGCAGCTCGCACAGCACTTGGCCCGTCGTGCTCACCATGTACAACCTACCTCCCCATCTATGTCAGAAGCGTAGGTACCTTATGCTGACCATGCTTATCTCCGGACCGAAGCAGCCCGGCAACGATATAGATGTGTTCCTGGAGCCGTTCATGGAGGAAATGAAGATACTATTTGATGTTGGGGTCCAGATGGTGGATGCATCCCGCAAGGAGAAGTTCACACTAAAAGCAATCATCTTTGTCACCATCATCGATTACCCCGGTCTCTTCTCACTATCGGGGCAGATCAAAGGGAAGACCTGCTGCGTAATTTGTATCGACGAGACCTGCTACACTTACCTTAAGGGATCCAATAAGATGGTGTACACGAGGCACAGACGGTTCCTCACCAAAAATCATAGGTATAGAAGAAGTATTATGAACAAATACTTTGACAATCAAGACGAGCCGCAGCGTGATCAAATGACGCAGACTAGTTGGGGAACAAAGGTGTATGAGATGGTCAAGGACATGGATCAGGTGGAGTTTGGAAAGAAGAAGAAGCCGCCTAAAGAGGGGCCCAAGCAGACAAGGAAGCGAAAGCGGGACCAGACGGAGGAAGTCCCCGCCGCCATTCCTTTCAAGAAGATGTCAATTTTCTTCAAGTACCTGTCGTATTGGAAAACACTGAATACACCCCATGCCATCGACTGCATGCACCTAGAGAAAAATGTCTTCGAAAGCACGATCGGTGTCCTGCTGGACATCAAGGGCAAGACAAAGGATGGTATTAAGTCACGGACGAATCTTGTCAATCTAGGCATCAGGCCGGACCTTCACCCGGGACCGCCTCAGAATGGTAAAGTCGATATCCCGGGTGCGGCCTGCAACCTAACGCAAGACGAGAGGACGGCTTTTCTTAAGTTGCTTAGGGGTATCAAGGTGCCGACTGGTTTCTCTTCCAACATCAAGAGCCTGGTCTCCATGAAAGACCTCATAATGACCGGCTACAACTCACACGACTGCCACGTCATGCTGACGGTGTTCCTACCAATTGCGATTAGGGCTATCCGTCCAGAGTACATGAAGATGGTCATCACACGGATGTCATACTTCTTTAATCGCATCACTCAGAAGGTCATTGATAAGGCTGAGCTGCCTGCCCTGAAGGAGTTCATCGCGGAGACCCTTTGCCAGCTCGAGATGTGCTTTCCACCATCTTACTTTGATATTATGCCACACCTAATGATGCATATGGTCGATCAGATCCATCAACTAGGCCCCGTGTACCTACACCAGATGTGGGCGTACGAGCGGTTCATGTCCACCCTCAACAGATACGTCCATAACCGCGCTTACCCGGAGGGCTCTATGATCGAGGCATACACAACGGAGGAGGTCGTGAACTGGTGTATGAGGTACATAAGAGATGGGAGGGTGATTGGGTTGCCTGTCCATCACCATGAAGGCAAAACCTCAGGAATGGGGTGCACAGGCCGAAAAGTGCGCACCGATGTGCCAAACCGAATGGTGCAAGAAGCTCATTACAGCATCCTTCATCAGTTAGTGAGCATGGAGAAATATATTGAAAAGAACCTAGAAGAGATCCGCGCCGCTAATGATGGACAACGCACGGAGGCATGGGTCCAGAACCATCACAAGAGCAATTTCGTAGACTGGCTCAAAGAGCAACACATACCCCTTGAAGGATGCCCTGATGAAGATACGGAGACCGTTAAGAGGCTTGTGTTAGGCCCATCTAGCCAAATCACCACGTGGCAAGGGTATGACGTCCAGGGCTACAGGTTCCACACGAAAGACAAGGACAAGAAGAGCTCGGCACAGAACTGCGGTGTTCGATACGAGGGCGAAGAAGAGTACACGGGCCAGAGGAGGCAATACTATGGGCAAGTTGAAGAAATATGGGAACTTGACTACGGCCAGAACCTACGCATAACCGTCTTCCATTGCCAGTGGGTCAAACCGAATGCGGTTGCAGTGGACAGTTATGGGCTAACCACCGTGGACCTCAAAAGTATCGGCTACAAAGATGACCCATGGGTACTAGCAACCAATGTCGCACAAGTGGCCTACTATATATATGCAGAGGACCCAAAAAGGCATGTGGTTGTGTCCGGAAAGCAGCGGATTTTGGGAGCTGATGGGGTGCAGAGTCCCGAACAATACAACAACTACGCAGAGCTCGAGCTTTTTACCGATCACCCAAAGAAGATCAAGGCCGTCGAGGACCGATTCAACAAGTCCAGGATGATGCCGTGGGCCCGCCCCGATGGTGAGAAGAGGACGGTGAAAGCACCTGCACCAAAATGATTTATGTATCCCAGAGACATATATATATATATATGTAATAATGTAGTGGACTCTATACGTATCCCAGAGACATATATATATAATAATGTATCCTAGAGACTCTATATGTAACAATCCCAGATACTCTATATGCATACTCTATAAAAGAGGATAAGATTCTTAAGTGTGCTACAAAAGTCAAGTAATAAAAAGCCAAGGGACCTCAAAAGTATAGACTAATGAATATAGCTAATGAATTAGCTAATGAATTATGTTAGTATAGACTAGTTTCATCTTCATGAGACTTAAAATAGCTAATGAATTCTGAACTGATGATCTTTACCGCGGCGGGCATATAACAGCGCCCGCCGCGGTTAATAGATTAACCACGGCGGGCAACTTAACAGCCCGCCGCGGTAAACATTTCCCGCGGCGGGCTGTTACGTTGCCCGCCACGGTTAATCGCAACCTATATAAGCCGTCCCCACCCTCAACATCTCGGCGGTCTTTCGCGCGGTTCAGTTTTACCCCGGAGGGCTGCCAAAATCTCACGCCGCCGCCGCCGGGCTCCACCGCCGATTGAGCTCCTCCGCGCACCGACCCCCGCCCCCGTTCTCCTCCCCGTGCCCGGTCCGCGCCCCCGTCCTCCTCTCCCTTGCCCGCGCCCCGCCCCCGTGCTCTTGAGTCTCTCGACTCGGCTGCTCACCGGAACCCTAGCACCTCGCAGTGACTGGATCCTACCGCCACCACCATCTCGAGTCCTCCTCTCCCTTGCCCACGGCCGTGCTCACGTAGCCCGGCCGGCGTCACTGCCGGAAAGGTGTAGGCAGAGCAGCGGCGGCGTGCTGCACCGCCCCCGGGCCCCGGCTGTCTTGCGCCACCACCCACGGCTTGTAGGGCGCAGGCTGGTGGCCGGAGCTCCGTTCCTGCGGTCGGGCCTTCAAGGTTGCACTCCTATTCGTCTGCTCTGGTACAGCTGCAACCTACAATTTGGTACATTTCTCTCCTGTCTTACTCCTTAATTTCCAATTCCAACTGTTTGTAGTTGTACTAGATATGAATCGTATCAAGTATGCCCAATTTGTTACATGTATATTATGGAATTTTCTAGTTTTTCACTAACAGCCATCACAATCCTAGGCATGAAATCCTAGTGCTAACAATCCTAGTATTCAAATCCTTGTAATGGATCAAAACTCTGTTAAAAAAACTGGAGGGGTGAATCACAGTAGTTAAAAAAGGTGAGGTAATAATGTCATCACTTGTTCTAACCGTCTAATATTTAGAGCTTTATTAAATTTCAGGTTTGAGAACTTAATTAAGTTACAAGAACACAGCAAAAAGGAATCAATTATCAAAAGTACTATGAACTAGAAAAGGTAGCAATAGAAAAGAATCTTCACTCAATCTGTTGTGCACAAAATGCTTGCAATTTGTTATCAAAATTCTGATAGTGTCATACAAAAATACAAGACTGAAATTTCAATACTGCTCTGAAATTCAGTACACTAATAATCTATCTAAAAAAGAAAGCCATGGCTCACGAAAATATATTCATCGCATTAGGAAGGTTGTTGGTGCGTAGAGGGGGATCAGTGGAGAACCAAACCGCCCGGGGTAGATGACAGTGAAAGAATAGATGGGCATCGTCCTCCACTGCACCACAAGCTGCACAATGTTTGTCAATGTGAATGCTATACCTTGATGCTCTTTCAGCAGTGGCAAGTGCTCTTCTGATGAGCCTCCTTGTGAACGCTTTGATTAGGGGTGGTAATTCCTTACTTTTCCATGCTCTCTTCAAAATATTGTTACTTTTTTGGCATTTGCCTCTCTTGCTTGTCATTGGCAGTTTGGCATTGCCAATTGCCATTATGCCCATTAATCCACTGCCTGCACTCTACTACCTACACTCTACTGTCTACTGCCTACACTCTATAGCTTGATGCAAATTTTTTGATTTGTGAAAGTTTTTTGAGATGGCTAGCTACTACTTATCCCCTTACTGGTACTCTACTACTTGATGCAAAATGGTACTTGTATTACCTATTTCTCTCTACCACTGTTGTCTTACTACTGCTGCTGCTACTCTGAATTCAACTGAACAAAGCAGTACTACACTTGGTGAATTTTGAACTGCTATACTACTGATCTATGATGCTTTTGGTGAACCGTAGCATTTGAATTCAATTCTTTTTGCTGCCTATGATGCCAAAGAAATTTATGACAAAATTCTGAGCATATGCCACTGCCTATGATGCACCTTGCCTTTAAACTAATTCTGAGCTAAATTTGTGAGAATTTTGAGATGAATTGGTCACTCTGCTGCAATTTTGCCAAATTTGATATAATTTGTGAGAATTTTGAGATGAATTGGTCACTCCCTCCTTTACTACTAGTATATACTACTACTACTGCCTACCTCTACTTCCTCCTGTACTACTACTAGTATACTACTACTACTGCCTACTACTTTCTAGTAGTATACTACTACTAGTATACTACTACTGCCTACTACTACTCCCTCCTCCTCTACTCCTCTACTCCCTCCTATACTACTATTCTACTACTGCTGCTCCTGTTTTTGATTTGTGAAAGGTTTTTATTTAATGGGGCTGCTTCCTTTTTTGGCATATGCAATGATGAACTTTTAAACTTATTGCTGAGGCAGTGGCATATGCAATGATGTGAACCCTTTTATGCTGAGGCAGCGGCGATGATGATCGAGTGCCCCCGCTAAACTAGGATGGCTTGTATACCAGATACAAGCAACCAGTTTAAAAGCGATGTGATGACAATGGGGCAAATCTGAGCCAACTACTACTACTTTACTACTCTAGTACTACTCTACTTTACTACTCTATAACTGTGTCTATACAACTGAAATATGTATTCATTGTAGCTTTCCAATGGCGGAGGAACCGATAAGCGAATGGCGCGACCCTACCCCTAGTGCATCATCATCAACTAGCCTCGAGAGCCAAGTGTCCGTGACCCCTAGGCCAACAAAGAAACGTCGTACAGAGGACGATGATGATCCGACCTACCAACCGAGGGACGACGAAGTTGAAAGTGCGCGGTCTCCAAACCCTGAACAGATGCCAGTGGTGCCTCGAGAATTGAATTTCGAGGAGGAAGAAGTCAGTGACAAAGAACCCCCCGCTCCATCTCCAACCACTTCAGGCAAGTCTAGTGGTCAGAGGACAAAGCTAAGAAGGGGGGAACACGAGAGGCACCGGAGGGAAATCCACGGCGAAGTCCATGTGATCCATGAGGTGGGACCAGAGGGAAACCCGTTGTCGCCACCCACGGTCCTTGCCAAGTTCAGCAACCAGGTGGCATGTATAGTCAAGGACAAGGTGGAGATCACTTGGGCGGAGTGGAACAATGTCCCGGTCGACTACAAGACACATATCTGGGGTGAGGTGACGAGGAGCTTCCATTATCCCGAGGACGCCGATCTAGACAAGTGCAGGGAGTGGGTCATGCACGTGGTAGGAAGAGCCTTTAGAAACTTCAAGTCCATGCTGACCAGGTACTACCTGAAGCTAGGCAAGTCACCCTGTGTCAAATACACTATGGTGAAGGAACATCACTGGGAAGAGTTCTGCAAACAAAGAACAACATGCACGTGGTAGGAAGAGCCTTTAGAAACTTCAAGTCCATGCTGACCAGGTACTACCTGAAGCTAGGCAAGTCACCCTGTGTCAAATACACTATGGTGAAGGAACATCACTGGGAAGAGTTCTGCAAACAAAGAACAACAGAAGAAGCAAAGGCAAAGAGCGCCAAGTTCAGCGCACTCGCGAAGAAGAACCTGCACCCTAGCGCTGGGAACCCCCGAGCACCGTGGCCGCGTCCGTGGCATGTCGTCGAAGATGAGCTGGAACTCAGTGGAGTCATGGCAATCCGACGCTGCCACATACCGGTCAAGGCAGAGGTACAAGGAGGGCATCTTTCAGAAGGGCTATGATCAAGGCGTGGCCGAAATGATCAGTCGGTCCATAAAAGAAGCCTTCACGAGCAATGACCCAGATATGGTGTCGATGAGGTCACAGATGCTTCGCCAGGCAGGCGTGGCCGTGCCACAAGTTCCACAAGGGCAGACACAAGGGCAGCCACTGCCGATGATCGAGGATCGCCCAAGGCACCCCGTCGATGACATCTGGCAACCCATGCGCGTCAACCTCAACATCCCGTTCGGCAGGGCAAAAAAGTTGACCGTGGGTGAGGGTTACATGCACCCCAAAGAAGATATCAAAGATTTCAACCAAGACCAGATCCCTGCCAACTATGCTGCCGTGATACTTACATGGTATGCGACCCAATACGAAGAATTTGAAATGGAATATCCAACTGCACAAGGGGTAACGATCCTTGGAGCTGCCATTGGTTCCGAAGTCCTGTGGAACAAGGACGACATAGAGATCATTCTCTCGACGCCGACTTCTACGCCGATGGCGACACCAGCATCACAACCATCCGTTGCCGGATCTTGTCCCCCCGATGATCCGGATCACGGCGACGGCGATGACGAAGGCAATGGCGGGGATGACAAGGGAAGGAAGTCACCCCGAGGCACAAGCCCTCACCCTCGTTCTCCTCCTCCAACAACAAGTCCACCCGCACCTCCCGATAGTCCGTCTAAGGGCACAAGCAAAGGACCGGGAGGCACGGAGGAACCGGGGGCAAAGACACCGCCTGCTGCCATTGCGAGCACAAGCCACTGTCCTCCACCGCCGGCGAAGACTAAAGGCGACCAAGGGCATCTCACATACTCACTTGAGTTCGAAAGGTATGGTAGCGGCGAGCATAATTTGCTAATAACTTTTCTTTGCCATAATATGGTACTAACATTTCTATCCCAGGCCAAGATCACCTTTCCATCTATTTCCTGAATCGGATGACTGCCCCGGCCATTACGAGCATGGGAAGTTCATGATAACCAAGGCCCAGCTCGTCAACGAGGAAAGGTGGGAGACAAGGAGGTTTCATCTCTGGTACATGGAAGCGGCAAAAGCTGGCCTACATGGTTTTCTAGTCAAGGTTGTGGCGGAGTACTTCCACTTGCCCGGCAACGATGTAGAACTCCCCGTGGACTTCCACGACATGTACAGACTACTACGGGAACAAGACCTTGACATCGCCCAAGTCACCTTGTTCTCTATGTAAGTGATGAATTGCGAGTTTCACATATCACCTGCCTTTGAATCGGTCAAGACTACTTATATATGCCACGATGGCTTGTCCTTGTAGGTTGATGGCCTATATATCCAAGGAACTAAAACTTGATGTTATCTATCTATCTCCAATGCATATTGCTCAAAGAGTCATCATTGGTTACCACCTAGATGACAATCATCCAACCATGAAAGACTTGACCAAGCGACAGAGAGAGGCGCACAGGAAGAAACTGATGGACAATGAGAAGTTGAACATTTCAAGGTACATACTAGGAGCAATGAAGAAGATCAGGAGAAATGGGTGTATCGTAGTTGCCTACCACTTTGGGTAAGTCGAAGACATGCCTGTAGAGATAAGTGGGTAGCTAGCTAGTATTATTATTTCTCATTGTAACCTGTATTTTGTTTCAATGGCGCAGCCAAGGCCTCGAGGGTCACTGGGTTGCATTTATCATCTACCCTCAGGATGGCAGGGCCTGCGTATTTGATTCATTGAGAATGCCAAACTTAAAAGGGTACAAGGCCTTTGAAGATTGCCTCAGAGTGTAAGTGACTGAACTGTCTTCTCATATGCGTTCTAATGCCCTGCCTAATACTAGTACATTTCATATAGCGCTTATAAGGAGTACGTGAAGGATCCTGAATGCTATGATCGAAGAACAGAGAATTTTAAGGCTAAGCATAAGAACCGCATCAAAATCAGACGCAACTTTCCGATAAGTATTTGAAAGGTTTAATTGTGCGTTCTGTTCATAAGCGTTCTAATGCCTGTATTCTAATGCTTGTGTATCGATCATGCAGTGTGCCAAACAACCGGTAGGATCACAAACCTGTGGCTTCTACGTCTGTGAGTACCTGAGGGAGTGCAAGCAGTACAGCAGCAGTTGGAGGGTGCTCAAGAATGGATTGAACTGGTGGAGAGACGTGCAGAGCACCCAACACTCCTTCAAGCAGACAAAGGCGGACATATGTAAGTTTGTCTTAGACAAATGCGTGCTTGAAGGGAGCACGTTCTTCAATGAGAACAGCCAGCTAGCGATTTTACCGGAGTACGAGAGGCTGAGGAAATGGCCCACGATGATGCGTCCGCAAGATTACTCCTTAGGGCATGTATAACGACTTTAATATGTAAATGTAATGAATTAACAATGACAAGAACGACTAAGTGAATGTATATATATGTATATTATCTCATGTGTAATGCCTGCATACTTTTTAAGTTTAATTTGTGAAATCTGGATGTGATTTGAATTTGAATTTGAATTTGAATTTAATTATATGGCTGCTGTATTTTTTTTTAATTCAGGAAATAATTTACCGAGGCGGGCAAATAATAATGCCCGCCACGGCTAACGAACATAACCGCGGCGGGCTCTGTACCGTGTCCGCCGCGGTAAAATAATTTACCGCGGCGGGCGGTTCAACGTGACCGCCGTGGTAAAAGTATGTTTACCGCGGCGGGCACGTTACACCGCCCGCCGTGGTAAATCGGTTAACCGTGGCGGGCAAAGCCGCCCGCCGCGGTTAAGCCACGATTTACCGTGGCCTCTAGGCCGCGGCGGACGGCTTTGCCCGCCGCGGAAAACCAAAAATGCCCGCCTCCAGTAAAGTTTGTGTAGTAGTGCAGGCTTAGTTAATTAATCAACCATGTGTGTGTCATCTATGTTGTGTAATAAAATACTTAATTATGTTTAAGGTTTTCATAATTTGTCGTGTAATGCAGATTATGTCACGCCATTGGATGTACAATGCTGATCGCCGCTCCCAAGACTTTATTGAGGGCGTGCACTATTTCTTAGGTGTGGCCGAGGCAAATAAGCGGGATGGTTTCATGTGCTGTCAATTTGCCCTATGTAAGAATTTAAAGGAATATTCAAGCTCAATGAGTCTTCATTCACATTTGCTTAAGTCAGGTTTCATGTCAAACTATATATGTTGGACTAAGCATGGAGAAAGCGGGGTCATGATGGAAGAAGGTGAAGGAGAAGATTTAGACATTGATGACATTATTGCTCAGTATGGTGCCTTTGATGATACTACAATGGGGGGAGATGAAGAAGAGGTAGAGTCAGAAGATGATCTCGGTGATGCTCTGGGCGATGCCATTTGTGATGCACAACAAGAATGCGAAAGTGAAAAAGAGAAAGTTAAGTTCGAGCGCATGCTTGAGGATCATAGGAAGTTGCTATACCCGACGGCCAAAGAGGGGCAAAAAAAGTTGGGTACAACACTGGAATTGCTACATTGGAAGGCAAAGAATGGTGTATCCGACAAGGCATTTGGGAATTTATTGAACCTCATAAAGAAGATGCTTCCGAAGCCAAATGAATTGCCCACCACTACGTATGAAGCAAAAAAGGTTGTCTGCCCTTTGGGATTAAAAATCCAGAAGATACATGCATGTCCTAATGACTGCATCCTCTACCATGGCAATGAATACGAGAATTTGGATGAATGCCCGGTCTGTAAAGCATCGCGGTATAAGATCAGGCGCGATGATCCTGGTGACGTCGAGGGTGAACAACGTCCTAGAAAGAAAATCCCTGCCAATGTTATGTGGTATGCTCCTATAATACCACGCTTAAAATGTTTGTTCAGAAATAAAGACCATGCAAAGTTGTTGCGGTGGCATAAAGAAAACCGTAAGGTAGATAATATGCTGAGACACCCAGCTGATGGGTCCTAGTGGAGAGCGATAGACAGGGAATTTCTAGAGTTTGCAAATGAGGCTAGAAACTTAAGGTTCGCCTTAAGTACAGATGGTATGAATCCTTTTGGGGAGCAGAGCACTAGTCATAGCACTTGGCCAGTTACTCTATGTATCTACAACCTTCCTTCATGGTTATGCATGAAGCAGAATTCATTATGATGCCGATCCTCATCCAAGGTCCAAGGCAACCTGGCAACGACATTGATGTCTATCTGAAGCCATTAGTTGAAGAACTTCTAGTTTTATGGAACAAACCAGGTGTATGTGTCTAGGATGAGTATAAACAATAACACTTTGACCTATGAGCAATGTTGTTCGTAACAATCAATGATTGGCCTGCTTTCAGTAATCTTTCAGGTCAGACAAACAAAGGATATAATGCATGCACACATTGTTTTGATGACCTTGATAGTATATATTTGAAAAGATGTCGAAAGATCGTGTACCTTGGCCATCGTCGATTCCTTCCTTTGAATCACCAAGTAAGAAAGAAAGGGAAGCATTTTAAAGGTAAGCCAGACCACCAAAAGAAGCCTCATAACCGAACCGGGGAAGATGTACTCGCAATGGTCAAGGATGTGAAAGTAGTATTTAGAAAGGGACAAGTCAGCGAATCTGTTCCCAAAGATGTTAAGGGACACGCACCCATGTGGAAGAAGTCCATCTTTTGAGAGCTACCCCATTGGCAAGTCCTAGAGGTCCGCAATGCAATCGACGTGATGCACCTGACAAAGAATCTTTGTGTGAACATGTTAGGATTCATGGGTGTGTACGGGAAGCCAAAGGATTCACTTGAAGCACGCCAGGACTTGCAGGGTATGAAAGAACGAGACAACCTTCATCCAGAGAAGACAACTGATGGACGTCATTACTTAAGTCCTGCTAGCTACACGCTTAGCAAAGAAGAGAGGGACAGCATGTTCAAATGTCTAAGCAGCATCAAGGTCCCATCGGGATTCTCCTCCAATATAAAGGGTATAATAAATGTGCCAGATAAAAAATTTCTAAACTTAAAGTCCCACGACTACCACGTGCTTATGACGCAATTGCTTCCAGTTGCTTTAAGAGAAATTCTACCTCCACATGTACGTCTAGCCACCGTGAAGCTATGTGCATTCCTCAATATAATTTCTCAGAAGGCAATCAATCCAGTGGAACTAGCTACTCTACAGAATGATGTGGTTCAATGTCTTGTCAGCTTTGAGTTGGTGTTCCCTCCATCCTTCTTTAATATCATGACACACCTCCTAGTTCATTTGGTGAAGGAGATTAGTATTCTTGGACCTTTGTTCTTACATAACATGTTCCCCTTCGAGAGGTTTATGAGAGTCTTGAAGAAATATGTGAAAGCCCGTTCTAAGCCTGAAGGAAGCATCGCCCAGGGCTATGGAACAGAGGAGGTCATTGAGTTATGTGTTGACTTTATTCCTGACCTTGCCCTGATTGGCGTTCCCGAATCGCGACACGAGGGGAGACTCAGTGGTAAAGGAACTTTAGGGAAGAAAACATATATCAGCATGGAAGACGATTATTTCAATAAAGCACACTACACAGTTCTTCAGAACTCATCATTGGTGCATCCGTACATCGAGATACATAAGGAGTTCTTACGATCCAAGTTTCTAGGGAAGACTGGAGCTTGGATTAGGCATCAGCACATGGAAAGTTTCAGTGGTTGGTTGCGAAAAGAATGTCAAGGCGATGACAATATTGATGAGCAACTATATTTGTTGGCTAGGCAACCATCGTGGCATATCCTCACATACCAAGGGTACGAGATAAATGGGAATACATTTTACACAGTTGCCCAAGATAAAAAAAAGCACCAATCAAAATAGTAGTGTTCGCATAGATGGCACAGATCTAAATGGGAATATACAAACATATTATGGCCGCATAGAAGAGATATGGGAACTAGACTACGCACCTAATTTTAAAGTCCCTTTGTTCTGGTGCCAATGGGTGAAGCTGACTAGAGGAGGGGTAACAGTCGACAAAGAGTATGGAATGACAACAGTGGACCTCAACAATATTGGGTACAAAGACGAACCATTCGTCCTTGCTGCTGATGTGAGTTAGGTGTTCTATGTGAAAGACATGTCTACAAAATCAAAGAGAGGAAAAAACGAAGACATCAACTCAATGATCAATGAGCCAAAGCGCCACATAGTTCTTTCTGGGAAAATAAATATAGTGGAAATTGAAGACAAGTCAGACATGTCAGAAGATTATGAAAGAAATGTCTGAATTCCACCCTTCATAGTGAAGAAAGATCCAAGCATCATGTTAAATGATGAAGACACTCCATGGTTACGACAAGATCATAACCAAGGGTCATACGTCAAGAAGAAATTCACTGTTGTGCCTGCATGATACAATGATGCATGTTTAATATATTATGTTTTAGAGACGGATATTATGTAATATGTTATAATTTCACATTGTAATATGTTTAATATATGTTTCAAATTTCACAAGTGTGTGACATAGTTTTAGAAAGTCTATATGAGATTCAAGAATTTGTGACTAGTGTTTGATAAAACTTTCTCAAATGGGAAAATGAACTATGTAACAATTGTAGATCTTGCTGAGATGATCAAACTTGGTATTCAGAGATTTTTCATCTGAGGTCATTTAGTGTCTCATTTGAGTTAGTTTGACCAAGTCAAATTTGGTCAAATGAAAAAACAACACTTTGACTCTAGTATTATGAACTCTAAATGACTTCAAATTGAAAAGTTTTGAATACCAAGTTTGTTAAACTCATCAAGATCTACAATTGTTGTTCTGGTCAACTTTCCATTTGAGAAAGTTTGGACGGTTCAAATTTGTGATTTTTAAATTTTGACGCCTACAAACTAGTTTTCGGAACCCTAGATTGTCTCAAATTGAAAAGTTTTGAATACCAAGTTTGTTCAACTCATAAATATATACAATCCTTATATAGGCCATTTTTTCATTTGAGAAATTTTGAACAAAATGTAGTTCAAATTTCACAAGTGTATGACATAGTTTTAGAAAAGTCTATGAGATTCAAGAATTTGTGACTAGTGTTTGATAAAACTTTCTCAAATGGGAAAATGAGCTATGCAACAATTGTAGATCTTGCTGAGATTATCAAACTTGGTATTCAGAGATTTTTCATCTGAGGTCATTTAGTGTCTCATTTGAGCAAGTTTGACCAAGTCAAATTTGGTCAAATGATAAAACAACACTTTGACTCTAGTATTATGAACTCTAAATGACTTCAAATTGAACAGTTTTGAATACCAAGTTTGTTAAACTCATCAATATATACAATTGTTGTTTTGGTCAACTTTCCATTTGAGAAAGTTTGGACGGTTCACATTTGTGATTTTTAAATTTCGACGCCTACAAACTAGTTTTCGGAACCTGAGATTGTCTCAAATTGAAAAGTTTTGAATACCAAGTTTGTTCATCTCATCAATATATACAATTGTTGTTTTGGTCAACTTTCCATTTGAGAAAGTTTAGATGGTTCAAATTTGTGATTTTTAAATTTCGATGCCTACAAACTAGTTTTCGGAACCCTAGATTGTCTCAAATTGAAAAGTTTTGAATATTAAGTTTGTTCAACTCATCAAGATCTACAATCCTTATATAGGCCATTTTTTCATTTGAAAAAGTTGTAGAACAAAAATACTATATTTTCTTTATTTTTATAGGTTCAACAAAAATTTCCTGTCAATTTTGGTCAAAAACCGAGAAACAATTGAAACATTGACGTTACAATAATGTGATAATAAATTTCCTATCGAATAATATTAGTTTTATTAATTTTAAGTTACAAATATATTTTTGCATTAACAAAATACTTAGTATTAGTAACATTTATATTCTATATTCATAAAAGAAATTAAAAACTTTAGGTTACAAAATTTTCCTATTTACAATAAATAATTAGTTAATCAATAGTATTTTTTAAAATAAATATTGCAAAGTATTGAAGTTGCTATAGAATTAATTGATTAACCTAGTATTAAACAAGGAGAACAAAATCAAAATCCCAGGCCTTTCCAATTACTCTGGCGGGCTGCCAAAATTTTCAGGCCTTTAGTCCCGGCCCAGGTCAGGAACCGGGACTAAAGGGTGGGCGGCAATTTCGGTGCCCGCCTAAAAATACCTTTAGTCCCGGCTGGTAACACCAACCGGGACTAAAGCCTTTAGTCCCGGCTGGTTAGCCGAGCCGGGACTAAAGGGTTGGACCTTTAGTCCCGGTTCGGCTTACCAGCCGGGACTAAATGGCATTTAGTCCCGGCTGGTGTTACCAGCCGGGACTAAAGGGTCCCAGCCTATATATATCGAATTGTTCTGTTCATCTTCGATCTTGCGCGCCGTCTCTCCGCCGCATCCCGTCTCCGCCGCCGCACCCGAGCCCACCCTCCGTCGTTGAGCTCGTCCTCATCGTCGAGCCTCGCCTTGTCATCGAGCCTAGGCTCGTCTGCCGTCGTCGAGCCCCGCTCGGCGGCCGTCGAGCTCGCCCGCCCGCCCAGCCTCGTCTGCCGTCGTCGAGCCTCGCCCGCCCGGCCTCGTCGTCGAGCTCGCCCGCCCGCCCGGCCTCGTCTGCCGTCGTCGAGCCCCGCCCACCCAGCCTCGTCTGCCGTCGTCGAGCCCCGCCCGCCCGGCCTCGTCGTCGAGCCCCGCCCGGCGACCGTCGAGCTCGCCCACCCGCCCGGCCTCATCATCTATCAAAATGTATTAAAATTTAATTAGTAGTTTATTGTTAGTTTTTTAGTTAGTTTTTTAGATAGTTTTTGATATATGTTAGATTTAAATGTATTAAAATTTAATTAGTACTTTATTTAGATAGTTTTTTTAGATAGTTTTTTATTATAGTTGTTGATATATGTTAGATTAAAATGTATTATCTATTACTAGTTTATCTAATTTCATGTTAGATTTATTTAATTGGATTTAGTAATTATATATTATATCTCTCTATATATATGTTAATTAGATTTAATTTTGATTTAGTAATTCTATCTATGTATATATGTTTATTATATTTAATTGGATTTAGTAATTATTATTCTATCTCTCTCTATATATGTGTTAGATTTAATTTTGATTTAGTAATTCTATCTATGTATATATGTTAGGTTTAATTAGATTTAGTAATTAATTCTATCTAGATATATGTGTGTTATTATCACATGCATATTTTATTTTAGTAATTCTATCTATATATCACTTGGATATTTTATTAGTAATTTTATCTATATCACATGCATATCTAGAGAGAGATTCTATATGTATACATATGTACTTAATTATTTCTATATGTATATATACATGTACTTATTTCCATGTGTTGAGAGAGAGAGAGAAAATTGTATCTAGAGAGACATTCTATGTGTTATCACATGCATATCTAGAGATATATATATGCACTTATTTCTATGTGTTGAGAGAGAGAGAAAATTGTATCATTCTATGTGTATATATACATGTACTTATTTCTATGTTTTTTGATCGAAAGTGTTTTTGATTCGATTCCAAAGCCTATACCTTATTATTGTTTATCCTTATGAAATATTATGTGTTATTATATTTAATTGGATTTAGTAATTCTATATGTGTTATCACATGTACTTATGTTATGTGCCATAGTAATTCTATCTATGTGTTATCTTGAAGATACAAATGGCTGCTCCGGATGATAACTTGAATGATGACATAATGGCGGATATTATCAACGCCGGCACCAATGCGGATGTAGATGACACGAGTCAGTACTTTGTTGATTATGAGGATATCCTGAATATCTCGGTGATTGAAGATCAACAAATTGTCGCGCAAGAAAATACTGGCGAGGTATATTCGATTATCTATCATCTCTTATAGATACATGCGTACGTATATTTGTTATTAATCGTTGTGTTTCTACTCATGTAGCCGGTCTCTAGATCTACATCAACCACCGACAAGAGTAGGAAAGTCCGAGGGCCAAAAAAGTCATTAGAGGGCCGTTTCATAATATCAGAATTCGACACCGACACCGGCAAACCATTGAGACCACATGCTCAGACATATGTCAATCAATGTGGGTTCATTGTAAGGGAAATGATCCCAGTTAGTGCTCGTGAATGGAAGCAGAAGATATCCGCTCCTAATGTTAGTTTTGTATCTGATCGTGACAAGAACCTAGCTTGGAGAGATATCACTCAGCATTTCACATTACAAGCAGATGATGCTTTGAAGGAGCTAGTGAGGGATTGGACAATGAAGAAGATGGCAACATTGTTCCAGAGTTGGAAGAAGACATTGTATTAAAAGTTTATCTTGAAGAATGATATGCCAGATTTCAATGCTAAGGTGTTTGTCAAGTTGGAGTCCCATTGGGATGCCTTCGTAGAATACAAGACATCTCAAGAGAGTGAGGAACGTGTGATGAGGAATCAGCAGAATGCCCGACAGAAGCAATACCATCATCACATGGGATCAGGTGGTTATAGGAGTGCTATTCCCAAGTGGCAGAACCTAGAAGCAGAGATTACTGCCAAGGGAATCATACCTGAAACAATAGAGAAGAACTGGCCTCAACGCGCGAAGAATTGGTTCTACGCTCATGGGGGAAGCCTAGACCCAGACACTGGCAAGCTAATTTTCGGCCAAAAAATTGAGAGAGCAACACAGAGACTAGCTTGTGCTAGGGAAGAAGCTGATAGTGGTGTTTTCAAGCCCAACAGAGAAAAGGACGAATTGACATATGCCCTAGAGAATCCCGAACACGGTGGTCGAACAAGAGGCTATGGGGCGGTTCCGTGGCTACAAGCATTCCCAGTAGACAAGGATACCTATAGAAGCCGCCAGAAAAAGAAGGATGAGGAGGCAGACCAAATCCGTGTATTGGAGCAATTTGTTAATGAGTCACGACAAGCATTGCTTGAATCATGTGAACGAGAAAAATCTCTTGAGGCAAGAATGCAGGAGGAGATCAAGAGGCAAGTGCAGCTATCAATGAGTCAAATGCAATCGCAATTAATGCCGGGAGTCACCATTAGCCCCGTTGGTCAGATGAAAAGCAGTTGTGCTTCCACGGAGCTGCCAGTTATTCAAGATGACGCTGGGTTGCGCTTTCCTGTTGATGACATTACCGAGCCTCTAACAACATGTGAGTTGCACATTCCAGATGGTAATAATGCATCAATCATGGTGGCTGTCGGGGTTGTATCTCCAATGACCGAACGAAGACACCAAGAATCCATGGGTCAGTTATTCAACCTGGATATGCTAGCGTCTCGGTCGATAGAGTGCTCAAAGGTTACAGCAATGTTCCTCTTGACATTGAAGGCGGTGATGGGGAGAAGATACTAGGAGAAGCAGAGAAGATATTTATTCAATGGCGCAAACGCTTCATCATCATTCCTGGGGCGCCACCGCTTCCCCTACCTCACCCTAGGTACGAATGAAAGTGAATTAAATATTATTTTCCATTAATTTTCTATTGGCTTCAAAAATAATTGACTCACAACTTATTTTTGTAGCAGGGTCTCCCTCTAGCCTAGCCCAATTATTCATTCCCCATCTCATCACAGCGTCGCGGGGGGCGAGACGACTTCATCCCCACGACGATCTCCAGCTCCTACACCGGCTCCATCGCCTCCACAACGATCTCCAACTCCTACACCGGCCCCACCGCCTCCACAACGATCTCCAACGCCTCCACGCCGGTCTCCACCAACACCGGCCTCATCGCCTCCACGCCGGTCTCCAACACCGCCCTCACCCCCTCCACAGCGACGCACTACAGAGACGTCTAAGGTCCCGGCGGCAAAGAAGACCCTGAGAAAAAGAGTTATTTCTCAAGAAATACTTCCTGAAAAGACTGATGAGCAAACAGCAGCTGGAGAAGACAAAAAAGTGAAAGATTTTTTTATAGACATCGAAAAGAAGAGACAAGCGAAGCTTAAAGAGAAGCCGTACTTTTACATACCACGAGATCTGCTGAGGCAGAAGGTCGAAGCTCAGAAGAAAAAGATGATTGAACTTCGTAAGCCTCCACCACTATCAGACTATGACCGCTCCCTCGTGAAGTCACATGATGCAGATAAGAAAAGGAAAAGAGCATCAGGGAAGGATGTCCCACAGCTCGGACAACAGAAGCAACCAATGCAAAATCTTGTTGTTGCTAATGAATATGGTTCCAACATAGAAGTCTATCGACCAGACAACTCTAGAGAAGTGTCGGTTCAAGACCTTAATGCTTTTTTTGAAGATATTGGTTTAACCTTGGATCAATTGACGGACAAAGCTCCAATCCAGAACCTAGAAGTTGATACCTAGAAGACTTATAAATTTGGCAAAAGTTTGTACAACCCTACGGCTCTGAATGAATTGGGTACGCAAATGTACTTGCTCAACAAGTGGTACATGCAGGCGTGTGGCAGGGGTGAGAAGTGGATCTTTGTCAGATTTAGAGACCATCATTACTTCCGTGGCGATGACATCTTACATATTAGTTTTGAAGAATTGCATCAACTATACCACATGGATGCTCTGGACAAATCAATCATTAGCTCCTTTTGATTGTAAGTGATTCTTACTTTTATTTAATAAACTCACTTCCATGCGTACGTGTATATAATTATCCTCACATGTAACTTATATTTATATACAGATTCCAGATGTCAGAGCTCCAAAGAATACAAGACACCAGTGTTGGCTTCATTGATCCTTATATCGTATTCAAAACCGATATTATTGCCAAGGAGCGGTGGGTATCTGAAGCACAGAAGAATATCATGAGGTTCTTCGTGAAGCAGCACGATAAGACAACAATATTTTTCCCGTACAACTTTGAGTAAGTGTTAATAATAATATAGTCTACACATTTTATGTAATATCAATACAACTTATATGCATGTACGTGTGTGTATAAACCAATGCAGGTTTCACTGGATACTCATTGTCATTGAGTTAAACTCAAGTCGGTTAGTAATCTAGGACTCGTTGAGAAAAGAGCGGGCACTATACCAAGATATGATAGACATTATCCAGGGGTAATTTCGATCTCTCGCACATAACTATTATTGAATAGACTTTGCCATAATTTATTAACGATCATACATTATTGGTCGCACAGGGTTTGGAAAGAGTTTATTCGGCAACACCGCAAGGATTGCAAGGCACCACTTAATATAGTTGAAGTACCTGTAAGTTGTACTATATATACTTCCCCACGTGTTTAATTACTATATCATACTTTAATTTACGTGTGAGATGATGAGAATAATCTTCTTCTCGTACAGTGGTGTTTGCGGCAGCAACCAGGTAATAACTTGTGTGGATACTACGTTTGTGAATTTATCACTGCGCACATAAGAAGAACTCCTAAAGATGTTCTCAGAGTACGTATATATCAATTTTTTTATTTATTTTTAAATGAATATATATATATATATATATATATATATATATATATATATATATATATATATATATATATATATATATTAATACTTTTCCTTTTATTTCAAATGCAAGACTGAATGGTTGAAACGAAGGATCATGCAAAAAGACCATCTGAAAGCAGTTCAAGAGTCAATAGCAGGATTTCTTCTAGAAAAAGCGCTAAATCCCAACGGCGAGTTCTACTTTGATCCTAAGGAATAAATGATGTAAATTAAATGTTTATTGATATCGTTATTTTCGAGAACAAGATTATGAAAGTGTTGTATATATACATATATATCTATAATATATATAGTTTCATACTTTATTCGAATATAATAATGCTCGAGATGAGAATTAGATGTAATTATATGCGTGCATGTATTTATATTAGCAACGTAGAATACGTACATAAAAACATATTATATATTAAACAAATATGTGTAACTGAACTGAAAACAAATTAAACAAAAAAAAGAAAAAGAAAAGGAACATTTAGTCCCGGTTGGGGTTACCAACCGGGACTAAAGGGTGCGGCCACGTTTGATCGGCTGGAGGGCCTTTAGTCCCGCCAACCGGTTCTAAAGGTCCCTCTTTAGTCCCGGCTCGATAACCCGGGACTGAAGGTTCCACCTTTAGTCCCGGGATTGTTGTCCCGGCGTGGTAACCGGGACTAAAGGCCGTTACCGCCCGGGACAACAAGGCCATCCTGTAGTAGTGTTGAATCGCAGGATCAACTCTGTTTAGTCACCATCTGCTTCGTTGGCGTTGATATGAACAACATTGGCACCGTAGAGGTGCATAGGATGGATTTGTCCTCAACACAAGCTTGTTGGCGTAGTGTGCCTGACATTGGAGATGTTGTGTTTCTATTGGAGGATACAAACATGGCGGCTTCTTGCTCGGCGAGCACCCTGGGGCTAAAAGGAAACCAGGTATTCTTTATGAAGAATTTCATTGATAATGATGCTGATTTGTGCATTTTTGACTTGGAAACAAACTCCCAAGAGATTATCCGAGTCCACAATCATGAAGACTTGATTCTCTCGTGCAAACCTTTCTGGATTGTGCCACCTCTTCTAGTTAGCTATTTAAGTATTTATCTATACATATACATTATTTATTGCTATTTACTTTGATTTATGCAAAGAAATACCATTTACAAACAAATTGCAAGTTAGATACATAAGAAACATATGTATCACCGGTTTCAAGTTATGGTAAGGTATGCACTATATACTAGCGTTTTAATTAGAGAGGCTCTAGATGTGCCTTTTTTTTTTTGCTAGTGTAAATAAAGCTAGGGAATAGGGATTAATACTTCATGAAGAATTTCAACAAGAACAATGCAGGTTTGCGTGTCTTAGACATAGAATGGGATCACCATCATGATTGGTTCCTTTTGGGCTGGAGCGTCTCGGCTAAGGCCCATTTAATTACCCAACTATCAGAGGAAGTGCTGCCGCCAGAGGCCTAGAGCTCTGCTCCAGCGTCGCGTCGTGTCGCCGCTCAGCTCCACCTCCAGCGTCACGCCGCATCACCGCCTAGCTCTATGTGTCCAGCGCCGCACCTCCACGTGGCTCGAGCTCCAACACCGTGCCGCAAGGCCGCCCAGCTCTAGCTTCAGCGCGCGCCTCCATCATATCGGTGTTGTCCGCAGCTTCACTCCAAGCGTCGGCACCATTCAGTCACTGGCTCTCATACCAATCTCCTAATCCGGACAAAAAACGGCGGAAATTTTGTATCTTTATTATTAGGTATAGATATAGATTAGAAAATACATATTTTATTACTAATGTAAAAAAACTTATCCAATACAACTTTTTTTAATAAATAAAATGGACAAATTTCAGAGCAGTCCATCTAATTAATTAATTTTTTAATTGTTTTTCTCTTGCGTCCGCATGGGCATGCATGAACCGTCAAAGCCCAGCCAGTACGTGCCCAGCGTTGACCCAAAGCCTAACTTACAATACCTCTTAAACACACATGAAACACTTAAAACATATGTGAAACATGTGCTTTCAGCACAGCATCTTATTGTAGCTTGGACAAATGGAGGTTTGTCAGCACGTGTATGTCAGTGTAGAGCTCGCCGGCCACATGAAACTGGGCGGTGGTGCGCAAAGGGCAAAGTGGGGGTGGCACGAGCAGCGGTGGAGCAGAGAGCGGGTGAGCACGGCAGCGGTGGCGCAAAGGTGGGTGTGTGGGCGCTGCGGCAATGACACAATGTAGAGAGTGGGTGGGGATGACAGCAGTGGTCAGCGTAGAGGGTGGGGTGGGTTCAGGGCAGGGTGGCAGCGATAACGCTGAGCATGGGTGGAGATAGCGGCGGCAGGCCGGCAGCACGCAAAGGAGTGGAACACACGCACATTCTCGAGACAGGGCGTCCGTGGCATTACCGCAGCAACGAGATGTGTATGATGGAATGGAGATTTGGATTGGATTTGGATCTGGATTTTGGAAAAAAATAGAAATAGTTTCGGCCAGGATTCAATATAAAAGGTAGTTTGGCATGTTGATCTGAGCGAGGTGGAATGCCAACTCCAATTCCTATTCCTATTCCTATATATTCCTGTTCAATGCTAACTCCGATCCTATGGAGGAGTTGTATTCATCGTTATATAAGGGAGCGAGGGAGCCTGCATCAATCAGATTTGAATACCTGTTGCAGCTGCCTGCTCACCCACGCCTCCGCCGCCCACCCGGACTGCGCCGTCGTGCTCCTCGACGTCGCCGACCCTCTCATGTGGTTCTGCCGGGTCAACGGCTGGAGCGACCGGGGATGGGGGCAGCACACCTACGACATTGGCGACTACGAGCTCCCCGAGGAGTTCCGCACCCCGTCTACGCCCACCAAGAACGTCATCGCCGACATCGCCGCCCTCAGAGGGAAGCTGCATTTCACCTTCACGGATGAATCAGGCCAAGACAAGATGGGCATTATCGACTTGGATTTCCCGGCTGATCACCATGCCCATCCTCCTGCCGCGGAGTTCCGTGGGTTTGATGTCAGCAATAAGCTCGAGTTCCCTGATGGCCTGTGCTCCGGGAGCATCTGCTTGGTGGAGTCCATGGATGAGCTCTTCGCCGTCTGCATCTGCTATGTGGATTTTGATGCAGCCAACATCGGCGCCGTCGTCATCTACAAGATGAACTTCTGTGGCGAGAAGCCCGTAGCGTGGCACCGCGTGGATAATATTGGGGACGACAGGGCTTTTCTTGTGACAGAGATGAATATGGCGACTTGGTGCTCCGCAAGCACCAGTGATAATAACCTGCTTAAAGGGAACACCCTCTACTTTCTCAAGCTCTTGGTGGATGGCCACAGGGATCTATGCATCTACGATATATTAAGGAGCAAACCATGGAGATTGTCCAGGTTCACGACCGACAAGATTTGGAGATCGTGCGCTCGCCGCCATACTGGATTAATGTACCTCGGTGCTAGATAGTATTATTAGTTTTCAACCCAACTAGCAATTAGCTAGTTCATTATTAGTAGTTGGCAAATGTGAATCAACTAATATAGATTGAAAGGAGCAAGTTTAGTATTTCAATTGTCTTGAGAATTCACTAATAAAGAAAAAAAAGAGAGACATCCGATCTGTCCTCTGAACTTGTTGCTGAACTTAAAAAAACATTCTCTGAGCATGAGTAGTGGACAAATTACCCCCTTAATTTTCAAGGCTAGATAAATTATCCCTCTAAAATAATTTGGAGCGGTTTCGATGGCGCTTTTTCTTAGTTATCTCATCAATGATCTCAAAAGGGTAAAAAATCAACTGCAAACTTTTAAAGCTCTTCAAACACTACAAATTTGGTAAAGAGCATGTCTTCATTTGAGATCATATGGAAAACAATTAAAAATTGAATTTCATAATCACATAACTTAAAACAAACATTTGGGCGAAAGGGCCTCTAGCCTACTCCCTCCGTCCCAAAAAGAATGAAATTATGGTATTCGCGCCGCTCAATTTGACTAAAATTTGATCAAGTTTTTAGTGATTAGTATTAATATTTATGTCTCCAACCAGATTTATAATGAAAATATATTCCGTCACTAATTTATTGATACTTATTTTATATTGTAAGTGTTAATAATCTTTTGTATAATTTTGATCAAAGTTTGCATCGCTTGACTTCTCGGGAAGCGAGAATTGCATTCTTTTTGGGATGGAGGGAGTAGTGGTTATTAGAGCACCCGACTAGCACCCAGCTGACCTGGGTTCGACTTCCCGTGGGAGCAAATTTAAATAGGTCTGCATTATTAAAAAAACTAAAAAATAGGTTGGGGTTTCCTTTGCTGACTTCGGTCAAAAAAACAAACATTTAGGATCTAAGCGATCTCAAATAAAAGTTTTAGATCCCACTGAAATCTATATAGCTTTCTTATAGACCAAGTAAATGTTCGAGGTCATTTGAAAATTTCAAAAGATTTATGAGAAATTCAAACGAATATTTGGACCTCTAAATAATTCATATAGAAATGTGTTAACTACAAGTTGTTGTAGATATGATTTAGAGCTACTACTTTGGTATGATGACAATGTCAACAGCCAAAATTGTTGGAGTAATTAAAAAACCAATTTTAAATTCTGAGAACAATAAAGAAAAATCTAGAAAAAAAGAAAATTAAATCTTTTTTTTTGCAGAGAAAATTAAATCTAATAATGTAATCCACCAGGTGTTAGGCCTCAATTTGATGGCCCAAACAAAGGTCTATATACTAGGAACATGCATGGGAAGCTTAATCCAACACGTACACCGTTGGGACCGATTCTGATATCACCGTGCCCGATCAAAGCTCTTTTTCTTTCCTCCCTCCTGTGTATATATGTATAGCTGACCGAGAGGGTATCAGGCAATAATCATCTTCGTTCCAATCTGCCGTGTGGAAGAGATCGAAGGGCGAGATAAATCATCCCTCCTTGCCGTACCATATTCGCAATCGTCGCCGCCGTCAACCAGCAGAGAGAAGCACAACCATGGTGGAGGTGGAACACGCAGAGCGAGACGCTACTAGATTGGGATCATCCATGTCGTCTGCTTGCCCTTGCTCGTCTTCCAACACCGTTATGACGGCCAGGAGGACGTTGACAACGAGATGCTAATGTTCAGCTTATCCAAGCAAAGCCTACACAGGAACATGGAGCGTGACCATGTAAGCGCAGGCAACAGCAACATGTGCTGGACAACTCCACAAGGCCGGGACCCTGACGCGGCGGTCTCTTCGGTTTGCCTATGGAACCCTATAGCACCGGCGACAAGCTTCCGTTACCAGATATCATCACGGAGGAGCATGAAATCCCATACCTCAACAGGTGCATGCTCTCCCACAAGGACCCAACTCAGTTATGAAACGCCTGATTTCTGGTATTGTCACACCGCTGGTGACGGCAGCGGCGAGAACAACAGCATCAGTTGGAGACGTCACGCCTACGACATCGGTAACTGTGCTTCTGTACCCAAGCCACCAAAGGAAAAAAAAAGGCACGTCGTAGTATCCGTCCTATCAAGAGAATCATCTCCGCAATGGCTTCCTTCCAAGGGCAAATCTACTTTAGCAAATCGCGCCTAAAGACAATATGTGCGCCACAGATTTCTCATCATGCACTTCCACGACAACTCACAACCGCCCTAGGTTCCAAAAGTTCAAATTCCCTTTCATCGACCTCCCTCAAGAATTGTCCTCAGGCCAAAAGTGGTTGGTTGAGTCGCAAGATCAACTCTTTGCAGTCACCATGGGCTACATTGCCTTTAATCCAAACAATATTGGCGCCATAGAGGCCGGTGTATAGGTTGGATTCCTCCTCGTCAACACAAGCTTGCTGGCGCAGGGTGCATGACATTGGAGACGCTGTGTTTCTTTTGGAGGAGGCAACCATAGCGGCTTCTTGCTCGGCGAGTGCTCGAGGACTGAAAGCAAACCAGATATTCTTCATGAAGAATATCATCGATGATGATGCTGATTTGTGCATTTTTTGACTTGGAAACAAACACTCAAGAGATTACCCAGGTCCACCATCACGACGACTTGATTCTCTGTCGCAAACCTTTCTGGATTGTGCCACCTAGGTAGCTAGCTAGCTTTGTATCTCTACGTATACATATTTTTTATCAATGCAATGCAAATGTTAGTTTTTTTTTCTAAATGCTATTACACATGTTGTTGACACCCAAAATTGTCCAGATGGTATAATGGACCTTATCATTATGTTTCTGTCGTCAAGAAGGCCAAAGAGCATCCTCAGATCATCACATTTGACGCTTCGGCAAAAAAAATCTACATTTTGGGTGTTTTGAACCAGCTAGAGCCGGCTTAGCCGGCCCCCTAGGTCGGCTAAGCTGACTTGATCAACTTTCTCAAATGCAATAATGGACTGCACCATTGCGTTCGCCTCGTCGAGCTGATCAAAAAACACATATGGTTTGCCTCGTTTGAAGTCCAGATGAATTAATTATGATTTTCGGAAGATTTCAGCCAGAATTTTAATCTGCCGGTCGGCATAGCCGGGTCTCCGAGCTGGCTAAGCTGCCTTGGGCTGTTCTCAGCCTGAAAATAATGCCTCCGGACACTAAAAAATATCCGGGATGGTTTTGGATAATTTAAATAAGTTATAATGGCCCTGGACATGGTTAAGGTCGAACGGCATCGCAAGCGGAGCAATGAAACACGCGGAGAAGACGGCGAGCCTTAGCGAGCCAGCCCAGCCGGCTAGGCCGGCCCCTCATGCCTAAGCCAGCCTAGCTGGGTCATCAAGCCGGCTAGGCCGGTTTTCCTCTCACACCCAGCTAGGCTAGGTCACCAGCCGGCTTAGCCGGATCAGTTGCCTAGCTGGCTGGGTGACTTGCCTCTCCTCGTAAAAACGAGCTAAGCTAGGTCAAGGCTGTATTCCAAACCGATTTGATCTAAAATTGTGTTTTGGTAAGTTTTAAGCGTAGAGAACTTGGAGATCGTGATTTGAGATTATTTCCTACTGGGATAAGACCACCCCTTCTATAAAAACGAGAGGATCATGACCGATTGATCCCATCTAATCAATCGAACCAAAAACATAACATATCTCTCTTTTTACCCTAATTCTCTCCTCAACCTTCTAGATGTTGTTCATCTCTTGATCCAGGCAACCAAGGATGGCGTCCTAGGCTTGCTGGCCGACCTAGGACAACCCGGCGACGTCCTTGCCCTGACGGGTCCCTCCCGGGCGAGAGCTTCGATGGTTCCTTTGCTAGTTTGCCTGAAAACTAGCCGGTTCTTCGCTCCGAAAGCGCGGTTGGTTATCCTTTGGTGGTTTGCTTGTAAATCTCTCCGTGCTACGCCACGTAGGAGCGATATCTTCGCTGCGTTCTTTGGCTCGTAGCGGCCCGGGCGTCCAATGCCCTTTGGTATTTGATTCGGATCACTTCCGACGTTAACATACTTTTTGGCGACTCCACTGGGGACCAAGATTGCTTCGGCTCTAATTTTTGTAGCCGAATCTCTTTGCCCTAGCCATATTCTTTGCTGATCTATCTTTTTGTGCTCGCCATTACCGTTCAATCCGGCCCCAAAAGGCCGATCTCATTCGGTTTTGACCCCTTGTGATCCCGTTTGCTATTTTGCAACGTGTTGTGCTGCTTATCAAAAATTTCAGCAAGGCGGCCAAGTGCAAAACCATAGAGTACCAAGGCGATTCATCACAATACTACTACAATTACCCTGAGGTACAACTTGCAAACGAATATGAAGAATTTTATAATTATTTTGCAAGTGATATGAACTCTCATGTTGGTGTTGCTAGCTATAATGATTCTAGATATGTTGCATCGGCTAATACTTTTGATAAATATTATGATCAAGAGCCAATGTTTGCTAAAAATTCATTGAGCTTTGATTCTTCTAGCAACATACAACATATAAATCCATATTCATCGGCTGTAAGTTCACAATACGTGGTTTCACCATAAGACAAGCCGATGGATGAGAGAATTGGCTATGATGACGTTCATTATTTAGCCAATTACTCTCCAAATTCAGCACCTTATTCCAATGCTCCTATTCATGATTCGGCGTCATATGTTACCACTAACTCTAGCCAAATTAATAAAAATTCAGCAAGGTGTGCTAATGGCAATATTCATAATTTGGCTTCATATGTTACTACTAACTCGAGCCGAATTAATGAAATTTCAGCAAGGCATTCAGGTGTTAAAACTTCTTATTCGGCTTCATTTGATCTCAAAACAAGCCGAATCAATGAAGAATTAGCTCATGCTAGAAATCCACATGGATCCTCTAAATGGAAGGTGCCTGCGTATCATAGACCATACCCATTAGCCATTGATTACTTGAGAACTCCTGAAGGTTGGTTGGTACCCAAATTTTATAAATTTAGTGGTGAAAATGATAAGACCGCTGTAGTACATATTCGTATATATCTCTTATAGCTAGGTGTTGCCGGTAATGATGAACATTTGAGAGTACGATATTTTTCTTTATCCTTAACCGGTATTGCCTTTGCATGGTTTACATCTATGCGCGAGTGTACTATTAGTCAATGGTTTGAATTAGAGGAGAAATTCTATGAATATTTTTTTTATCCCTTCGTTTGTCTAGCTTTGAAGCTGACTCCACAAAAAAATTGGCTCAAGAAATCAAAGTACAACTTTGACTTTACTTTTTGTGATCATCTCTTTGATATATTGCTCAAGAATAATTTTATTAGAATCATTGATCACAATGCTTTGCCGTCAATTCAAAACTTAGAAGAGCTTACATATTGCAAGTGGCATAACTCTTTTGATCATAATACTTGTGATTGCAATATGTTTTGTTGTGTCATCCAATCGGCCATTGATAAAGGCCGGTTGAGATTTTCTGAAGCTCAACAAATAGACCAATTGGATTCAATTGGTCTTGATGGCAAACATATTTCAAATCGGCTTGAATTAGTTGATTCACTAAAAGCTCAAGGCCCAAGTGCCCAAGAGAGAGATGTGGAGCCCTCAAGTGAAGACAAGGTTGTTGTCCATGAATTGCAAATTAAAGATACTTCAGAGGACACCAATGTCACTACACTTTCAGAAGACACTGGTGGGCAGGTGAAATATCTCCAACCAAAGCAAAAGCCAATTGATTCCGTTAAACAAGGAGCATCGGCTGAGGATCCTTCTTTGGAGCATGTCCATCAAGATGAAGAAAATAGGAAGGATTATCATAATGCTAATGGAGATATCGCTCATGACAAGCAAAAGAATAGAAGACCAAAGCTTAGCTTCAACGAACTTCTAGCTAAATATGAGAAGATAGCTGAAGCCAACATTGCCAATCGATCAAAGAAGGTCCAGCCATCAAGATTGCCTCCAAAACATAAGTCTCAAAAGAGGAATTGGCAAGGAGATAGATCTCGTGCAGCAACAACATATTCTCCTTTTGAGCAGCCAATTCCCATGTCTTATGAATCACAGCCCGTGTATTTTCATCCTTATTCATCTTGGGGCAGGTTTGATCAAGAGGTGCATGTTCCACCATATTTTAGGCCACAATACATAGAATATACAGCTCCTAGATATTCAGAGAAATCATCATCTTATAATGACCGATTTGATCAAAATCAGTCCGGAGCTCAACCAAAGAAGAAAGTGGTAAAGTAAGTTTACCGTGTGAAATATGATGCTCGAAAGAAGAAAAGTTCAGATCTGAATGCAACTATTGAAAAGCCGATTATATTGTTGAAAAATCCGGCTATTGATGGCAAGGAAGTGCGAAAATCATCTATTGATATTGTAGGTGCCAAATCTGAACAAAAGAAGGTGAAAGTGCCTAAGATCAAGAAGGAATTGCCGCTGTCCAAAACAGAAATAAAACCAAGATGATCAATTAGTTTACCAAAGTGGCAAGAAAAGAAGTTACAGAAGCTTAGTACGGAGAAGCTAAACGAAAGGGGCTTAGCATGGATTCCTAAGGGAGATATTCAAGCTCAAAGAAATGGTGCTCAAGCAAGTGGTGCAACAAAGGCAAAAGAAAGAAGAAGAAGATTCAAGACGCAATTGCTAAGTTGAGAGTTTGCACCAGATCGTCAAAATTGGTCATGGCATCATCCATATTCTCTACCTATGTTTATCTGGAATTTATCTCATGGTATGTATGGTCATCCCTCAGCTCCTTATTTTTATCATTGGTGTGGATCTTTATGTTATGGAGGGTTGTCAAATTACTATGCTTACCTATGATCAAAGAGCCAAAATATTTTATTTCGTTTATGCATATTTATGTGGATGAATTCATATGGCCGACACTTTGTTATCGCCCTTAGTATAAAACATGACCGATGAGTGCTTGCAAACATCAGACTGTTGGAGAATCAGTTGCCTGTCCAAAGTCTGCTGAGCTGGTTTACTAGCCGGCTAAGCCGACTCAATAGTTGGCTGAGCTGACTCACCAGTCGGCTAAGCTGACTCAACACTGCCCTTGCTGCCCTGGCAGACCCCAAGTCGGCTAAGCCGACTTTAGAGTCGGCTAAGCCGACTTTTCTGCCCGGGGCATTTCTGAGGTGTCTCTGGTTGATTTGGCATCCATAGTTGTTGCCCATATTATGACAGAGAACTTTTTGGAAATCAAAATGACTTTACACCTCAGAGTGTTATTTTCTAAAAGCTAGGTCGTCCAGATAGAATCATCGGCCTATGTCATGGCCGATGCCTCTTTGCTTGGGGGGCATGATGATATGATTTGTTTATCAGGGAGACATTGCTGGTTTACAAGGCTTTGTTCTTATATCTCTAGAGTCGATTGATGATCGACTCCATATCATCATGTAGTGAAAATTATGTTTGGACAATGGTTCGCGTCGGCCAACTCATGTGGGCAAATTGAAATTGGCATTACACTACGACCGATGCATGCAAGACAAAACTTAGAAGACGATTATAAATTAAGTTAATCGAGCTTCTCAAGGATTCTTTATCAACATCATCAGTTCTTCGTGCATCTAGAAGTAGAGCTCCATTTAGACTATATATTATTGCCAAAGAGGGTGCATTGGTGTTAATTTGATTCAAGAAGACAAAAGGAAAGGATTTGTTTTCATCTATATTGATTGATGTCTTCTTGGTCCCAAAATAAGGATATAAGATCAATTATTTGTTCTTACCTATGGAGGTTTTATTAATCGGCTTGCAAAGATGGTCAAGGTGTTGGCATAATTATTGTTTATCATAATATGCGCTATTTGAGACATCAAGCCGATTAGAATTATATTTTCACCAATATTCAAGCTAAATGCTTTTATTCGGTTTGGCAATATTGCACTCCATACAGGTAAAACATGTTAAGGCCAATAGTAATTTCTTGCTGATGGTACAACAAGTGGCTAGCAAGGTTCAACATTTAAAAGAGGTCACCATTTGATATTCATCATGACATATGCCTTGATATTAATACATTGGACGGATTTTTGGTTTGACATTTTTCAAGGCATGAAAATCGAAAGGCCAACATGTTAGCTCAACAAGCATCTGGCTTTGACGTCGGTGAACGTAATTTTCATATTTAAGAAATGACGATGCATCAGAATCTTGGTTTTTGCTGTGCAGGTGCAGGGAACCCGGCTAAGCCGACTATTCCAGTCGGCCTAGCCGGTTTGCAGTGTCCAGTCGGCCAGGGCAAGTGGGAGCCGACTAGGCTGGGTCCCTCAGCTGGCCAGGCCGGCCAGGCTGGTCCAGCAGCAGTGGAGCCGGCCAGGCCGGGTCAGCAGGCCGGCCAGGCCGGTTTTCAGGCGGCCATCACCTCCCAGCCGGCTTAGCCGACTGACACAATCGGCCTAGCCGACTCCCAGGCAGTCAACGCTGCTATTTCACCCAAGAGCGCCTTAAATTGGTCTGAATCAATTTCAGATGGTTCTGGAACCGATTTAGAGGATTAGAGAACTCCCATATTGCAATATGAACATAATCCAAATGCCAAAGGTGAAAAATATTCGGTGGAGTACAATCAAGTTTTGCACTATGAGCTATATGGAAGAACTGCCGAAGATTTGTTGCTGGTGTGTTTGGAATTTGATGGAACAAGGATGGATATGGGAGAAGCCTATGAACTTTGATCAAACTCATCGAGTTGGAAAATCCATATAGAGTGATCAAAGCGATGTTTGAAAACTGATATCTACTGGACACAATGTTAGTAGTCTCCCAAGAGCAATTAACAGGAAGTGCTTTGAAAGGATATTTTCCAAGTGTTTGACAAGAAGTCTAAGTACTCTCCAAGCAATGGCCGATACATGTGTCGCCCTTAGTACAAAAACGGTCGATGTATACATCACCCTTAGCCGCTCAACAACCGATGTAATGGATATCGGTGTTCTCGGGATCATGCATCATTCATCTAAAAGGCTGAGGATGATATTCTAGATAAGTTTAGGATAGCAAACAGCACGCGTTGATGAAATTTCTGCGCAAGACAGCAGCAAAGGGATAATTTTGGCTTGAAAGTATGCTTTTTTATACGCAAACTTTACTAAAAAGCAGGGGGCATGTGTTGACACCCAAAATTGTCTAGAGGGTATAATGGACCTTATCATTATGTTTCTGTCGTCAAGAAGGCCAGAGAGCATCCTCAGATCATCACATTTGACGCTTGGACAAAGAAATCCACGTTTTGGGTGTTGAACCAACTAGAGCAGGCTTAGCCGCCCCCCTAGGTCGGCTAAGCCGACTTGATCAACTTTCTCAAATGTAAGAATGGACTGCACCATTGCGTTCGCCTCGTCGAGCTGATCGAAAAACACATATGGTTTGCCTCGTTTGGAGTCCGAATAAATTAATTATGATTTTCGAAAGATTTCAGCCGAAATTTTAATCTGCCAGTCGGCTTAGCCGGGTCTCCAAGCCGGCTAAGCCGACTTAGGCTGTTCTTAGCCTGAAAATAGTGCCTCCCGACACTAAAAATGTCTGGGATGGTTTTGGGCAATTTAAATAAGTTATAATGGCCTTGGACATGGTTGAGGTCGAACGGCATCGCAAGCGGAGCAGTGAAACATGAGAAGACGGCGAGCCTTAGCGAGCCAGCCCAGACGGCTTAGCCGGGTTGCCTAGCCGGCTAGGCCGGCCCCTCATGCCTAAGCCAGCCTAGCTAGGTCATCAAGCCGGCTAGGCCGGTTTTCCTCTCACACCCCGCTAGGCTGGGTCACCAGCCGGCTTAGCCGGGTCAGTTGCCTGGCTGGCTGGGTGACTTGTCCCTCCTCGTAAAAACGAGCTAAGCCGGGTCGAGGCTGTATTCCAAACCGATTTGATCTAAAATCGTGTTTTGGTAAGTTTTAAGCGTAGGGAACTTGGAGATCGTGATTTGGGATTGTTTCCTACTAGAATAAGACCACTCCCTCTATAAATATGAGAGGATCATGGCCGATTGATCCCATCCAATCAATCGAACCAAAAACACAACATATCTCTCTTTTTACCCTAATTCTCTCCTCAACCTTCTAGATGCTGTTCATCTCTTGATCCAGGCGATCAAGGATGGCGTCCTAGGCTTGCTGGCCGACCTAGGACAACCCGGCGACGTCCTTGCCCTGACGGGTCCCTCCTGGGCGAGAGCTTCGACGGTTCCTTTGCTAGTTTGCCTGAAAACTAGCCGGTTCTTCGCTCCGAAAGCGTGATTGGTTATCCTTTGGTGGTTTGCTCGTAAACCTCTCCATGCTACGCCATGTAAGAGCGATATATTCGCTGCGTTCTTCGGCTCGTAGCGGCCCAGGCGTCCAATGCCCTTTGGTATTTGATTCGGATCACTTTCGACGTCAACACATGTGTTTGTTTGTCTTTTAGTTTGGAGGTATTAAATGGTCAAAGGGATGTATTTTTATTTCGTTTTAGAAGTTAAGTGAGGTAAATTGTCCGCCATTCAGGTTCGAGGGTGTTTTCTAAATCTAGCGACAAGTTTAAGCGGTAAACTAAACATTACTCTTTTTTTTTAAGTTTAAAAAAAACAGAGTTGGGAAGGTCTGAGAGAAGCGAGTGTTGCCTTGCACCGTTGTTTTTGTTTAAACATTCAGAGCCTTTTTGAATTGATCGGGTTATAGACGGCACTCCTCCGAACGATGCTAGCGTCTACACTCACCAGTCACCAGTGAATCGCGGTTTTGCAAGCTTCCGCGGAGGCAACCCCGGCCGGTCATCAGGCGAGAGGCTTGGCTGAATCGAGTCCGCGCTTCCCGGAATCTAGGTAAGGGGCGGAATCCCTTTGCTCGTGCTGCCACTTTGATTCTCAGTCGGAGTCGAGGGCGATGGCCGAATTTCTCTCAAATTTTGCAATAGTAGGTTGGAAACAGCTTCTAATTTGTTCGATTTATTTATCTATATGTATATGTATATGAGCCTATATAATGGATTGCGTACGGTGGTTGGGCGGGGCTGCGAGGAGCCGTCCGCAACTAATCGGCCTTGTTGGAATCACGGACGGTCACGTTCCCAGTTTATAGATTTGGATTGGATTTTTGTTTTGGAAATATAGAGTAGCAAAATAGAAATAGAATTGGACCAGGACCCTGTACGTTTGGCACGTTACAAATTCGAATTCCAATTCTAGTACCAACGCAACTCCAATCCGACGTAGGAGCTCTGTTGCTTATATATATAAGCGATCGAGCAGAGAGAGCCTAGCTGCATCATATCTCATCGTGTACGTGTATAATACCTGCTCTACCTCAAGATTAGATTAGAATACCTGCTCACCGGATCGACAGGTTTCTGCTCTGCTTATCCGATCCGCCGGCGACCCAAACTGTGATCCACCTGGTGAGAGCCATCAATCGATGTACAGATCAGATATATATATATAAAACTTAAAATTCTATAAATCACTATTCAGAAAGGCAGCAGCCATCTATACATGTTCTTCTTTCTGCAGCCTAATTAACCCCGCTCTGATTCCTACAGGTACATTCCTTCGTCTTCGACCAGGAAGAAGAACCATGGTGGAACACAAAGATGCGAGTAAAATTGGATCCTCCATGATGTCGTCATATTTGCCTTTGCTTGTCTTCCACCATCATCGTGACGGCCAAGAGGACAATGAAGACGAGATGCTAATGTTCAGCATATCCAAGCAAAGCTTGCACAGGAACATGGAGCGTCGCCATGTAAGCGCAGGCAACAGCAGCATGTGCTGGACCACTCCACAAGGATGGATACTCCTCTTCCAGGACCATGGCACGGTGTCTTCAGCTTGCCTATGGAACCCTAGCACCGGCGACAAGCTTCCTTTGCCAGATATCGTAGGGGAGGAGGAGCACCAAATCCAGTACCATAATGTGTGCCTACTCTCTCACAAGGACCCAGCTCACCCACAATGTGTCGTCGTGCTCTTCAATTGTGCTGCGCCAGATTTCTGGTACTGCCACACTGCCACCAGCGACAACAGCAGCAGCAGCAACAATTGGAGATATCACTCATACAACATCGGTAACTATCCTTCTATACCCAAGCCACCAAAGGGGAAAAAGGCCCGTCGCCGTATCCGCCCTGTCAAGAAAATCATCTCCATCATGGCTTCCTTCCGAGGGAAAATCTACTTCACCAATTGGCCTAAAGACATGCGTGCCATAGATTTCTCGTCCTGTACTTCCACGGCAAATCACAACCGCCCTACATTCCAAAAATTCAACATCCCGGATGTTGGTCTCCCCAATGGATTGTGCTCGGGCAGACAGTGGTTGGTTGAGTCGCAGGATCAACTCTTTGTTGTTACCATTGGCTTCATTGCTTTTAATCCAAACAACATTGGTGCCATAGAGGTGCATAGGATGGATTTCTCCTCCTCGACGCAAGAGTGTTGGCACAGGGTGCATGACATTGGAGACGTTGTGTTTCTCTTGGAGGACGAAAACATGGCGACTTCTTGCGCGGCGAGCGCTCTGGGACTGAAAGCAAACCAGATATTCTTTATGAAGAATTTTATGGATGATGATGGTGACCTGTGCATTTTTGACTTGGAAACAAACAGCCAAGAGATTACCCAAGTCCACAACCGTGAAGACTTGATTCTTTGCCGCAAACCTTTCTGGATCGTGCCACCTAGCTAAATAGCTACATGCCCCTACATATACATTATTTCTTTCAATTTATTTCGACTTATGTAAAGAAAAATCATATATATATATATATACCAACAATTATGTAACGTATACGATACGAAGCATATCACTAGTTTCTTGTTATGGCAGGGTATTATATCATCTTTTGATAGCATTTTCTAAATATATAAGAAAATTGTCCATACTTTCCAATCAGCTAATTAGGTTTTTGAGTTCAACTGGCTATATATGCATTCAGCTGAATCTGGCACCATGATGTAGTAGTACTTGTATGTGTGTTTTAGATTTGCCATGGCTTTCCTGTTTTGAAGAGACAAAAGTAATAGAAACTTGACAAAAGTAATAGAAACTTGAATACTGACCCTGACCTTATCTGCCAATTAAAGAGGCTCCATAACTTAGCTAAAATTAACTAAAATAGGGTGGAGACTAGAGCTAAAAAACTAATATAAAATACACATCGCCATAAGATTTGCAGCTGTCCTGCTTTGACCACCACCTCCTGCCTCCACTACCTTCAGCTGGAGCGGCTCCGCTGGTGCCACATCCCCCTATTTATACTGCATGCCGCCTCATCAAAGGTAGAAATGCAATAGCTTGCTACCGAATTATTACTACCACTAATCTTCTATCATGTCTGATTTTTTTTCTTATTTTTGAAGAAAAAAGAAAATTCACATTATTGCGCCAGCTGTTGACAGGATCTAGTACCAGTGTACCACTACCATTATATATAGGGAAAATTGGCTACCGGACTACCCAAAAATCAGATGAACATGTTACCTGAAAAATCCATGCATTTAAATTTGCAGCTACTAGAACTCTGCATACAATATTTATTGTTTAATTTATTTATTGTGTTTCCATATAATAATATATATAGCTTACTCAATATATGTATTTTTCTGTGCCTCTTCATTTCCAGCACCCTGCATCAAGAGCTGGGTGAAGCCGTGAATCTGAATGGAATATACTAAATGAACAAGCAGTAAGTTGGGTTTAAGCTCAAAGTAATTTGTAGGCCTATTTTTCTAACAGTTTTCGTTAACAATTTCGAAATATATGGTACTCCTTCATACGTCATTTTCTGCAGTTCCTATCCACCCTCTTGACACTGTTTTCAACAGTGTTTACTCCTCGGCAGTTTTCATTCTAGTACAAATAATATTCACCTTGTTACTTGAGATACAGAGGTACTTGGATTTGCAGGTGTCCACCACAGGGGACTTGCATTTGCAGGTGTCTTGGAATACAGTGATCAGTGTACCTGAAGAACACCATGTTACTTGAGATACAGACGTACTTGGATTTGCAGGTGTCCACCACAGGGGACTTGCATTTGCAGGTGTCCAGGAATACAGTGATCAGTGTACCTGAAGAAACACAAGAACCTTGGGATATATCATGTTATGTATATAGCAGTATCAACTACTGCACTTGTATATACATCTTAAATTTTGGGTCAAGTGCAGTAGTTGAAATCTCAGAGAATATGTTGTCAAAATTTAAGATGTATATACAAGTACATGTACATAGCATTATCAGGGGGTGATGTTGAACTCATATGTAATTGCCTATGATAATTATTTTGAAGGTATTTTATCAGTTCAGGTTCTGTATCTAGTGCCAATCACATGAACTCTGGCAATATAATCAGTGCAGTGAGGATCCAGAAAAGGAAAATGATAGCAAGAGATAGCAGCAGCCGAATAACCATCCCTCTTATTCTTCAGTGAGGGAGAGACGGGCCGCACAGAGCATCTCTAATAGTTTGGTTAAACCACTCTAAATTCTTCAGTGAGGAAGAGGGGCCATGGAGGAGTCCGGCTCTGGCGAGGGAGAAAAATTAGGTGGAGCTACAGCGAGGGAGTCCGAGCATGGAAGATCGGCGACGAGTCTAGATCTGGAACCTGAAATAGTTGTTTTGTACTTCATATCCCAATTACTTGCAGATATGTAATAGATATATTGCTTCTTAATTAGTGGACGTTTTTCAAAAGTGATATGAAATTAGAGAACATGCATTTCAAAACATACAGAATATCGAGGGTATAGCCGGGATTAAATCTCCTTCACTCCCGGGTTCAAAAAATGCCGGGAGTAACTCTGAAAATGGTGCCGAGACAAAAGGTCTGTTTTCTACTAGTGCTTCCCTTGCCGGATATCGTAGAGGAGCACCAAATCCCGTATCACTGCAAGTGTCTCCTCTCCCACAAGGACCCAACTCACCCAGGATGTGTCGTCGTGCTCTTCAATGATGCCGCGCCTGAGCTCTGGTACTGCCATACCACGCCTGATCTCTGGTACTGCCACACCGGCGACAACATCAGCAGGTGGAGACATTGCTCGTATGACGTCGGTAACTACCCTTCTATACCAAAACCACCAAAGGGAAAGAAGGCACGTCGTCGTCTCTGCCCTATCAAGAATGTTATCACCGACATGGTTTCGTTCCAAGGGAAAATCTACTTTAGCAAATCCAAAGGAGACATGTGCGCCATAGATTTCTCATTCTGCACTTCCACGGCAAATCACAATGATCGGCCTAAGTTCCAGAAACTGAAAAAAAAATGTTTGGTCGGTCTCCCTGAAGGATTGTGCTCGGGGAGACAGTGGTTGGTTGAGTCGCACGCGATCAGCTCTTTGTAGTCACCATTGGCTTTGTTGCTTTTAATCCAAACAACATTGGTGCCATAGAGGTGCATAGGATGGATTTCTCCTCCTCGATGCAAGACTGTTGGCACAGGGTGCATGACATTGGAGACGTTGTGTTTCTCTTGGAGGATGCAAACATGGCGGCTTCTTGCGCGGCGAGTGCTCTAGGACTGAAAGCAAACCAGATATTCTTTATGAAGAATTTTTTGGATGATGATGGTGACTTGTGCATTTTTGACTTGGAAACAAACAGCCAAGAGATTACCCAAGTCCACAACCGTGAAGACTTGATTCTTCGCCGCAAACCTTTCTGGATTGTGCCACCTAGCTAAATACTATGTACTACCCCTACATATTACATTACTTCTTGCGATTTACTTCGACTTATGTAAAGAAAAATCTATGTAAGTTATTGTATGATATGAATGAAGCATATCACTGGTTTCATGATATGCTATATCATCTTTGATAGAATTTTTAAAAATATAAGAAAAAATCCATACTTTCCAATCAGCTAACTAGGCTTTTGAGTTCAACTGACCAATGCATTGAGCTCAGTATATGGTACCATGGTGTAAATAGATGTAGCTTGCATGTGTGTTTGATTTGCCATGGTTTCCTTGTTTCATATTATATGTTAGTAGCAAAAATATGCCTGTACATTGTACTGGGAGAAAAATAACTATCAAATACGGGAGAATCGTACATTCTCATAAACCAGCTCGGACCTCCTTTCTCTCTAATGACCTCACTCCAAATCTTGGTTCCCGAAATATAGACATACAGATGACGTGTTATTGATATATGTAATGAGACTCATATTTTTTAATTAAAAAGACAAATATTCATAATGTGTTTCGATGCATTGCAATTTGCAGAGATATTTTTAGAATTTTCTTACCATCGTCGATGTAGCTGTTTTTTAGCAGCCCCGAGAGATCGTCATAACATTATTATGTACTAGCAAATATGCCCGTGCGTTGCAACGGGAGAAAAAAAATGCTATTAAACATTCATGCAAAATAATAACGTGAATGGTCCATTTTATAATTGTTTATGATCATCGTCAAATCCATAATATAAGTTAATTCTGATATTTTTTCTTTCGTTGCAAAGCGCATAATTATTTAGATATAAATATATCATAACTTTTATTTTTCATACTACCGATGTGTTTCTATGACTTAATATGGACATGTGTAGCTTTTTTAACGCATTATAGCAACCTCTGTAACTTTTTTGTCGTTGTATAGATAATTATTTTGTCCGCCAATGATTATAACAGGAGACTTCTCTTGATTTTTCACAGGGCAGCCCTCATTAGGAATTCTATAAATATATTTGTTTATATTTCATTAGACAATAATCTGCCAAAGATTCTAGTTCACGAAATAATTAGTTATCATTGACTAACCCATGTTTTAGTAAAAATAATTTTTGTTTCTAATCAAAACTACATCAGATGGTGTATATTTATTCTCATAACTTAATGCACAAGCAAACATAATTTACTAAAAAATAGAGGTTATGCACCGAGATATGCCTTAGGCAAGAACCGGACGGAGAAAAGTTAGTGCAGGCTTCGGAAACAACGACGATGAGGACATCCTTTTTGTACTCCTCGACCACGTCCGTGTATTCCAGGTCTGTCTCTGGCAGTTTCTCGATCATTCCCTAACCTATATGTAGGCAACGTATGCAAGGATGATTTTACACACTATAGACAAACATTCATAACATCTATAGATAGATCATATTTTTATAAAGCTAAACAAACTGGTTTGACGTTTTTATTTTTTTTAATCTTTTCTAGCGAATTTTGCAAGATCTAAAAAACGAAAGAAAAGAAAAAGGCTTGCATGGGCTGGTGCAACCCACAATGAAGTCAGTCCAACTGCAAGGATTCAACCCAGTAAAAAAAAGAACCCACCAAGAGAGACCCAATTTTGCATCAGGAACCCCGATCAATTTCAAAAATTATTAAGACTCTTTCACTTTTTTCTATATCTTTACATCTGGAACTCTGTATTTTTTTCTATTATCTTCCTCGCTCCTCGTTTATGTTGCCAAGGTAAGGTAAGTTACTGCAGAAGGGTCGGACACGGTCTCGATCTAGGCGGAAGAAAGATTGAGCGGAAAAAAATTTGTCCTTTTAGTAAGAGGTATAGAGATATAGATATAGATATGTTCTTATTTTAAGAGCAAAGTAAGGCAACCAATAAATGAGTGGTACATATATAACACACACAAGAGAATCACAAACTATAGAGAAGATTGTCTGATGGCACATGACAATCGTATCGAGAAAAACAAGACGACAGGAATATTATAAACTAGATATAATTTGCTTGAATTTTATAAACTAGATATAATTTGCTTGTTTCCAATAACATATATAGACGATGTCTTGTGTGCTGCAAATATAATGCCTAGCTTTGGTGGCACGATCCAGAACGGTTTGCGGCAGAGAAGCAAGCCGTCATGATGGTGAACACGGGTAATCTCTTTGCACTCCGATTCCAAGTCAAAAACGCACATATCAGCATCATCTTCCACGAAATTCTTCATGAAATACACCTGGTTCCTCTTCAGTCCGTGAAGGCTCGCCGAGCAAGACGTCGCCAATCCCGTGTCCTCCAACAGAAACACGGTATCTCCAATGTCATGGACCCTGCGCGCGCCAACGAGGAGACTTGTTGCTGTGTGTCGACAAGAAGTCCATCTTGTACACGCGGACGGCGCCAATGTCGGGAGGATCGAAGCCGATGCAGGAGACGAGGACAAGGAAGAGCTTGTCGTCGCGGTCCAGCAGCCATGTCGCTCCGAAGCTCATCCCTTTGGGGAAATCAACCAGACGCGCATCGAAGTAGTGGAATGTAGGGTGGTCTTTTGCTGCTTGTGAAATCGATGGTGCACATGCCTGAAAGTGAGTTGATGAAGTAGAACCTCCCTTGGAACGCGGCGACCGTGGAAATCACCTTCATAGTTGGAGGGTGATATGCCTCCGGTAACTTGTAGTTACCGATGTCGTACGAGTAATGCCTCCAGCTCCAAGTGCTGGTCTTGTCGTCGTTGTCGTCGCCATTGCCATTGATGACGTCACAGTACCACAAGTCATGCTTGGAAAGGTTGAAGAGCACGACGACGCATCCAGGGCATGTTGCGTTCTTGTGGGGGAGACCAGGCACCTGCAAGTCTGTGGGAACTCCTCCCCTGTGATATCTGGTAAGGGAGTCAAATGTCGACGCCCATATTTTAGCTAGAAGCTTTGTTAATTTATCGATAGACAAACATGTTTGGTTTTTGGGGCCTCCAGATGGAGTATGTAATTCTTATCCTACTCCCCTCAAAAAAAATCTATCACTCAATTTATGCTCAAAAAAAATCTGTCACTCAACTTTAAAATAGTTGTTTGCACACTAAGTGGTTTTAATGGCGATTTTAGCGCTGACATGGTGCCACTTTAAATCAAGAGAAGATGCAAAGCTGACTATGTTAATACTTCAGAAGATAAATAGGACTATATATTTTAAAAAAATGACCAAATATTTTATTTACAAATTATATAATTATAAAAATCATAGAAATCAGGTTTAATCTTAAATAGTTTAGACAAATTAAATTTAGTCCAAAAAATTATAAAACTAGTTTCATATTTTTCCTAAAATTATTATCTTTCTTATGGTGCCGAAACAATAATTAATTAAACATTATATGGACTATTTTTTGGTTCTTATATGCACCGCTGGTACAACTTCGGCTAGGGTTGCCATGTGAAGACCGAGAAATGCCTTGTCATACTCATCATTGAACAGAAGCACATTGGCCATGAACTCCTTTCCGACTTACATCAAACATTAGAATTGCATGTTTTTATGTCTTCAAACGAAGTCATGGAACTTGATGTTTAATTGTATCAACACATGGATAATGTGAAATTTATAGTTATGATATATTATTTTTTAAAACTAGTTATGATATATTATTACAAGCAAATATGACTGCTTTGCAACAACAGAAAAAATCCCTCAAGGTTTCACTTTAAATGGACTCATACTTAATTAATAGGAATATTGTTGCTATCATTAATTTTAATATAAAATTAAATCTGGATTGGGAGTATATAAAATGTCATAAATCTTGTACATTTTCAAATGACAATCATTAGCACTCAGCATTGCATCGGAAAAGTAAACCTAATTTCATTTGAAAAGAAAAAAATAAATCTAATTAATAATATATTTATTTCAGCAAGTATTGGGCCTAGACGGCTCAAATAAAGGTCTTCTAGTTATAATATAATACTACTACTACCTGGATTTGCTTTCAAAAAAAAAAAACTGGATTTGCATGGCAAAGTTTGGACTTCGGACTTCTTGACTTGCCTCCTCGTAGTACTCCGATTTAAACTCGTACTAACTAGCTATAGATTGATGTCGTACGTGTAGGACACACCACCTTTTCTTTGGAAATATACTCGATCGGAGCCCTGGGAAGCTTAATCCGACACGGTGTACTATACCGCACCGTACGGATCGATCCCCATACTGATGTCCCCGTGCATATATATATATATATATATATATATATATATATATATATATATATATATATATATATATATATATATATATATATATATATATATATATATATATATATATATATATATATATATATATATATATATATATATATAGCTTCATATACATAGCTCAGGGTACCAAGCAATATAATATATAATCCTCTCCAATGAGCCGATCAAAATTGTCGTTCTAGTCTCTGCAGCCTGATCAAGCTCCGATCCCTATAGGCAGATCCCCGTCGTCTTCGTCCAGCTCTTCTCCAGCAAGAAGAACCATCGTTGAAAAAGCAGACGCTACTAAATTTGGATCCCCCATGTCGTCGTGTTTGCCTTTGCTTGTCTTCCACCATCATCCTGATGGCCAAGAGGACGGTGACGACGAGATGCTAATGGTTAGCATATCCAAGAAAACCCTGCACAAGAACATGGAGCATGAACTTCTTGCCGCAGGCAACAGCATGTGCTGGACCACTGCACAGGGATGGATGATACTCACCCAGCTGGGCCATGGCACGAGGTCTTCTTCGGCTTGTCTATGGAACCCTAGCACCGGCAACAAGCTACCCTTGCCAGATCTAGGAGAGGAACACCAGATCCCATACCACTGCAGGTGCCTCCTCACCCACAAGGACCCAACTCACCAAGGATGTGTTGTAGTGCTCTTCAATAACGCCGCGCCTGATCTATGGTACTGCCACGCCACCTGCAGTAGGTGGAGACATTACTCATATGACATCGGTAACCATCCTTCTATGCCAGAGCCACCAAAGGGGAAAAAAGGCACGCCTCCGTTGCCGTCGCCGTCCTACCAAGACGATAGTCACCTTCAAGGCTTCCGTAGTACAAGGGAAAATCTACTTCACCGATTTGTCTAAAGGCATGTACACCATGGATTTCTCGTCCTGCACTTCCACAACAGATCATCAAAACAACCCTACGTTCCAAAATTTCATTGTTCCTTTGGCCCCTCTCCCGAAAGGATTTTGCATGGGTAGACACTGGTTGGTTGCACTACTAGAGAACAGACTTCAGAACGATGTTCCAATTTGGCATTAGCCTCGGCATTTTTTGCCCCCAGGACTAAAGGTTCCTGCCCAACGGTCGTCCGCGGGGCAGGGATCTTTAGTCCTGGCTGATATTACCAACCGGGACTAAAGGTTAATACCAGCCGGGAATAAAGATTAATCTTTAGTCCCGGTTTGGCCCTCTAACCGGGACTAATTGTCCCGGCCTATAGACCAGCTCATTTCTTCCTCCCTGAGCCCGAGCCATTCCATTCAAACTCACTGCCTCTGTTCTTCAGCTTGTTGTTGTTCTTGCTCTCTCCCCCTCCATTGGTGTTGCTCTTCGATTTTGGAGGTAACAAACTTAATCCTCTTATGTTTTATCAGTAGTTTATCTCATTTTACGATGTAGATGCATGTGTAACTTTATATGTTGGACTTTATTATGATTTTATGTCATTTTTAGCTCAAAATCACATGATGATTTGCATATATGTTTGGATAAACAAAAGTTAAATTAGTTCATCAAAATCACTCGATAGTTTAGTATTGCTAGTATATGTAGTACATTTCATGGTTTAGTTAGATAAATAAATATTTTTATTTTTTTTAATATATTACTTTAGAAATGAGAAATTTACAATAGTTTACAAAAATAAGTATAGAAAGTAACTTGATATGGTGGATTTGATTATGATTTCTATGTCATTTTAGCTCAAAATCACATGATGATTTACAATAGTAAAATCACTTGATAGTTTGGTATTTTACTATTATACATAGTACATATTTCATGGTTTAGTTAGATAAATAAATAATTTTAGTTTTGTTTAAATATATTATTTTAGAAAATGTGAAATTTACACTAGTTTGCAAAAATAAGTATAGAAAGTAGATGACAACTGGTACCGGATCCTCGGCCTCTCGTTCGGTTGCGAAACGACTGAGGCCAGAACTCTCTCTCATTATCTGCGGCAAGTGTAAGCAGAAGATTGTGATGGAATACCGAGTCAAGAGACAGGGACCCAACAAGGGTCGTGTTTTCTACAAGTGCCCGGATCGCGATGTGAGTTTCTTATGCATTTGATTATTATGGCTAATTGACCTGCTTTTCTTGAATATTTTTGACTAAATATTTTTTGGCTTTAATTTCAGTGGGAGGGCAATGGATGCGATGGTTGGTACTGGAAGGAAGATTATGCTACATACGTACAGAATTCGGATGCGCTTGAGGTAGCGGTTGCTGATGATGAGGCAGTGAGCCAGCAGGAGAAGCTTATTGATATTCAACACACGAAAGATTTGTCTGTTTTAGTTGTGTACGGTCACGAAATAATTATGTTACTGAAGTGCATTGTAGTTTTAGTTTGTTTAGTGATAGTTGGAATTGCTTACGTTGTAGCCAGGCTTAGTTAATTAATCAACCGTGTGTGTCATCTATGTTGTGTAATAAAATACTTAATTATATTCAAGGTTTTCATATTTTGTCTGTACAATGCCGATCGCCGCTCCTAAGACTTTATTGAGGGCATGCACTATTTCTTAGGTGTGGCCGAAGCAAATAAGCGGGATGGTTTCACGTGTTGTCCATGTGCCCTATGTAAGAATTTAAAGGAATATTTAAGCTCAATGAGTCTTCATTCACATTTGCTTAAGTCAGGTTTCATGTCAAACTATATATGTTGGACTAAGCATGGAGAAAGCGGGGTCATGATGAAAGAAGGTGAAGGAGAAGATTTAGACATTGATGACATTATTGTTCAGTATGGTGCCTTTGATGATACTACAATGGGGGGAGATGAAGAAGAGGTAGCGGTAGAAGATGATCTCGGTGATGCTCTTGGCGATACCATTCGTGATGCACAACAAGAATGCGAAAGTTAAAAAGAGAAAGTTAAGTTCGAGCGCATGCTTGAGGATCATAGGAAGTTGCTATACCCGACGGCCGAAGAGAGGCAAAAAAAAGTTGGGTACAACACTAGAATTACTACAGTGGAAGGCAAAGAATGGTGTATCCGACAAGGCATTTGGGAATTTATTGAACCTCATAAAGAAGATGCTTCTGAAGCCAAATGAATTGTCCACCACTACGTACGAAGCAAAAAAGGTTGTCTGCCCTTTGGGATTAAAAATCCAGAAGATACATGCATGTCCTAATGACTACATCCTCTACCATGGCAATGAATACGAAAATTTGGATGAATGCCCGGTATGTAAAGCATCGCGGTATAAGATCAGGCGCGATGATCCTAGTGACGTTGAGGGTGAACAACGTCCTAGAAAGAAAATCCCTGCTAAGGTTATGTGGTATGCTCCTATAATACCACGCTTAAAATATTTGTTCAGAAATAAAGACCATGCAAAGTTGTAGCGATGGCATAAAGAAAACCGTAAGGTAGACAATATGCTGAGACACTCAGCTGATGGGTCCCAGTGGAGAGCGATAGACAGGGAATTTCCAGAGTTTGCAAATGAGGCTAGAAACTTAAGGTTCGCCTTAAGTACAGATGGTATGAATCCTTTTGAGGAGCAGAGCACTAGTCATAGCACTTGCCAAGTTACTCTATGTATCTACAACCTTCCTCCGTGGTTATGCATGAAGCGGAAGTTCATTATGATGCCGATCCTCATCCAAGGTCCGAGGCAACCTGGCAACGACATTGATGTCTATCTAAAGCCATTAGTTGAAGAACTTCTAGTTTTATGGAACAAACCAGGTGTACGTGTCTGGGATGAGTACAAACAAGAACACTTTGACCTACGAGCAATGTTGTTCATAACAATCAATAATTGGCCTGCTTTAAGTAATCTTTCAGGTCAGACAAACAAAGGATATAATGTATGCACACATTATTTTGATGACCTTGACAGTATATATTTGAAAAGATGTCGAAAGGTCATGTACCTTGGCCATTGTCGATTCCTTCCTTTGAATCACCAAGTAAGAAAGAAAGGGAAGCATTTTAAAGGTAAGCCAGACCACCGAAAGAAGCCTCATAACCGAACCGGAGAAGATGTACTCGCAATGGTCAAGGATGTGAAAGTAGTATTTGGAAAAGGACAAAGCAGCGAATCTGTTCCCAAAGATGCTAAGGGACACGCACTCATGTGAAAGAAGAAGTCTATCTTTTGGGAGCTACCCTATTGGCAAGTCCTAGAGGTCCGCAACGCAATCGACGTGATGCACCAGACAAAGAATCTTTGTGTGAACCTATTAGGATTCATGGGTGTGTACGGGAAGCCAAAGGATTCACTTGAAGCACGCCAAGACTTGCAGGGCATGAAAGAACGAGACAATCTTCATCCAGAGAAGACAGTTGATGGACGTCATTACTTAAGTCCTGCTAGCTACACGCTTAGCAAAGAAGAGAGGGACAGCATGTTCGAATGTCTAAGCAGCATCAAGGTCCTATCGGGATTCTCCTCCAATATAAAGGGTATAATAAATGTGCCAGATAAAAAAATCCTAAACTTAAAGTCCCACGACTGCCACGTGCTTATGACGCAATTGCTTCTAGTTTCTTTAAGAGAAATTCTACCTCCACATGTACGTCTAGCCACCGTGAAGCTATGTGCATTCCTCAATGCAATTTCTCAGGAGGCAATCAATCCAGTGGAACTAGCTACTCTACAGAATGATGTGGTTCAATGTCTTGTCAGCTTTGAGTTGGTGTTCCCTTCATCCTTCTTTAATATCATGACACACCTCCTAGTTCATTTGGTGAAGGAGATTAATATTCTTGGACCTGTGTTCTTACATAACATGTTCCCCTTCGAGAGGTTTGTGGGAGTCTTGAAGAAATATGTGAAAGTCCGTTCTAAGCCTGAAGGAAGCATCGCCCAGGGCTATGGAACAGAGGAGGTCATTGAGTTCTGTGTTGACTTTATTCCTGACCTTGCCTCGATTGGCGTTCCCGAATCGCGACACGAGGGGAGACTCAGTGGTAAAGGAACTTTAGGGAAGAAAACATATATCGGCATGGAAGACGATCATTTCAATAAAGTACACTACACAGTTCTTCAGAACTCGTCATTGGTGCATCCGTACATCGAGATACATAAGGAGTTCTTACGATCCAAGTTTCCAGGGAAGACTGAAGCTTGGATTAGGCGTCAGCACATGGAAAGTTTTAGTGGTTGGTTGCGAAAAGAATGTCAAGGAGATGACAATATTGATGAGCAACTGTATTTGTTGGCTAGACAACCATCGTGGCACATCCTCACATACCAAGGGTACGAGATAAATGGGAATATATTTTACACAGTTGCCCAAGATAAAAGGAGCACCAATCAAAATAGTGGTGTTCTCATAGATGGCACAGATCCAAATGGGAATATACAAACATATTATGGCTGCATAGAAGAGATATGGAAACTAGACTACGCACCTAATTTTAAAGTCCCTTTGTTCCGGTGCCAATGGGTGAAACTGACCGGAGGAGGGGTAACAGTTGACAAAGAGTATGGAATGACAACAGTGGACCTCAACAATATTGGGTACAAAGACGAACCATTCGTCCTTGCTGCCGATGTGAGTCAGGTGTTCTATGTGAAAGACATGTCTACAAAATCAAAGAGAGGAAAAAACGAAGACATCAACTCAATGATCAATGAGCCAAAGCGCCACATAGTTCTTTCTGGGAAAATAAATATAGTGGAAATTGAAGACAAGTCAGACATGTCAGAAGATTATGAAAGAAATGTCTGAATTCCACCCTTCATAGTGAAGAAAGATCCAAGCATCATGTTAAATGATGAAGACACTCCATGGTTACGACAAGATCATAACCAAGGGTCATACGTCAAGAAGAAATTCACTGTTGTGCCCGCATGATACAACGATGCATGTTTAATATATTATGTTTTAGAGACGGATATTATGTAATATGTTATGACTTCACATTGTAATATGTTTAATATATGTTTCAAATTTCACAAGTGTGTGACATAGTTTTAGAAAGTATATGAGATTCAAGAATTTGTGACTAGTGTTCGATAAAACTTTCTCAAATGGGAAAATGAGCTATGTAACAATTGTAGATCTTGCTGAGGTGATCAAACTTGGTATTCAGAGATTTTTCATCTGAGGTCATTTAGTGTCTCATTTGAGCAAGTTTGACCAAGTTAAATTTGGTCAAATGAAAAAGCAAGGAGATTGTTTGGACCCACCTGCTAATAGGTGGTTGGATAGTGAGTTGAATGTGCATATAAACTATTAGCACCTCCAAACCCGCTAATGGAACTAATAGTTAGCAGACCTCTGGCTAATAATTACTACCTCTGTTCTAAATTATAAGACGTTTTGAGTTTTCTAGATACGCAGTTTTTGCTATGCATTTAGATATACACCATGTCCAGATACATAGTAAAAGCAATGTATCTAGAAAAGCCAAAAACACCTTGTAATTTTGAACGGAGGAATTAGCAGGTTTGTCTAGATTCACTGGAACTATTTTTAGTGCTAAATACACCCTTACTATATATATACGGACCAGGAGCCAAATAATTATATATAATTAGCCGCTCTGTCACACTCTCTCTGTATGTGTGTGTGAGAGAGAGACGGTTTGAATTAGTTACTCACTGTTAAGTTGCGCATGAATGCATTGCAGGTCGCCAAAGCAGCCGTCGGCTATTGGCGCCTCGTTCGGGGAAAACCAAAACCAGCAAGGAGTTAGGCGCGCGTCCCGCGTGAAGCGCCACCAGCCCACCAGGTACCCCCGGCCACCACAAGAAACAGTGCTGACGGTATGATTATATCTAGTGTACGTGTCGGATGGGCATATCGACTGTGCGTGGCAATGCCGCCGTTTACTGCATATTTGTGATTTATTTGTGCTTTGGCTTTGTGTTCCTGCTTGTGCTTGTCTCAGACCGTACATGGTATATGTATATGTGGACAATAAATTAGTAATTTCTCAGTGTACTCAGAAAACAGGAAATAATGCTCTACACAGAAGCAGCATGCATGTCACATAAGGTTATTTATGTCAAAACCATTTGCTGTAATTAATAGTATCTACAATCAACAGATCCATGCATGGTATTAGAACCCTTTTTTTTCTCGAACACGCAGGAGAGCTGCATATCATTATATTAAGAAGAGTAAACTTCCTAATTAACTCGTACAATATCCTCCAATTATATTAGTCCTCTCTTGTGCTGCTGTGATGCACGTAGCTAAGTACACTATATTGATTTTCTGAACGCTACATATGAATAATCTTAACTGAAACATGTGTTCATAGCATTTGATACAGACAGCAAATTTATCGAAACTCCGGTCTCCAACACTAAGCAACAAGAGCAAATTTTAGATTTGTAGATCAATTATCGCTCGGTGACACGGCGATGTCACCTCCCTTTGGAAAGATCAGTTATAGCATTTGAGGGACATGATGATGACATGACTTGCATTTTCTTCCTATTGGGAAATAGGGATCTCGATAGAGAGAGTGATAGTGAGAGAGAAGCGAGCTCGCTGCTGCTCGACACCCGGGGCTCGAAGGCTCCGCTCTGGGGCACGGGCCTTCGACTAGCGGAGGCACATATACAAAAATGAAGTTCACATAATTATCGAGGCAATAATTAGGGTTTTGAATTACACGCCCCCCTCCCTCGGGGATGACTGACCTCCCCTTTTTTTATAGGATATGCTTACATCATTTGTTGAGTACAGAAATGTCCCCAGGGCAATTATGGCATATTCCGGTATATTGATGCATATTGTGCTCATGCCTCCGGGGCATTAGAGTCATTTTTTTTTCAACCGCCTTTGTTGATGGGCCGTTGTCGAGCGTGGGCCTTCAGCCCATTCGTCGCACCATGGCCTATTTGGCAATGGTGGGTAATTTAGATGTAAAATTAGGGTGTTACTTTATGTATTTTTCGTGATGGTAGAGGTGTGTAATTTTTTTAAGAAAATTACAGTAGATCCAATGGCTATTATCGGAGATGATGATTAGAGTCTATCAAACTAAAGGTCAGATGCTTCTGATTATTGTGAGAATTTTTAGGATTTATCTTTTTCCCTGCGCGTCTGGTGAGAGTTAACGTAGTGCCTACGTTGGAGCCTCTAATTAGTCTTAGTATAATTTCACAATTTGTGGAGGTTTGTAATTTAGAAATATATATGTCTCGTACTTTATGGATATTGATTTTTTTAATAGCATATATTAGCATTTACATAGAGATTTGAGAGATGTCGCTAATTCAGATGCAACGTGAGGGGTTATTATGAATTATGTTTCATAACTGCAAAGCGGGTAACTGATAGCCGGAGAGCACCCTCTCAAATATAAAAAAAAATAGGAGGTCACTTTATGTATTTTTCGTAATGGTAGAGGTGGGTAATTTTTTTTTATAAAATTACAATAGATTAAATGGCTATTATCGGAGACGATGATTAGAGTCTGCCAAATTAAAGGCCAGATGTTTCTAATTATTGTTAGAATTTTTAGGATTTATCTTTTTATTCTTAGCGCGTCTAGTGAGAGTTAATGTGGTGTCTCCGTTGGAGCCTTAGCAATAGTATGAAGATTTCTAGTAGTCTGGACACAATCAGACAAGACGGGAAGACCCGATTACATTAAATTTTGTCGAGGTCAAGCCGTGTCAATTTATATATATATAAGGCCGCGCACTCAGTGAATAATTTTTATTCGATCATTAGTGTGTGTGGGTGGGTGGTGGGTTGTTGGCTTTAAACTTTTGGGTCATTCCCATCTGGGTCCTCAAGCTATGTACGCTGGGTCCTTAAACTATTGGGTCATTCTCATCTGCGTCCTCAAACTAAAAAAAGCTACCATCTAGGTGCTCAATCTATTGCCGCAGCGCACCAAAGATCCAAAACCCACCACGTCAGCGCAAGCATCTAACGTGGCCACACCATGGTGGCACCTATTGGAGAGATTAATATCTTAGAGCTAATAACTAGCTCTTACGGTTACGGGTGTCCAAATAAATACTCATTTGTGTGTATGTACTAGGAGTAGGTACCATTAATTGGGTCCTATTGTGCATATACTATATATACACCATGCTCGTTTGTTGGTTTCAGTCAGGCTTATTCAACCAGTTAATAGTGTTTTTTTTCTCATAACAAACCAGCACCAGCCAGCCCTAACCAGCCCAGAAACCAACCAACGAACACGCTAATGGTATACTGGTGTTTAGGAGAAGACAACGGAAGTCTGCGTAAGTGGGTCAAGAAGAAGTAAGATTTAGCCAACCTGCTGCCACTTTAAGCGCCTAACAGAGGATGAATACAGCATTAGACAAAGATGAGGCGGCACACATGAAAGCAACGTCGAATCCACCGCCGCAAGTGAGGCTAAACTGAATCAGTAACCTCTTTAATTTACCGGGATCTCACTTTTGTTTAGTTGGTTTTTGAGGGAGACGAGATAGATAAAAATGCTGTGCACAGTGGTGCACTGGTGGGAGTGGGTGGAGGAGATGTCGTCACCTTTATATCGATGTCATCCACGTAGGCTTGACAAATAACTAGTCTCAAATGAAGAAAAAAAAAATAGTTCACTAATTGTGCTTCATCGTACAACGATTTGGCCACTAGAATAGAATGGAGTTGTTTATGACCTCTCCACGAATAATGCACGGAAGTTTGGGCAAGTCAGTCAAGACAAACTATGATTTAGCCAACCTGCTCCCGCTGGACTAACATATGATTCATATTAGCGTCCTGTTCGTTTGGGCTTGTTTGGCTGATAAGTCATGGCTAGAAGTATTATTGACTGATTTAGTGTGAGAGAAAAATATTGTTCGTTGGCTGAAAAAGTACAGCTTATAAGCCAAACAAGCCCAAACGAACCGCACATTGATGACAGCAACATTATTAGTGGGCTGTCACTAATAATCGTTTGCAAATATACATATAGCGTACTCTCTCCGTCCCTAAATAACTGTCATCGTTGGTGTGCGTGCCGCAAATTTGACTCGATTTGAAGAAAATGCGTGTAACATTTCTATCTCTAAATAAATTTATTTCAAAACTAGATTCAAAGATCTTTCCAATAATATTAATTATGTATTATAAATATTAATATTTTTTTAATATATATTTAGTTAAAATTATTTATCAGAAAACGAAAACAAGATATCACCACCTCACCCCCCATTCCGGGTTCTCACTTGCTTGAAGTCCGCTCGTGCGTTTGGGGGGGGGGGGGGGGGGGACGAGAGACAGATGGGAGGAGCGGCAGTTGCGCATCCTCGTCCTCACCAGCATCAGCATGGTTGTCCAAGTCCTTCTCTTCATCTTCTCTGCATGACTCATGTTCACTTTCTCAACATGCTGCTCCTGGAAAGTTGGAATGTATATATATACAGTACATATACATACTGACTGTTTCGTCTTTGAGAGAGAAAGGTTCTGGTCTTGTGGACTGAAACTATGAGATGGCCTGGCCCAGGAGCGGAAATATCTAAAAGCCCGGTAGCTGGGCCAGGAAACATCTAAAAGCCCAGTAGCAAGCCCATGGGGGCCCGACGCCGGAGTAGCAGCCCAGTAGCAATCATCACGCATTCACGCGCCGCCCGCCGCTCGCCGCCGCCGTCGTCACGCACTCGTCCACCAGTCACCGTCGGCGCCGCCCGCTCAATCCCACGCGCCCCGCGCCTCAACCGCCCCACGCTTGTCGGATCACCAAGCGCAAGGCCGGCCCGCCGCCGCCTGCGGCTGCTGGCGACCGGAGATGGACGGGGAGGAGGAGAACATCGGGCCGTTCCACTGGACGAGCGCCCGCACGCGCCGGATGGCCACACGCATGGCGTCAGCGCTCGCCAGCTCTGACAACCGCGCCCAGGTAACGATGGGACTCTCACTTACATTAACCGCTTCACCAAACCTAGGAGTCTGTAGACTGACTACTCCTGCCTCTTCCCCCTTCCTTCCGATATATACAGATACAGTGATGCAATTTTCATAATACAATTGAGAGGAAGAGTGATTTTTCAGCAATAGCAGAGGTATAGAAGGGTTCTAGTAGGGAGACGAATCAGGGATGCTTGAGAATCTGGAGGAGGAAGAAGATCTAGGACACGAGCTAGGAAGGGGCGGGATTTACGCTTTTGTTGTTTGATCGATAATCTTCAGATCATCGGAAGCAGCCTTGCTTGGTTTTTGTATCACCATCGCTCTAGTCTGCTAACCCAGTTTGGTTTTGAGGCCCTCCGGACCAGGAATATGACAGCGTTGGAGTTGAAAATGAAAACGCTCCAATTTATGTTTAGGGGATATATTACAGAACCCATTTTAAGGGATTGGCCTTATTATTATAGTTTCACTTTTTTTTTTTTTGAGAGCAAAGGATTGGCCTTATAGACAAGAAGTTTTGGTAATATATGCTCTAGAAGACTCTTTAGCCAAAGAGTTCTATCCTGAATTTACACTGCTTATGATTAGAGCTTTATCTTAACTTTTGCACTGTGTGTCTTGCTCTGTTATTTTGGAAAATCCGCTGTCTAGGTCGGAGTCTTGCCTTGTTGTTTTTTATCCAAACTGGCACATTTTGTAATTTTAAACAAACACTCTGGTTTCTAATCAAAACAGAATATGTGCCCATAGCTCAGTAACTGTAGGCTCTACTAATATACTGTCTAAAGTGCTAAGCATTTCCATCGTCATGATGTATGTCTGCCTCCAGATCCTCTTTCCTTGACATTCTCATCCTGTCATTCTGTAGTTCATCTCTGACTGATAAGTTATGAAGAACTCAAGGTCTTAGCTCATATTCGATTCGTATTGACATCATTTTCATTCTTGTAGTTACTGATCTGTCACTGTGCCTGACATAATACCCTTTATGTTTTGTTACCCTGTTGTGAGCATATCCATTTCTGTAACGCCATGCAGGCTGCATTAGCTCGCCTTGAAGCTCTTGAGAGTGATAATGCCGGGGTTGAGGTGGTAGATCTTAATGATGATGAGTATGGATCCACGGACGAGGAAGACCCGGGTCAGTTTCTTTCTCATTTGTCTTCATACCAATTCCAAAAGGATAATGTTGATACAATATGCAGAGACTCGATGAGAATTTACTATTGAACAAATTAATCTTCGCAAATGACGAATATTCAAACACAGGGTGGTTATGTGTGATATTTATTTTCATTGCTTGTAGTATCAATTTTCCAGACTAAACAACATTCTTCCTTGTAAATGAATTGATAAATAAGATTAAAATGTCCTTGAAATACTTCTATCAAATCTGGTACGAACACCAGAAATTATTCATAAGGTGACTGTGTTTTTAGTCAATGGAATGCCCCTGAAGCCAGTTCTTCACATGCTCTAGCTTCTCGTCTGTAAAGGTTCATGGGTTCAACGTTTCTGGAACTTCTACATTTACATACATTATATAGATGCTCTACCCAGGGACAATGGAAGTTTCGATGTAGTCATCTTTTGTTTTTGAATTTCATTTCTACAGTCCTCATGCAAAAAAAGCAGTCCAAGATTATGAAACGCAAGACAAGGCAGGGGAAAGCTTTGGAGAAGAGGGCGGCAAGATCATTCATGGATGTCTTACAAGAAGTAAGTAACCTTCTTTCTCGCATATTTATTTTCTAAGGAGGGTTCTTAAAAGATTTTCACTCTGCAACTGTGACAGGCAAATCTGGAATCCCTACCTCCTCATGTCCCAACATATTTGAGGGCTGCTGTAGGTCCACCGAGCTCTTCATCTCAACGGCACTACTGCTCAGTCTGTGGTACTTCTGCAAACTACACATGCGTGAGGTGTGGAACACGGTTCTGTTCTTGCCGCTGTCAAGTCATACACAATGATACACGCTGCCTGAAATTTGTGGCTTGACCAACTAGTTCTACAAGCTACATTTGATGTATGTCCACACCCTAATGATTGCTCGTCTGTGGTTTGATCAGTAGGATATGCTTGCTGTGTATGTTTTGTACTTTGTGTATGTTTTTAGAGACAGGTCTCTTAAGTGGCTGTGACTGGAAATATGTAGAGTTATTTTCAGAGATGGCCGTGTTAAAAGAGACCCGCCTCCGAAAATCTATTTTCAAATACGGACATGGGCATTAGGCCACGAGATGATTTCTAAAGATGATAAATAAGATGCTCAACTCTTCAAATAAAAGCTAATGCGTGATGAAGTCGTTTTTGTAGCGGTGTTATTCCTAAACACGATCTTACAAGACGGGGAAGACCTGACTACCTTAATTTCGCCCAAGGTCAAGCCGTGTCAATTTTTATTATGTACAAGGCAGCGCACTCAGCCAATAATTTTTATTTAATCGTTAATTAGTGCGTGTGGGTGGGCAGTGGGTGTGGGTGGGTTGGTGGCTTTTGAGAAAGTTACCATCTCAACAAAACTCGCGTCTTTGTAAACTGTAAAGTTGAAATACCCAAACTGTCCGGCCGGCATACACTTTTGGAACGAAGAAGCCCGAAGGAAGCTTGGATCCTCTTGGTCTGATTGAGACTTTGCCGAGGTTAACTCGTTCAGCTATCTATATAAGAGTCAGGCAGCTATCAGTGCTGACATACAGGTGACACTAACGCAGCAGCGGCGTGTGTTATTGTTATACTTACCTGCAGGTATCCTCGCTCGAGCAGGCAGGCTAGCCTTGACGGCGACATGGCGGCCGCCAACCAGGTACGTTCTGTTTCCACTGTATATATACACGTAGCAGTAGTAGTAGTATAGCAGCAGCAGCCCTTCTTGTTGATTTGATTTCGTTGTTTCTATCATAATCTCTCTCCTTTTAACTGTATTTGCCAAACTGAAATGTTGCTAGCAAAAAAAGAACAGCTGTTATTGGGCTATTTTATTACACCGTACGACCCTCATCACTTCAAAATTATACAAGTATCGCCTATAACTTACATGTGAGGTCACTTAGTTTTGAGAGGCTACGGCTGACAATTATCATATCTGTGCTAGCAAAAATAAAGGTCAGGTGTTCGATCTTGGGATACCGATAATTTTACCTAGGACCTCTGTGGATGTATATATATGTGTGTTCCTACAAATTTCACAAACTTTGAACAATGGAATTATATACGTGTTGTTTCTCACTTGACTTTGCCATCAAGTGACCAAGACAAGACAATGCTTATAAGGAAATAAAGCACAAGACAATGAAATGATTTTTTTCAAGAATGTAAGCTATTCCTAGTACGTGCCATCCACTGATTTATGTACTCTGTTGTTGAGATGTGATCTTGATGTGTGATGGCTATTGTGGTATGTACTCAACCGGAGATCCTGTGTAGTGGAGGTGTGGATGGCATCTCCAGGGGGATTACCGAGGTTGATTTGCTTAAATTGGGTTGGTCAAGTGCATGACACCCGATTTAGGTAAATTAACGCGGTGGGTCCCTACAGTTCCTTTGCTAGTTTACCTGAAAACTAGCCGTTCTTCATCATGTAAGCGCGATTGATTATCCTTTGCTGGTTTGCTTGTAAACCTAGCCTCTCTTCACTGCGAAAGTGTGATAGTTATCCGCTATGTTTTTCCCCAGGCGATCTAGCTCTAGCTTGTGTGTGACCCATGTTTGCGTCAACAGCAGTAATGCTCAAACTCTTGTCCAATACGTTTCCTTGAATAGAACCTATATAAGATGGTACCTTAATTTATCAAGCACAATTTCGTTCGGACTTAGTCATAAATCGTAGTTACAGCACAAACTCCAACTGAAATTCGGTGTTTTAGCATTATGCCTACTCCATTTAGGTAGGAACCGAACATGTATGCAACATCACAAGGAGAGTGTATACCAAAACTTATAAATACAATTCTCCAAAGGAATTTTGCAGAAGAACGTACAATCAACAAACATCTTCTTCGAATAATGTTATCTTTGGCATTATGTGCCAAAGAGGCCATGACGACATTGAGCGTCTGAGCCCTCAACCCTTGGAGCTCGAGCTTGTGTGAAACGGGGGAGGGGACCGAGCCGGGAAGGGGGAGGAGTGGCCTGTGACGGAGAGGATTGCCGGCCGCGGGACAAGCGGAGGGTAGAGGTCGAGGTGCAGTGGGCAGCGCGCAGTGGAGCAGCCAGAGAAAGGAGGGGGCGATTGACGAGTGTCGGCCGTGAAGGTTTGTCACATCTTGGGGTGGCCAGAGTTAGTGAGGGAAGCAACAGCGGCAGGGAAGAAGGGGTGATAGCCGAAACACCGAGCTTTCCTGAAGGCTGATGATGCTAAGTGATGGAGGCCCGAGATCGACGGCTAGGTGGAAAACTGGCTCGGGATCCAACGGTGGGCAAAAATTGGACGACGTGGAGCAATGAATTGCTCGGGCTTGGACTCTAGATTCAAAAGGAAGAGATGGCGACCCACCACAGTTACCACACTAAATGCTAGTTTACTAGTCAAGGTATGCACAAATTAAAATATTACAAATGCACCGAAGCTTGTCTAACTTATTGAATCATCAAGCAGTAGGCAAAGCATAGCATAAAGAAACAATTCATAAAATATTATAATAGCTAGTGTCTGCCAATTAACTAATCCTACCTCGCCATTCATATCAAGGAGTTGTTGCCACATCACCATCTAGCTCGTGTGTGAAAGCAGAGCTCTTTGGTAATTCCTAAAGCAGAGCTCGCGTGTATGGACAAAAACCAAAACGCCGTATATAACTTAAAATGGAGGAACCTAAAATGAAGGAAGTAGTTGCCATTAAAGGTATGGACAAAATATGCCTTTTATATAAGTGCACTAATGCTTAACTTATTCGATCCTCAATTTTGTCAAGTACTGTAGTAGGTAAAGCAGCATAAAGAAACAACCATATAATATAGTTGGGGTCGGCGCATAATGCTGGAAGGTAGTGGCTAGTGTCTGCCAATAACTAATCCTAGGTCGGCATTCCGCATTCGATCATATCAAGGAGTTGTAGCTACATCACCATGTAGCTCGCATGTGAAAGCAGAATCTCTTCGGTAATTCCAAAATTACAGGCTGTATTGGTGTAGTATTATATGCTAGCTAACTGTTAAATTATTATTTTATGATTTTCTTGATAAAACTAATTATTCTCTCTTTGCTAATTATTCATTTCACATGCATGCAGGTCAAAGTAAGTGGTTCGCTCTATTTGCCCTGGGTCCGAGTCGAATCAAAGAAGGATACCCCCGAATCAAAATTCACAGCAATGATTCGTGTAAAAGCGCCACCATCGGTACCTAGTAATAATGCGTTCCCCGTACACCTAGTTGTGGCGCTCGATGTCTGTGGTACAACGGGCCAGCCGGCAACAGGACCAAGGTTGGACCTGCTGGAGATGATGGAGTTTATCAAACGAGAGTTCAAGTCACAAGGTTCGCAATAAAAAAAAAAGTCACAAAGTTCACATGCACACGCGAGACGACACGAGGTTCATGTCGCGACTGCAAAGGAACTGGTGCCCATTGCCGATTGGATATCTGCGCAACGAAGGCAGGGCAATCATATGAGCACGGGTGGAACTGACCTTAAACCAGCCTTGGAGCGCAGCCTCCAGGTAGGTGGCATCCTTAGTGTACATTAATTGTTAAGAGTTTCCATATAAGAACTATATCGCTGGTTCATATAATACTACTATATATATATATATATATATATATATGTACGTGTTGTTAATTTTAGACGTCGACTTGAGAATATTTTTCATTTTATATTTAGTATATGGGCAAAGTTGAGTGATTTAGATGCAAATTTAAGAGTTATTTACGTTATCTATCATAGTGGAAGTGGTGGGTAGTTTATAGATGTAAATTTAGATTCTAAGTTTAGATCTAATTTAGAAGCTACTTAGGTTGTTTTTAATAATGGCGGGTTTGATTATTTAGATGCAAATTTAGTGGTTAAATTTACATTATTTTTCATATGACAAAGATGGATAATTCTTTCATGACTACAATAGATACAATGCCTATTATCTTAAATCTTACTATTACTAATTAGAGACCCGAATGGAGGCTCCACATTATTTCTCCCTAGACATCAGATGCTCTAGAAAAAAAAGAATAAATCATGAAAATTCTCACAATAATCAAAAACATCTTGCCTTTAATTTGTTAGAATCTGACCATCATCGCTAATTATAGCCATTGGATCTATTCTATTTTTGAAAAAATTACCCGCCTCTACTATTATAAAAAATACATAAATTAACCCTTAATTTTGCATCAAAATTATCCACCTCTACCATTATGAAGCATAATTAAAAATTAAAATAACTCTCTAAATTTGTATACAAATTACCCACTCTATCATCATGAAACATAATTCAAATTAAACTCCTAAATTTGCATCTAAATTACCCACCTATACCATATGAACGATTATTCAAAAAAGCCACCTAACTTTGTATCTCAATTACCCACATTTGCCATTATAATAGATAATTTAAAATACTCTTCTAATATTTTTTATAATTACCCACATCCATCATTAATAAAGATAATGCAAAGTAGCCTCCAATATATGCCATTATGAAAGATAATATAAATTAACAAATTTAATTTGTATCTAAATTATCCACATCATCCATTGTAAAAAACAAAAATAATTTCTCAAAACTACATTAAATATAAGCTATTATATAAAAAAAAATTAATCCACAAAGTACATTATATATATTTGTAAATAAATTAGACCCTTCTATAACTATTGAGGTTCAATAGTCATTTGAGGCTTAAATATCAAAATCCTATTGAGGTTAGCACTATTGTGTACCTCAACATAGATACCACTTCAAGCTCTTCCACTAATCTTATACGCCATGTGTAGGTTTTAAATGACTCTTTATGTCATCTTATCTTAGTACATAAGAGTGCAATCTATGGAATAAAATCCTTATTTTGAAAGGGTAGAAGTGAGAGTTAATAAAAGATATCATGCATAATCACAAGAGTTTGAGCATAACTTGAGGATAAAAAACTATAGTAATCAGTAAAATTAAATAAAAATTTATATTCATAACAACATAAGGCATGGGCTAAAACAAGAGTCACCATAGTCTAAGCTAAGATCTCAACTAAATGCATATTGAAGATACAAAGAGGTGCCATACAAAGGGAAAAACTATGAATGTGGGTGAAGAAACATAGAGATCAGTAATTGATAAGTTTATCACAACTAGATTGAGGTCAAAGAGTAGGGATGAAAACAGATCGGCTTTGCATAGAATCGGATTCGGGTGTCACCTTTTATCATTTTTTAATTCAAATTCAAATATGGATACGGATATTTTTGAATACGAATACAAAATGGATGTCTTGGGTTTGGATTTCTATTCGTATATTTACTCAATTGCACCCAAACTGTATATTGTTAAATTCAACATACATGAATAAAATTTTACTACTAAGTTCGTCAATAATAAAAGTACACATCTAATAATCTCCTATATCAAAGTAAACTAAATTATAATGGATAATATTTAATAAAATAACATGTCAAGTGAATAAATTCAAATAAAAATGGTAGAAAACAAATAGCCATTTTGCTTTATCAATATTTTTGGAATTACAAAATTACTACACAAGTAGAGATTAAAGTATTTGTGTATATAACATAGACAAGGATAGTTCATAAAATAATATAGTTATCAATAAATATTTAATGATTAAATATATCAATTAATCAATCAATATTATATTTATATAAATATTTATCATGAAATTATAAATTCTATAAAAAATTACATCAATAAATAAATAAACTGAAGTATTGAAATAATTTAAAACAACAAATATATTAGGTTTAAACTAAATCAGAAAATACAAAAAATAATTTATTCTTTATGTATCATTAATAATTTTAAATTAATACTAAAAGTTATTTATAGATATACTATTAAATGGTTTCAATGCATCATTAGTAATAATTAAATTAAATAATTGGTCACTTGTTATGGAGAGAAACTCTGAAATAGGTTCATGATATCTTGTTTTCTTCTGTCTGATATTGTCGAATACGGATCTGGAATAAGATATAGAAAAATACTGAGAAACGAATTCGGATATTTCCATTTAGTATCCATATTAGAAACGGATACCAATACGAATATCAATATTACAAGTTTTAGTGGATACGGATGTCGGATAATTTGGATGTCTATTTTCATTTTCTATCCCTAACAAATAGTACCTATTATGTCTATTGTGTTAGAAAGAGCAAAAAAAAACATACAGTTCAATATGAGTAAATTTTAGTTGAAGCTATTAAAAAGTACCTGATGCTTGCGTCCCCTAAGATAGCACGGGTTGATAGACTAGTGATAATAATTAAAGTACATTAAACCGATGATGACCACCTGATGTTTCTAACTTTCGTGAAAATATTAATGATTAACTTGTCCCCCCTACCGCGTAGTACTAGCTAGCGACAAGCTGCAATTCTAGCCCATATGAATACAGGGCGCACGGGGCGTGCACACCTTTTCTAATCTAATTTGACCAGTCTTGGTAGGAGTTCCATTAGTCTCATTTAATAAGATGATACGCAACAAAAATGATGGTGCGACACTAGAGTTACCAGGAGAGAGAGAGAGATATGAAAATGAGTTTTGTCTAGATGGAAACCAGCGCACATGGTTCTCTAATTATATAGGTCTGTGATCGAAACTGTGGAATGTAACGTGGTGTGGGTCTCATTTCATTTCATCAGCCATAACTTACTATTAGATCGAAAGAGTGTAATGAAATATTGCCCTAGGAACCGCGGCCTTATAAGAAACAAACAAATTAATTTTAAAACCTTTGGCAGAGGCGCATGCATTATGTTTGTTTAGCGTACATGTGGTAACGTACTGTTATGATAATAATTAATACAGGCCCTGAAGACTTCCGTGAATCATGTTGGCTTCATCATCCTCGTGTCGGATGGAGAGAGCAAGTTTGAAAGTGATTTTGATTTTGAAATTTTTTTTGGAAAAGAACTTAGCAAGTACCCGGTCCACGCCTTCGGCTTGGGTAAGAATCATGACCCCAAGGTTTTGTATCGTATCGCCGAGAAATCCAGAGGAACCTACTCGTCCGTTCCGGTTGCGGACACGGACACGGACACGGAGGCGGCGAAGCTCAACAACAGCAAGCTGGTGATGGAAGCCATGGCCTTGTGCTTAGGCGGGCTCAAGAGTGTTGTGGCCATCGACACGCGCGTCAAAATCAGCGTGCCCGACGACACAGCAACAGAAGACACCCTTATTATTCAAGAGCTGAAAATAGTAGAGATCCAATCAGGGGGCCACGAAAAGGAAATCAAGAGCAGGGGAAGCATGGGAAAGGAAGGCGAAATTTCCGTCGGCGTCCTCTACGCTGGTGAGGTGAAGGACTTCATCGTCCGCCTTCAATTCAAGAGCACTAAGAGCAGCAACGGGCGAACCCGATCGGCTGTTCTTACCGCTGCTGTGGACTACTATAAGGATATTTCAAGCAAGCAGCAGGAGCAGGCCCTTCTTGAAGCCGCCGACTGCAAAAAATGCACTGTGCCGCTCCTAGTCACATCAAGCGATGATAGGGCAGCCAAGCAAGCGTACACAGATTTAGAGCGACAGGCTCCCAACTCCAGGGTCCTGCAACAGATGATCTTATTCCAGGTGGTGGAAATGCTGCTCAACTTTGCAAAGGACACCAACAATGTGAATGGGGGAAAACTGCTGGACAACTGGAACACGCTGAAGATGGCCCGGGAGAATGACCTTGTCGACCTAGACGGAATTGGCATGGACATAGAGAACATGGCAAAGAGCCTGGAGGGAGGCTCGGGATTGGGCTGCATCGTACTCGTGGGTGTCGAGCTACCGGATGCAGCGCGCCACGACCACGGGCCTGCCACCGCCACCGCCGTTCCGCCTGACGCCAGCCATGGAGGCGGCGGCGCGCAACGTAAGCAAGCAGTTGGTGGCCCAGCAAGCTAGTCGTCGTCAGAGTGCCATAATGCTCTTGGAGAAATTGGAACAGGTGTTCGACAAGTGGGACGAAAGTCGTCGCCGCGACGCAGCATCCATCCTCGAGACATTGAACTTCGGGAACAAAGTGCACGAGGTGGGTTAATTAGCACTACTAGTAATAATATATACCATGTGTGTTATAAATTCATTAATCCCTCACTGTTGGACATGCAATTTAATTTTTTGTTTTGCAGGCCGTCAAAGCAGCGATCGAGGGTGGTGGTACCCGGACGACCACCACCACTTCCGGCAGCGGCGACAATAAGGAAATGCCCGCCGCCGCCACCACCCTGGATGATGATCTCAAGGACGACATCAAGTCTACGATTGCCATACGGCTGTTCGACTGCTGCATCGAGTTAAAGAAAAGCAGTTCCGAAGACGACTCGCTCAAAATATACAAGGTGCGTGCGTGGTTTACTATTGTTATCATGTACTGTTCCAGGGCCAAATAATAATTATATAGAATCAGTTACTACTACTCAAATGGACGCATGATATGATATGATATGATGCCACCATCTTGCAGGCCGCCGAAGTAGCCATCAACTATTGGCGCCGCGTCCGCGTTCGCGTTCGCGTTTAGGGAAAATCACTTCCGGCACCGGCAGCCAGTGAAGCGGCACCAGGCACCAGCCCATCATCGGCGGGCGGCCACCACAAGAAACAGTGCTGATGGTCAGATATATATCATCGACTGTGGCGATGCCGTACTACATAGATTTTGTGATTTATTTGTGCTTTAGCTTTGTGTTCCTGCATGCTTGTGCTTGTTTCAGACCGTAAATATGCATATGGTATATGCATATATGTATGGACAGTAAATTATCAATTCCTCGGTGTAATCAGAAATAGAAATGCTATTGTTTTAGTGGAAAAAAACACATGGATTTTTTTCCCTCTCTTTTCACAGGTGTTGCGCACGGCGCCGCTGTCGGCCACCGGCCGCTTCCTGTTCTGGATCACTGCGGCAGCACCGCTTCCTGTTTCGGCAGCACCGCTTCATGATCGGAGCGGGAGCACTGCAGCAGTAAAAAATTGATTTGTCCTGTTCCGAATCGGAGCGGGAGCACCGCTTCCTGTTCCTGTTTTAGTGGAAAAAACGATTTGTCCTCTTGTCCTTGCATAGAAAAAAATTATTTCTTGTGATCTGTGGATCTGTGATATTTTGATTTGTGATTGTCTGGAGGTAGAAGAAGGCTGGAGGTAGAAGAAGGCTGAAGGTAGAAGGAGGATGGAGGCTGTTGGATTTTAATTCTATGGTGCAAAAAAATTCATGTGTTGAAACTACATAAAACACATAGTTGTTGGATAAACAGACTCAATCAGAAAACAGGAAATAATAATGCTCTACACACAGGAGGAGCAGCAGCCACTAGTAAAAAAAGGGCTTCTATTCCCGGCTGCCAACCTCCTTTATTCCCGGTTACGCAGCCGGGAATAGGAGTTTGGGAATAAAGGGTTAGTAGCCGGGAATAGAAGTGGACCTTTAGTCCCGGTTGGTGATACCAACCGGGACTAAAAAGGTAGCCACGCCAGCGCCTGGGCTGGCCCCTTTATTCCCGGTTGGTATTACCAACCGGGACTAAAGGGTCTTTTTTTTTTCTTTTCCTGCTTATTTCAATTGATGATTCTTTTTTGTTTTAATTTGGTTTTCGAATACGCATTATTCGCTGCAAAGTAATATGCGTATACGCGCGCATACTGTAAAGTTTTCGCTCGATCAATGCACGCAAGCAACACAAGTAAAAGTAAACTAAAACATAATATTACATTTCATCGTCACATGTAAAGTTTGCATTAATTGTACATTTCATCATCACATGTTCTTTGGATCAATATGAAATTTGGCTTTCATCATCACATATTTGGGTCATAGTAAAACTCGCCGCCGGGAGTTAAGACCTGATCATTCAGAAATCCACCTATTGTCTCTTGGATTGCTTTGAGATGGTGTGTGTCCAGGGTTTTTTCCTTCAACCAACGAGTCTTCAATTTGAGATATGAGATAAAGAAAAAGTATATTAGTATGTATATATATATATATGTGTATCAAGAATAATGATAAATAAATTGTATCTATCACGAATATATATATATATATATATATATATATATATATATATATATATATATATATATATATAATATATATATATATATATAAAGAATATATATATATATATGTACACTTACCCTTTTTTCCTCTAGACTAGTTCTTTTTTAGCACACTCTCATGAACTCACAAACATAGTATCCACAGAGATTCGTCCCCTAGGGCTGCAGCAGAACCCACTTTACGAGAAAAAGATTCGTCATCATCCGAGCATAGGGAAATTGAACTAAGGTAGGTATATAGTATTTACTTTGTATAGCACTACTTTCAATGGCACTTTGCGTTTCATATGGTGTTCCTGACAGACCTTTTCCCAACAGCTACCAAATAACATAAAAAATATTTGGACCATTAATTTGCATGTAGAGAGACTGGAATAGTTTTGCTAGTGAGACTGTAATTACCTCTGAATAATATCTATCATCTCTTGGAACTATTTTTGCTCTTTTCTCATTGAGTCCCAGATGTCTAGATGACCTTTCTCCAGATCGAGTTCCATCAATATCCAGTGTTCACTGCCATGTCCATTAACACTCATTAATTAGCTAACAGGTACAGTGAACATATATATATATGGATACACGATCGTCGATATTATGAACACTTACCTGAAGTTGTAGGGGAAGAGTATACATTTCTTGTCACGTTGCTTCTCTAAGAACATCTTGATATTGGCCTCCGTTTCTGCTTTCCATGTTGGATGGGGTTTAGGGTTTTTGAATACGATATGTGGATCAATAAAACCAATATCAGTACACCCTCTCTTTTTGCACTCTCTCATCTCAAACCTGCATCATATATATAGAGTGAGGATAATAAACACAGACATGTACGTACGTAGCGACTTATTATTAATTAGTAGAAAGAATCACTTACAGACAATAGCAGCTGATGAGAGTCTTGTCGAGAGAGTTCCGGTGGACTAGTTGGTGTAATTCAGCAAACTCAATGTACATAACGTCATCGCCACGGAACCAATGGTCATCTTTGATTCTGACAGAAATATAGAACTCTTTCCGGTGACACGCGTCGAGGTACAAGGTGTTTAGCTTGAACAATTGTGTACCCAGTTCATTGATGGTCTTAGGATTCCATAGACTCCTGCCATGCTCATATTTCAGCCATTCATCCGCTACCGGCGCACTTTCGAAGAGGAAATCGCCAAGGTCGATACCTCTCATAGCATAAAAGTTAGCAAGTTCCGTCATATCCACTTCTTTATCAGCAGGTATTTCCATCGTATCCAGCATATCTATGTTTGAACCATATTCATTAGCAATAACTAGAGGAGGGACTGATTGCAATTCTTGTTCTCCGAGTTGTGCAACAGTTTTCCCTGCTTTAGCAGGTTTCTTGATTATCTTGCTAAGAGTGCGGTCAAAGTCTGATGGTGGCTAGGGCTTATGAGCTTGCCGCCTCTTTTTCTGCTCAGCTTCCACCATCCGCCTTAGTTTAGCTGGAGGTAGGTGGAAGTGCTTCTGCTCCTGCTGCTTCCTCTTCCCTGTGCCTGAGAAGAATGCTTCGACGGTTTTTTAACCTCATCATCTAACTACTCTTTACTCATTTCACCAGGCAATTTCTGTGGAATTGGCCTTGGTTTCACGGGGGCCTTCTTGGTCGTCTTCGCCGGCGGGGCAGATGGCTTATTTGTTTGCAGCCGTCTTCCCTGGTTCATGGGAGGAGGTGGGGGAATAGGCGTTGGGACCTTCAAGGCGGCGTTGGGGAACACCTTGGAGGTGGGGGAACAGGCATTGGAGACCTTCGAGGCGGCGTTGGGGAACGCCTTGGAGGTGGGGGAACTGGCGTTGGAGACCTTCGAGGCGACGTTGGGGAACGCCTTGGAGGTGGGGGAACAGGCATTGGAGACCTTCGAGGCGGCGTTGGGGAACGCCTTGGAGGCGGTGGCGGCAGTGGTGGAGACCATCTTGGAGATGGTGGGGATGCAACTGTGTCTTCTACCCCATTGTAACCGCCGCCCAGAGCACTATGCTTGTCTGGTGATTGTACTATTGGACTTAGGTTGGGGGAGGCCCTGCTGTGTGCATACAGAAGACAATGAGTCAATTGTTATTTAAGAGGCAATATAAAATTAATAAAAAAATTTATTTCGTTCACTTTCATTCGTACCTATTGTGCAGCAACGGCTTCCCGGGAATATTGATGTAGCGCTTGCGCCATGCAATGAATGACTTCTCTGCTTCTCCCACGGTCTTCTCCCCGTCACCTCCATGAATGTCAAGAGGCACATCGCTAAAACCTTCAATAGCTTTATCCACCGAGATGGTAGCATATCCAGCTGGTACTACTGCCCCATGGATTTTTGGTGTCTTGGTACGGTCGATAGAGTTTACAACACCAATAGCCACCTTCACTGTGCCATTATCTTTTGGAATGTGCAGCTCACATGATGTAAAAGGTTCAGTGACGTCATCCACGGGGAAGCGCAGCTCTACATCTTTTATGGCATCAGGCAGCTCCGTAGAAGCACAACTGCTTCTCAACAGATCGGGGGGGGGGGGGGGGGCTAATGTTGATTCCCGGAGCTGTTGTAATCCTGTGGGCACTCAATTGTATTTGCACTTGCCTTGCGACTTCCTCTTGCATTTCTTTTTCTCACCTTTGTGATTCAAGCACCGCTTCCCGTGACTCAATAACATATTGATGCAAGATGCGGATCCTATCTGCCTCCTCATCCTTCCGTCTCTGGCGGCTTCTGTACGAATCGATCCATTCAGGGAAACCTTGCACCCACGGAACGGCCCCTTTGCCTCTAGTTCGTCCAGAATGCTCAGCGGTCCTGATGGAATATGTCAGTTCATCTTTCTCTCTGTTGGGCCGGAATAGTCCACTATCTCTAGCTTTTAGAATTTGAATCAACCTTTCTATTGCTCTTTCGAGTTTTGTGCCATGGACGAGCTTCCCGGTGACTGGGTCCAATCCTCCCCCATGACCTAAAAACCAACGCTTTGTGCGTTCAGGCCACGGTGCTGATTCAGGTACGACCCCCTTGCCAATAAGGTCTGCTTCTATTTTTTGCCACTTGGGAACGAAAGTCACGTAGCCACCTGATCCCATGTTATGGTGGTATTGCTTTTGTCTAGAATTCTCTTGGTTCCTTCTCGTCCGTTCCGCACTCTCTTCCGATGTCTTGTACTATACAAATTCCTCCCAGTAGGGCCTTGCCTTCGCGATTGGGCCCTTATCGTTCCAATTTAGAGTCTTGTTCTTCTTGACGTATGATTTGTACAGGTGCTTCTTCCAAGATTGGAATTGGGTGGCCATGTTCTTCATTGTCCGGTGCCTAACTCGCTCCATCAACCTTTCGTGGGTGATGTCTTCATGATAATCATCTGTTTGGAGCGTGAAATGTGCAAGAACATCTTGCCAAATCAGCTCCTTATCCTTATCAGAGACATAACTAATATGAGGAGCATTGTTATTTTTTTTCCATTCACGGGCATTGATCGGGAGCTTGTCCCTTACAAGGTACCCACAGTGGTATACGAATTTCTGTGCATATTGTCCTAGTGGTTCGCCTGTAGCCACGTTGAATTCTGAGATGATGTAGCAGCCTTCCAACAGCTTTTTGGCCCCTCGAACATTCTTTGTGTTCCCCGTCGTCGTCGATCCAGATGGCTATGTACGCATAGAAACACAAAAAGTATTATAAAATGAAGGTCGATCCAGTGGGCTACATGTATGCATGATAAATAAATGAGAGCTAGATATTGAGAAATATATACCTCGTCGGAATTATCTTTATGGTCAAGATTCAAGTATTGACTCCCGTCGTCTTCCTGCTGGTCATTATCAACATCGGCACAATGTTCAGTGTCGGCGTTGATAATATCCATCATTTCCGCCTCCAGGTCATCGTCTCTCGGGTCGGCCATAGAGAGCATAAACAATTATAAAACAATAATTATGCAATTAGGGTTTTATAGACATTTCATACACATTTCGAGGCGATGGTGCCTGCGTGGGGCGGCCAGCCAGCGTCGGTGGCCGGGGAGGGTTTAGGGTTTAGGGTGGTTTAGGGTTTAGGGTGGTTTAAGGTTTAGAGTATAGGCCACATGGTATCAGAATATAACACAATTGATTTTATCTTCTTTCTTTCTTTGGCCAGTATGCCATCTTTGATTGTATCGAAACTTTTACTTTGAAAGCCTACCATAAAGCATACTAAGCAATTCTACGTCTTTGTAAATGAAATCATCTTCAAGGATGGTAAACAATTAACAAGGTAGGCAATGCATCAAGTAGGTAACATTTGAATTAATCAACTTAATGCAATAGGTAACATAGGTGATAAACTTTTTAAAGTAAACAAGGCAATGGTTTAATGCATAAACCAGGGCTTGCCTTCATTGACGATCTCGAGTTTCGGATCAGTACCACAATTATCGAATCCCAAGACAACCGGGGATTCTTCCACAACTTGCTCAACTAGAATCGGTTCACTCTCGGATTCTACACAAAATAATAACATATGCTTCAACATGATGATAATGTAAACATGATGCTTTCATGGTGCATGAAATATGACCAAAACAAGATCAAACCCTAAACCTAACACTTAGGGTTTGCTTTTATCCATTTTTGAATTAATTTGGAAATAAGCTCAAAACAAACTTGTTCCAAATGACCTCAAAATTTTATGTAAGCTTCCTCATGACAAATTAGAGTACCAAAACAAATTTCATAATTTTTGGAGTTGTACAGTGGCCTACAAAAATCATGGAAATTACATTTATCAATTAATTGAGTAATTTTCATCACATTCAAAAAGTACTGTAAATCAATATTTCATATTTTTCCTAAATAATATTCATCACAGAGAGGTCACACAAAAATTTTCATAATTTTTGGAGTTCTAAATAAATCTACACAAAATAACAAAAATAGACACTATTCATCCATTTCTGAAAATAGAAAAATTCGCTGACATACGGGACCCACTTGTCATCCCTAACCTTCGCTTTGACCACGGCGACGACGGCGCTGACCGGCGCTAACTCGCCGACGGTTGTAATTATTTTCCTATGAATTTCCAAAGTTGCTGCACTATTCAAAATCCAGAAAATAAGAAATCTCCCTGTTCTCTCTCCCTCTCTCTCACTGACGACTCGGCCCCGCATGTCAGCGACCCAAACAGAGCGCACGACGGTGCTGCCGACTCTGGCCGACTAAACTCGCCGGCGGCGAGGCTCTGGCGAGGCAGACCGCACCAGCATGACCAACACCACCCCGCGAACTTACCCCGACACCCAGAACAGCAGCAGACACACCGGAGGAAGCTCTACGTCAGCCATGGCGGCCACGGCGGCGAGACACACTCCGACGTGACTGGGCTACGACTGGGAAAACGATTGAGCTTACGAGCAATAGGATGTCACGGGGAAGGCACGGCATCGGGGGTGTCGGGATGATGCCCTCCGGTGAGGAAGAAGGCGCAGCGTCGGGGGCGGTGTGGCGCGCGCGCGGCGTCGGGGGCGACCGGGGGCTCCTCGGTGACAGGCATGGCGTTGTGGCTACTCCGACGAGGTGGGTGAGCCTCGGGGTGCCCTCCGGTGAGGAAGGCGGCGTCGAGGGTGGCCGGGGAGGTGAATCGGCGGCGGCGGAGCTCTGGGGACGCGCTAAAGACGAAGACGATCGATGAGGAGGAAGAGAGAAGGGAGGCGGAGGTTTATACGAGAGGGACCTTTAGTCCCGGCTCCATCCACCACCCGGGACTAAAGCACCTTTAGTCCCGGCTCCTACCACCAGCCGGGACTAAAGGGGGGACCTTTAGTCCCGGCTCCATCCACCGCCCGGGACTAAAGCACCTTTAGTCTCGGCTCCATCCACCGCCCGGGACTAAAGAGGGGACCTTTAGTCCCGGCTGTTGGAAGGAGACAGGAGTAAAGGATTTTTTGGTGGACCGCCAAATGCAGCCCACCTTTAGTCCCAGCTGGTGGCAGGGGCCGGGACTAAAGGTGGGCTGCATTTTTATTTCCCGCTAACTTTTAAGCGGATCAGTTTATTTTATATATGTTTTGTATTTAAATGTTTAAGTCTTATTATTTGCACAGTAAATTCAATACTAGGCATAAATTTTTTTAGAAAAAGTAATAAACTTTATTTTCATTTACTGCACACAAAAAAATATGTGACCTAAACTATTGTGTTTTTTATTATAAATGTTGAACATAATGCAACTAATACTCACTATTTTTGTTAATGCAAAAATGTAGACTTTAATTGAAATTATTAAATTTATTGGTTTTCGACAGGAAATTAGTTTTCACGTAATTGTAATGTAAATCTTTAGGTTCTTCATTAATCATTATATAATTAATCGGTGAGTTCAGGCAAAAATTCAATTAAAGTTAAAAAAGTACCAAACCACCTCAGAAAAATCTCAAACTTGGTGGTGGCTACACACAGGGCATTTGTAGTCTTGAGAAAAAGTTTGAGACCAATCTGGCACTGAAAAACAAATGGACTTCAGAGTCCCAGAGAACCTAGATGTATAGATATGGTTCGACGAAAGGTTCTATATACCTCTGTGAAGCACGTTGACTCTGCCTATGTCGAAATGGCTTGAAATTTTTTTGGCAGTCATTTACACCCAAAATATGGCCACACACAAGATCTTAGATTTTTCTGATAATTATTTTTATTATTACATATTTCTTTGTACCGCGTGAGACGAAATACGGTGAATTACATATTGAAAACAATATAATTTTGCATCAACCTCCACAAATATTTGTCTCCTAGGGCACAATAGACCATTTTGCAAAGTTTGGCACCATTCCGGATCATTTAGAGGGTGGACCCAGTTCAACGTATAATTAATCGGTGAATTCGCGCGGAAATTCAATTAAAGTGCAAAAAGCACCAAATCAGCTCAGAAAAATCTTGAACTTGGTGGTGGCTATACATAAGGCATTTGAAGTCTTGAGAAAAAGTTTCAGCCCAATCCGATACTAGAAACCACCTGGACCTCAGAATCCCAGAGAACCTAGGTGTATAGATAGGGTTCGACGAAAGGTTCTATATACCTTTGTGAAGCACGTCGACTCCGCCTATGTCAAAATGGCTTGAAATTTTTTTGGAAGTCATTTACACCCAAAATATGGCCCCACACAAGATCTTAGATTTTTCTGATAATTATTTTTATTATTATATTTTTCTTTGTGCCGCGTGAGACAAAATACGGCGAATTACATATTCAAATCAATATAATTTTGCATCAACCTCCACAAATATTTGTCTCCTAGGGCACAAGAGACCAGACCCAGTTCAACATATAATTAATCGGTGAATTCGCGCAGAAATTCAATTAAAGTGCAAAAAACACTAAACCAGCTCAGAAAAATCTCGAACTTGGTGGTGGCTATACATAAGGCATTTGAAGTCTTGAGAAAAAGTTTTAGCCCAATCCAGCACTAGAAAGCACATGGACCTCAGAATCCCAGAGAACCTAGGTGTTTAGATAGGGTTCGACGAAAGGTTCTATATACCTCTGTGAAGCACGTCGACTCCGCCTATGTCGAAATGGCTTAAAATTTTTTTGACAGTCATTTACACCCAAAATATGGCCCCACATAAGATCTTAGGTTTTCCTGATAATTATTTTTATTATTACATTTTTCTTTGTGCTGCGTGAGACGAAATACGGCGAATTACATATTCAAAACAATATAATTTTGCATCAACCTCCACAAATATTTGTCTCCTAGGGCACAAGAGACCATTTGACAAAGTTTGGCACCATTCCGGATCTTTTCGGGGGTGGACTCAGTTTAACGTATAATTAATCGGTGAATTCGCGCGGAAATTCAATTAAAGTGCAAAAAGCACCAAACCAACTCAGAAAAATCTCGAACTTGGTGGTGGCTTCACACAGGGCATTTGCAGTCTTGAGAAAAAGTTTGAGACCAATCCGGCACTAGAAAGCACATGGACCTCAGAATCCCAGAGAACTTAGGTGTATAGATAGGGTTCGACGAAAGGTTCTATATATCTCTGTGAAGCACGTCGACTCCGCCTATGTCAAAATGGCTTGAAATTTTTTTGGCAGTCATTTACCCCCAAAATATGGGCCCACACAAGATGTTAGGTTTTTCTGATAATTATTTTTATTATTACATTTTTCTTTGTGCCGCATGAGACGAAATACGGTGAATTATAGATTGAAAACACTATAATTTTGCGTCAAAATACGGTAAAATAAAACTTAAAAACTTATGTGTGAAAATTATATTTTCCCCCTAAAATCTAAAACTATTTTTTCAACAAAAGACTCTAAAAATCAAAGTATACTTAAGAAAAGAATATAAATGAAACTAATAAACTAAAACTATTTGTTTTTTTAATGACTACTGGTGGAAGCTTTATTCCCGGTTAGAGGTTATAACCAGGAATAAAGAGCAATATTTATTCGCGTCTAAAGCCTCCAGCCGGGACTAAACATTTAGTCCCGGTCAGTGGCTCTAGTCGGAACTAAATGTCGATCTTTAGTCCCAGTTATAGCCTCTAACCAGGACTAAAGGTTTGCCTGCCGAGCCAGCAGCGTTGGGCAGTGACCTTTACTCCCGGCTCGAGGGTATAGCCGGGATTAAATTTCCTTCACTCCCGGGTTCAAAAAATGCCGGGAGTAACTCCGAAAATGGTGCCGAGACAAAAGGTTTGTTTTCTATTAGTGAGCATGTCACATATCTCTACAACTAAAAATTACAAAAGAGAATCGTTCACCGGGCGATTTAACCTCGCCTCCGTGTGAAAGACCGCCCGGCGCTTTCACCTCGCCACCCCGTGCGCAAAAGCTGGCCCGGCGCTCAAAAGGAAACCTCGCCACCCCGGCCGCGTTCAAAATGAAACCTCGCGCTGGGCGAACCAAAAGGAAACCTGCCGCCCGGCAACCTCCGCAGTCTCCTGATTCACGATGGGGGTAGTTGCTCCATGGAGACAAATCTGAATGTTGAATATTTACGATCATACAGAAAAAAAAACCCGTCTATGTCTGACTGTAACAGAATGAGTTCCAAGTCCAGCAGCTACAACTCATAACACGAAGGTTAAGACTGAAATTTGGCACCAGCCACGCCAAACAAGCTTCCTACAGCAGCATAAATATTACTAGCACGGAAGGGCGCGCTCCGCTGCGCCGGTTTGTTTCACACGGTGAAGGGCAGAAATGCAAGTGTTGTATTCCACACAAAGATAAAAAAAATTGTCCTGTCTTGATGGAGGTGCAGTGAAATGTGTTACATGGTTGGTGTTACTTCGTGTGTCACGATAGATGCTATGGTCGTTGTACATCATAGAAATATTAATAAGTAATAGAATTATTGAGAACTATAACTTATTGGGAACTGCGGAGTAACATGCTATTGCAGCTGAGATCAAATCACCACTGGAGCATCAGGGCAACCAACTACTGATGTGCTTAACGTAATTTGCAATCCAAATATTTGTCCAAGCTTGAGGACCCTGTGGCAGTGTGGTGTGAAGCCAAAAAAAAAAGTTTCAGAAAGATTAGTATAACCCTAAGTATGTATATCACAGTTCAAATCGAGACACAGGTAAAAACTCTGTATGACTATGTGGCCATTATATCTAAGGGCGTGTTTAGTTTCAGGAAGTTGGAATTTGGGGCTACTGTAGCACTTTCATTTTTATTTGGCAATTAGTGTTCAATCATGGACTAATTAGACTCAAAACGTTCGTCTCGCAATTTCCCACCAAACTGTGCAATTAGTTTTTTTTCGTCTACATTTAATGCTCCATGCACGGGCCGCAAACATTCGATGTGATAGGTACTGTAGCATTTTTTGGGAATTTGAGGTGGAACTAAACAAGGACTAAAGCAGGTTGCTGGAAACAGCACTTGAGTAGCCAGTTGGTACATTGGCAGGAGCCAATATATAGGATGCATCAGTTTCATAAGTTATGCAAGATAAGCCATTAGCCTATTAAATCCACTAAAAAGGTTATTTCCAATGGTAGGTCGAACTTTTGTAAAAAAAAAATCATTGGTATTACACCTAACACAAAAACTGTATAGACTACATTTATATATGAATCCTTTTTTTGGGGGGCCGCCGGGCACAGCAGCTAGTAGCAGCCGAGCACCGGGGAGGTGACGGAGCGAGCCTGCGGGCGGAGCCGCGGACGCGGAGGCAGAGGGATGGCAGGCTCTGGCACGCCGCAGGCGGGCGGCGGCTGGGCCAGACCGGCCGGCTGCCCGGGAAGGCAGAGGCAGCAGCAAGCAGACCTCCTGGTTCGATCTGCTTCACCTCTTGGATTAGTAAGATCTACCCTCTTCCCTCTCCGTGGCATCACGTATTGTTGATATCTGACATCTCCAACTTCGGTGTTCGCTCGTACGTCAGGGACTTCGTGACCGTGGAAGAGACTAGCACGGTAGGCACGCTTCGCTGCGCCTGTGCTGACCATACGCGTGAGGTATTCATATATGATTATTAGTAGGCAGTCGTAGGGCCGGAATGTGTGGGATCGGATGATAGGCTATCAGTCTCACAGTGGGATGTACCTGACCCAAGTCCGATTCTGCAGCAGCTTCCTGTTGTGACCAAGCACACAGTATATCGAAGAAACGTCTACCTGCAGGAACACAATAGCACATGATATCAACAAACCATACATGCCACACATTGAGAAAAGCAAGTGTGTTAATGACATCATCCTCATAAAGATTAGCATGAAACCATGTGAACACGGAGAGTTAACAGATTAAACTATTATGAGCCATAAATTATCAAGAATATATCTTCACTCAATTGTTATGTGAAGCACTGACCAAATGAGTAATCTGTTAGCCACTACAAATGGATCTTAATAGTTTAATTGGTACAAACCTAAAATAAGTTAGACAAACTTGATTAGACATTTGGACTGGCAACTCTGTAAAACCTTCATGCACATAACAAAAACTCTTGGCCACAATCCAAGAGGAAGCTCCTCGAAACGCTCAACATGAAAATAAGTATTAACATATGAGCGGTTTACTGCCACTAGTAGATAAACGACCTTTGATCCACTTCGAAATTTAGCTTTACTCTCGGTATTTTTCGCGCCCGGGACTAGAGAAACCTTTAGTCCCGGTTGGTATCTTCAACCGGGACTAAAGGTCCCTGCCCAACGGCTACTGCGGCAGGCTTTTGCTGTAGGGGACTTTTAGTCCCGGTTGGAGCTACCAACCAGGACTAAAGGTTAACTTTTACTCCCGGTTGGAGGGACCAACCGGGAGTAAAAGTCTACTCCCGGCTGGAGGCTCCGTCCGGGACTAGAAATGGACCTTTAGTCCCGGTTTCTGTCTCCAACCGAGACTAAAGGTCCCCTCCTATATACCCCTTCTTTCTCCGCGAGCCCGAGCCACTTCGACCTCAGTGTTCTTGCTTCATCGCCGGCCTCTCTTCTTCCTCATCGCCGGTAATCACAAGATTTCTTCGATTCCTCCATCGATTCTTCGGTTCTAAAGGTTACCAACTTTATACTCTCATGTTTCATCAGTAGCATATCACATTTTGTGGACTAGATATATGTGGTTTTTTATGGTGGATTTTTTTTATTTGTAAGCCATTTAAGCTCAAAATCACTTTAAAGTTTGCATATTTGGATGAAGGAAGGTTAAAGTAGTTATTCAAAACTAGTATTCAGCTTTCATTTCTAGCATGCATAGCACACTTTATGGTTTAGAGATATAGAGAATTTTAGAGTTTTTTAATTTTATTTGTTTATAAAATGAGAAATTTATATTATATTAAAAATGAGTATAGAGAGTAGATGGCAACTGCTTCCGGGTCCTCGACCTCTCATCGGGTTCCAAAGCGACTGAGGCCGGACCTCCCTCTCATTGCATGCGGAAAGTGTGAGGAGAAGATTGTGATGGAGTACCGGGTGAGGAAGGAGTGTCCCAACAAGAGCCATATCTTCTACAAGTGTCCGGATCGCAATGTGAGTTATTTTGTCGCATTTGATGATTATGGTTAATTTATACTTATTTTTATGATGATTGTGATTAAAGTTCTAATTTTTTGTTTTAATTTCAGTGGGATGGCACTGGATATTCAGGCTGGTACTAGGAGGAAGAGTATGTTGAACACGTGCAAAACTCTCTTGCACAGGTGGCTACAGCGGCTGATGAGGCAGTGATCATGCGGAAGAAGCCCATAGATGTTGAACAAATGCATGATCTGTCTGTTTTAGTTGGGATTGGTCACGAAATCCTTATGCTGCTAAAGTGCATTTTAGCTTTAGTTTTTTTAGTGGTAGTTGGGATTGTCTACATTGTAGCGAGACTTTCATAAATTAATACCTTGTGTGGTGGCATGCATGTCGTATAATTAACTAATTATGTTCTAGGTTTTAATATGGTATGTATGTCATGTAATGTAGATGAGCCGGCATTGGATGTACAATGCTGATCGCCGCTTCCAAGAGTTCATTGAGGGCGTGCATTCTTTCTTATGTGTGTCCGAGGCAAAGGAACACAATGGTTTCATGTGCTGCCCATGTGCCATATGTAAGAATTTGAAGGAATATGCTAGCTCAAAAAGTCTTCATTCACACTTGTTGAAGTCGGATTTCATGCCAAACTATATTTGTTGGACGAAGCATGGAGAAATCGGGGTTGTAATGGAAGAAGGTGAAGAAGAACAATGGGATGATGATGACATTATTGCTGAATATGGTGCCTTCAATGATATTGCAATGGGGGAAGCTGAAGAAGAGGTAGGGGCAGAAGATGAGCCCGCTGATGATCTTGGTCAGGCCATTCGTGACTCACAAAGAGAATGCGAAAGTGAAAAGGAGAAGATCAAGTTCGAGCTCATGCTAGAGGATCATAAGAAATTGCTATACCCAACTTGTGATGTGGGGCAGAAAAAGTTGGGTACCACACTAGAATTGCTGCAATGGAAGGCAAAGAATGGTTATCTGACAAGGGATTTGGGGAGTTACTGAAAATCCAACAGAAGATGCTTCCAAAGGATAACGAATTGCCCACCACTACGTACGAAACAAAACAGGTAGTCTGTCCTTTGGGATTAGAAATCCAAAAGATACATGCATGTCCTAATGACTACATCCTCTACCATGGCGAGGAGTACGAGAAGTTAGATGCATGCCCGGTATGTCATGCATCGTGGTATAAGATCAGACGAGATGACCCTGGTGATGTTGAGGGCAAACGTCCCACGAAGAAAATCCCTGCCAAGATTATGTGGTATGCTCCTATAATACCACACTTGAAATATCTATTCAGAAACAAAGACCATGCAAAGTTGTTGCGATGGCACAAAGAAGACCGTAAGGTAGACAATATGTTGAGACACCCTGCTAATGGGTCCTAGTGGAGAGCAATCGATAGAGAATTCCCAGAGTTTGCAAATGATGCAAAAAAAACTTAAGGTTTGCTTTAAGTACGGATGGTATGAATTCTTTCGGGGAGCAGAGCAGTAGTCATAGCACTTGGCCTGTTACTCTATGTTATCTACAACCTTCCTCCCTGGTTATGCATGAAGCGTAAGTTTATTATGATGCCAGTGTTCATCCAAGGCCCAAGGCAACCTGACAACGACATCGATGTGTACCTGAGGCCACTAGTTGAAGAACTTCTACTTTTATGGAACAAACCAGGTGTACATGTGTGGGATGAGCACAAATAGGAGCACTTTGACCTGCGAGCATTGTTGTTCGTAACAATCAATGATTGGCCTGCTCTAAGTAATCTTTCAGGACAATCAAACAAGGGATATAATGCATGCACGCACTGTTTCGATGACATTAAAGGTATATTCTTGAAAAAATGTCGAAAGGTCGTGTACCTTGGCCATCGTTGATTTCTTCCTGCAAATCACCCCCTAAGAAAGAAAGGCAAGCATTTTAAAGGTAAGGCAGACCACCAGACCAAGCGGGGCAACCGAACTGGTGAGGATGTACTCAATATGGTCAAGGATGTGAAAGTGGTATTTGGAAAGGCACATGGCAGCGAACCTATTCCGAACGATGCTGACGGTCACGCACCCATGTGGAAAAGGAAGTCCATATTTTGGGAGCTACCCTATTGGCAAGTCATAGAGGTCCGTAGTGCGATCAACATGATGCACCTGATGAATAATCTTTGTGTGAACCTGCTAGGCTTCATGGGTGTGTATGGGAAGCCTAAGGACACACTTGAAGCACGACAGGACCTGCGGTGTTTGAAAGAACGAGACAACCTGCATCCAGAGAAGACAGATGATGGATGCCATTACTTAAGTCCTGCCAGCTACACTCTTAGCAAAGAAGAGAAGGAAAGCATGTTTGAATGCCTAGCAAGCATCAAGGTACCATCTGGATTCTCCTCGAATATAAAGGGTATAATAAATGTGCTAGAGAAGAAATTCCTAAACTTAAAGTCCCATGACTGCCACGTGCTCATGACGCAATTGCTTCCAGTTGCATTAAGAGGAATTCTACCTCCAAATATACGTCTAGCCACCGTGAAGCTATGTGCATTCCTCAATGTAATTTCTCAGAAGGCAATCGATCCAATGGATCTAGCTAAACTACAGAATGATGTGGTTCAATGTCTTGTCAGCTTTGAGTTGGTGTTCCCTCCTTCCTTCTTTAATATCATGACACACCTCCTAGTTCACCTGGTCAAGGAGATTAGCATTCTCTATCCTGTGTTCCTGCACAACATGTTCCCCTTTGAGAGGTTCATGGGAGTCCTAAAGAAATATGTTCACAACCGTGCTCGGCTAGAAGGAAGCATCGCCAAGGGCTATGGAATAGAGGAGGTCATTGAGTTTTGTGTTGACTTTATTCCCGACCTTGACCCGATTGGTGTTTCTAAATCACGACACGAGGGGAGACTAAGTGGAAAGGGGACACTAGGGAAGAAACCATATATTGGTACGCATGACAATTATTTTAATAAAGCACACTACACAGTTCTGCAAAACTCCTCCTTGATGGATCCGTATATCGAGACACATAAAGAGTTGCTCCGATCTGAGTTTCTAGGGAAGTTTGAAGCTTGGATTACGCTTTAGCACATGGAAACTTTCAGCGACTGGTTGCGAAAAAAATGTTAGGGTGATGAGAGTATTGATGAGCAACTGTATTTGTTGGCTAGGCAGCCATCGTGGCATATCCTCACATACAAAGGGTACGAGATAAATGGGAATACATTTTACACAGTAGCTCAAGATAAAAGGAGCACCAACCAAAACAGTGATGTCCGCATAGATGCCACCGACCCTAATAGAAATAAGCAAACATATTTTGGCCACATAGAGGAGATATGGGAACTAAACTATGCACCTACTTTTAAGGTACCTTTGTTCAAGTGCTAATGGGTAAAGGCGACTGGAGGCGGGGTAGCAGTCGACAACCAGTATGGAATGACAACCGTGGACCTCAACAATATTGGGTACCATTCGTCTTTGCCAAGGATGTGAATCAGGTGTTCTATGTCAAGGACATGTCCATAAAACTGAAGAGAGGGAAAAACAACAATGACCCAATCAATGAGCCAAAGCGCCACATAGTTCTTTCAGGGAAAAGAAACATCGTCAGAATTGAAGACAAGTCAAACATATCAGAAGATTATGAAAAGGATGACAGAATTCCACCCTCCACAGTGAACAAAGATCCTAGTATCCAGCTAAATGATGAGGACACTCCATGGTTACGGCGCGATCATAACCAAGGGATATACGTTAAGAAGTTCACTACCATGCCCGCTTGATATATATAGTGATGTTTAATAGTGTGTATTAGAGGTATTATGTAATAATTGTGAATTCAGAGATGTGTATTAGGTGTTTCCTTTTTTTCCTATGTTCAGATTAAATTTGTGTTTGATGGTGGGATTTCCATGTCGCTTTTGGACAATGAGTGATGAAAAAATGAAAAGATTTATGTTAAAATGATGTGAAAACAAATTACCAATCGAAAACAAAAGTTTTAATGATTTAAATTAAACACTACATTTTTGCATTAACGAAATAGTAATTATTAATGACATTATGTTTCAATACTTATAAGAAAAAAAACAAAAAACTTTAGGTTACACAATTTTCCTGTGTGCAATAAAGCAAAAGTAAATCCATATTCTTTTAAAACAATTTTATGTCTTGTATTTAATTTACTATGCAATTAAAAAGACTTTAACATTTTATAGAAAGAAATATATAAAAAACAAATGGAGATTGAAACTAGCGGGAAGCCAAACTGTAGCCCACCTTTACTCCCAGGTGGATCAACCACCCGGGACTAAAGGTGGGCTGCGTTTTCGCGGCCCGCCAAAATCCCCTTTACTCCCGGGCCGTGGCTACACCTGGGACTAAAGCTCAGACCTTTAGTCCTGGTTCTAACCATAACCCGGGACTAAAGAACCTTTAGTCCCAGTTTGAACCATCACCCGGGACTACTAAAGAACCTTTAGTCTCGGTTCTAACCATCACCCGGGACTAATGGTCTCCCTTTATAAACCACGCCCTTCTCCCTTCTCTAGTTCTCTTCCTCTTTGTCTCCGCCACGCCGTCGCCTCTCTTCTCCACCAGATCGATCCGATCCAGTAGCGCCGCCGCCCCTAGGCAACCACCCTAGCCTCGCCTCGTCACGCGCACACGCTATCACTGGCCCCACGCGCATGCGTGCTTCTTCTCTGATCGGCCAGCGCGCCTCGCTCGTCCTCGCTGAAGCGTGTGCCGTCCTCATCCCTAGCCCACCTCGCTCGTCCTCACTGGAGCGCGCCCGAGCCTTCCCCGCGCTGCCGCACCTTCGAGGACAAGGAGCCCTAGAGCCTTCCCCGCGCTGCCTCACCGGAGCACACCCGATCCTTCCCCACGCGCGCTGCCTCACCGAAGCGCGCTCGAGCCTGCTTCCCTACGCTGAGCGTCCCTGGCCCGAGTGACGCCGCAGCGGAAGAGGAGCCCTGGAGCCATCAATTGGGTCTATGTTTTGCTCATTTTGATTTCTTGCGGCTTGACATCAATTGGGTCTGTGTTTGGAAGACGACGACTAGCTAGGGCTCATTTGATCTCTTGTATGTGCCTGTCAGTAGAATGAATCGATCATGAATGAACCATCAAACAAGGCAACCTAAACAATGCTCAGCGCTGGTGAAACCCCGTCGGATCGGATCGACAAAGCGGCGGCTTACGTGATCTTAGAAGATGTGTGAGGTCATGAGAGCTTGTGTTTTTTTCTCAATTTTGTCGAGCAGGTCACTTAGAATTATTTTTTCCATGAAACGCCCGCAAGCTCGCCGATGTCGAGCAGGTCACTTAGAATTATTTTTTCCATGAAATGAAATACTTAGAAATCATGCCTTTTATTTTTTAGAATTTATTTTTCCATGAAATGAAAAACTTAGAAAATTGTAGAAAATCCGTACTAGTTGAACTTGTGGACCGTGTTCATCTCGGCTAGCATGTTCTCTGCCGAGTGGTAACGGACGTCAAGGAGGAGCTTTGATTCTATGAGGGAGAGCGGCAACGGTCGTGGAAGACCGTGTTCTCTTCCTCGTAGAATCAGAGCTCTTCCGTGGCCAAGTACGGTGCCATCCGGTGGAGAAATGCTCGCTGAGATGATCACGTAAGCAAGATCAACTAGTATGGATGGTTATTTATTTAAACATGTTTTTGAGTTAGAATTTGACGGATATTTGATAACTTTAGACCTACAAATGTCATCTACAAATGTTACTATCCTCGGCAACCTAAACGACGCTCAGCGCTGGTGAAACCCCGTCGGATCGGATTGACAAGCGGCAGCTTACGTGATCTTAGAATATGTGTGAGGTCATGAGAGTGTGTGTTTTTTCTCAATTTTGTCGAGCAGGTCACTTAGAATTAATTTTTCCATAAAACGCCCGCGAGCTCGCCAATGTCGAGCAGGTCACTTAGAATTATTTTTTCCATGAAATGAAATACTTAGAATCATGCCTTTTATCTTTTAGAATTAATTTTTTCATGAAATGAAAAACTTAGAAAATAGTTAGAAAATTGTAGAAAATTCGTACTAGTTGAACTTGCGGACCGTGTTCATCTCGGCTAGCATGTTCTCTGCTGAGCGGTAACAGACGTCAAGGAGGAGCTTTGATTCTACGATTGAGAGCGGCAACGGTCGTGGAAGACCGTGTTCCCTTCCTCGTAGAATCGGAGCTCTTCCTTGGCCAAGTACGGTGCCGTCCGGTGGAGAAATGCTCGCTGAGATAATCACGTAAGCAAGGTCAACTAGTGCAAGAAAATACTGGCGAGGTATATATATTTATATATATATTTGAATATTATATATATATTTGAATATCTATCATCTATTATGTGTACACATGATATTTATTTATTCTTTTTTTATATGTAGCCCTCTGGATCGACGACCACAACGGCGAAAAGCAAAAATATTTGAGGCCCGAAAAAGCCATTGGAGGGGCGCTACATAATATCGGAATTCAATATCAAGACAGGCGAACCACTTGGTCCACATGTAAGGAAATTCGTGCAACACTGTGGGTACCTTGTAAGGGACAGACTTCCGATCGGTGCCCATGAATGGAAGCAAAAGATCAATGAGCCTCATGTTAGTTTTGTCTCTGATCTTGATAAGAATTTAATTTGGGATGATATCCTTCAACATTTCACGTTGCAAGCGGATGATTATGATGATATCAACGATGATGAATTGAAGGAGCTACTTCGAAAGTGGGCTATGAAGAAGATGGCCACACAATTCCAGACTTGGAAGAAATCCCTATACACGAAATACGTCAAGAAGAACCTAACGCCCAATTTCAATGCTAGGGGCCCGCTCGCAAAGTTCAGGCCCTACTGGAATGATTTTGTACAGTACAAGACATCGGAAGAGGGTGAGAAACGGGTGAGAAGGAACCAAGAGAATGCCCGACAGAAGGTATACCACCATGGCATAGGATCAGGTGGCTACGCGACTGCCATTCCCAAGTGGGAAAAAATGGAAGTGGACATTCTTGCCAAGGGTACCACACCAGAATCACTCAATTAGCCCAAACGCGCAAAGAATTGGTTTTTCGCTCATGGGGGAAGACTGGACCTAGAGACCGGGAAGCTGGTTCATGGCTCAAAACTCAAAAGAGCAACACAAAGATTTTTCTTATGCTCTACAAGGTAAAGATATTGGTGCGTTTAGACCCAATAGAGAGAAGGATGAACTAACGTATGCCATCGGGACTGCTGAACATAGTGGCCGAACGAGAGGTTTAGGATATAATATTTCTTGGGAGCATGGTTTCCCTAACGATAGAGATACCTATAGAAGCCAGCAGAGAAGGAAAGGATGAGGAAGCAGCGCGGATCAGCAGGTTGGAGGAATATGTTCGTGAGTCACGGGAGGCGTTGCTTCAAGCATAGGAGCGCGAAAAAGACATGCAAGCTAGAATGCAGGACAAAATCATAAAGCAAGTGCAAATAGCAATGAGTGCCCAAAGATAGGCATCAGATCCAGGAATCAACATTAATATTAGCCCCCCTGATCAGTTGAAAAGCAGCTGCGCTTCCACGGAGTTGCCAAATCAAGATGATGCAATACTATGTTTCCCCGTGGATGACATCACTGCACCGTTTACATCATGTGAGCTACATATTCCAAAAGAGAATGCCACAATCATGGTGGCTCTCGGTGTTTTTTCTCCTCTAGATCCTACCAAGATACCAAGAATCCATGGGGCAATAATACCACCTGGATATATTAGCATCTCAATGGATAGAGTTAACAAAGGTTTTAGTGATCAGGCTCTTGACATTCTAGGAGGTGATGGGGAGAAGACACTAGGAGAAGTAGAGAAGACATTCATACTATGGCGCAAGCGCTACATCATTATTCCTGGGGTCTCTAGTCCACCACCACTTCCTCAAGACAATAGGTGCAGACAAAAGTGAACGAAACAATTTTTTCACTAATTTTCTATTGACATGCATGATTAATAATAACAATTTCTTATACCTAATTATTCTTTTTTGTACTCACATAGCAGGGCCTCTGCCAACCTAAGTCCAATTATTCAATCTCTAGATCATCATAGTGCTCCGGGTAATGATTATGCAACGCAACCACCGCCGCCACCTCCAAGGAGGTCTCCAATGCCTCCAAGGAGGTCTCCAACAGCTGCCCCACCTCCCTTCATGACCAAGAAGCAGCCAGCTCCTAAGAGGGCCGCCCAACAAACGAAGCCGGTGGCCCATCAGCCAACAAAGAAGAAAGCCTCCTCTAATCCAATTATTCCCCAAAAACTGTCTTACGAGAAAAGTGAAAAGGAATTAAATGTTGCAGTACAAAAAGATGTGAGCAGTTTCTTCAAAAAAGTAAAAAATCAACAAGAAGCGAGGGAGAACCCGAAGAAATCGTACTTCTACCTACCTCTAGATCTTCTAAGAAAGAAGGTGGACCAGAAAAGGCGGAAATCTCAAAAGACCCTGCCAAAATCGGACTATGACCGCTCTCTCACCAAGTCATTTGAGGCGGCGCAGAAAAAGACTAGAGCAGGGAAAGGTGTTGCACAACTCGGACAACAATCGCAACAATCAGTCCCCCCTCTTGTCATTCGTAATGAATATGGTTCAAATTTAGACTTACTGGACGTCGATTTTGAGGACCTACCTCGGTTTTTCGAGGATACCGGTTTGGACCTTGCCCAAGTGCTCGTTGAAGGACCATCTGCTCCGAAAGTGGATCCTTGGAAGAAATTTAAACATGGAAAGAGTCTATACAACTGTCGGGCCCCCAATTTAGGGTCCACTGTGCATCATGTATCAGTCCCTGGATCAGTAGCTGATACGCACAATTCGAACAAGATTAATATCAAAAACTATACTTTTATTGCTAATAGAGAATTATATTACATGGTTCGGGTTGCATAGCTTGGGCCACTGGCCTTACATTGTATATCAGAGATCTAAGACAGCGGTCCTATAACAACGTGGCTCCATTCCTACAGGCAACTTGGAGTGCGGACGTAACCCTAGACTTATTCCTTAAGCGTATTCCTACAACCCGGTCGTCGTAGTCCCAGTGTAACTTCTTCGTGTAGTCGTACGGCTCCGTCTTCGAGTGTGCTCTAGACGTTCTATCCTTGCGTAGTCCTTGGTAGCTTCATCCTCGGATATACTCCTACAGCTTTATTCCTAAAAACATATAGTGGAGAAGGGGTGAGTACATACGTACTCAGCAAGCCCTAACTTTAGGTGGAGGAGAGGTGGATGGAGGTTGTATATAGAGGTGGTTAGTGGTAAAGGTGATAGAGTTAAGTAGTTATAAATATAGGTTGGGCCCTGGCAGGGTATTACCATCCTCACCAGTTCCCGAGTTGAATATAGACTACCAAATTCATAAATACATCTTACCAGAGTATCACAATTGTTGTAGTCTAATCATTTGGGGACCTCATCCCAGCGGTTGCCCATTCCAAGGACGTGGCTATTCGAATAGATTCAAGAAACTCTGCAGAGGTGTACACATTTCCCCACATGATAGGCGTAGTCGATACCATCGTCATGGCTTAGACAGGCCTAACGAGACCTCATACCCGAGAGGGCGCTACCTTAGATTTCCATATAATTCCACCACGGACTACTCAGGGACCGGAACCCACAAGCATCAGGATGATCACACAGCATCCTAGAATATCGAGTGGTTGGATGATCACACAGCATCGGTGGATGATCACATAGCATCCAGATTAAATAATAAAAGGGTGCTCGCACACGGCACAACAATAAATTTTACATGGAAGACCACAAAGCAACCATGCCGATCAGACCACGGTAGATCACACAGCAGCCGTGTCCTCTCCTGTTAGTCCGTTGCCACTCCGGCCTCCTAGTGAAAATTATACTTCAATCTAACGGGGTGTGAGATCAAGTCTACCCATATAGACATGTGGCTGTACGGAATTCTGGCTAGGCGAGATGGCCAATGAACCGGTCCTTATGTGACCGAGGCGAGTATCTCCCGTAGGATCCCACACAGGCTATCCTACCAAGGTAACCCATACCACATGAATTACCCCCACTCGCCCCCTGTCGAGGTTTAGTCCAATTTTACCAACTTAAGTTTCATAGTTATTATCCTCAAGTTCATATTTCTCATATCTCATCAAGGTACCAATACCTTCTTATAAATCACATAACAATATTAATCCATGAATGAGGATTTAATAAGTAGTATATGTTAAGATTAGCAGTTGGTAGGGTCGGGTATGGTGGGTTATGGTGGAGGCTAGCAAAATGTAGAGGTGGTAGGAGGGGAGTAAACAAAGGAATGGGAATGTAGGAGACAGGTGGGGATTAGGACTTGCCTTTGCTCGCTGACGAGTATATCCAAGGTTGTCGTTCCTTCATTGTTCCCGTGTTGGTGGTGCTTCTGGGTCCAGTGGGTTATCTCTGCGTCTCCGATCCTACGCGAACTAACGTCGACAAGCAAGACACACAAACGAGAAAATAACAATCAAGGCATGTCAAACCAGCACAGCAGCAATCGTTCCTAGACGGGTTGATCCTAGTTGGGCGATGGATCATTTCCTATGGTGATCACTATTATGTCAATCTGAAGTAATACTCGGATGGAGGTACTCCATCCCACAAGGGGTTCCTACGGGTTCGGTTAGGGTGGTGATTAGGGTTAGGCATACATGGACGTATTCCCGGGTATCGGACATAGCCATATATAGTGTGTAGGTGATACTATCGGTACACTACTATATCTCTGGGTTTATACATATTCTATCACGTAACGTTATATTACTATTGCATTTATATATTAGTACTATATTTATATATGTTGGTTATATCTAATCCTAGCGCGTCCATTTTATAATTCTAACGCGTGTTTTATAATTCTATCAGGTATATCCTATGTTCCTCTATATTACTACTATGGTTATATTTATACGAATGCAATTGTATCACTAAGTATACATTATGTTTATTCGTGTAGTTATATTTAAGTGATCGGCTACGGAGTGTTTAGTCTAATATATGCGTCTAAAGTAAATCAAGGCAAACAAATCTAGAATTTAAATGGACACCAAAAATTAGGTTTAAGTGTTTTAATAAGTGGGGTTTTATTTTATAGGATTTATGGTTAAAGAATTACGGCATTCGGAATTAAATCAAACGAGATATGAATTTCTAAAATCTACCGACTAACCGCGTATGAATAAAGCACGGTAAATGTTCCTATAATTCTTATATTACGGAAATAAGTGCAAATTATATAAATATGACCTAGACTGGTTCTAGTTTATTCTAGAATTTTTCTACGAATTTTTCTATATTTATAAACTTACTCTTTAGTTCACCGTGTACGATTTCGGGTAGTAATTTCTCCCTGGGCTGACACGTGGGTCCAGCAGCTGTCCAAACTGACCGGCACTGTGCTCCTGGACACAAACACCGATCTGGTGGACTCACGCCTTGCCTGCCTTTATTTCATGTGAACCGAGTCTATAGAAGAAGAGAGGGGATGGACAGTTCACGTGATTGGCCACTCGGTCACAGGGCTGGTACCCATCATCCTCATCCTGTGCCGTGGTCGTTCCCATCCCCATCCCTTTTCCGTTCATGCCGTGCAGTCAACCGAGCGAGAGAAGGGGGAGGAGAGCGAGACCAAGGGAGAGTGGGAGAGCAGCAGGTGCTGTGCACCGGCGGCATGTCCACTTCGCCGGGGCAGCGGACAGGGGAAGGAAGAGGAGAGAGGTGGAGCGGCTCCGGCGTGCGTGCGAGTGGAAGAGCAGAAGCAGGGGAGATAGAGGGGGCGAAGCGGAAGTCGAGCAGAGCAGGGCGGTCGGCGGCGGACTGTGGTGAGGCAAGGGCACGGACGACGGCGGCTGTCTCGGCTCCGGAGAGCAGGGGCGAGCGCGACGGCGCCCGGTGGTGCTCGACTCCGGACGAGCTCATGGTGCCCGCGCGGCTTCAAGCTCCGGCGAAGGCAGCGTGCGGACGGCGGAGCTCGGCTCCGGCGAGTCGAACCCGTCTCCAGCGGCGGCGACGAGGGCTTCGGCAGCGGCGTTCGGCTCCGTCGCGACGAGGGCAGGGGCGCCATGCCCCTCTGCAGGCCCTTGCCGTGGCATCTCCGAACTCCGAGCTTCGTTGACCTTCCCCTCGCGTGCTCGAGCTCAGCTCCGCTGATGGCGAGATAGGCGAGCTCGGCGGCCTTTTATAGGCGGAGTGAGGCGGTTCGGCACAGTGCGCCGGTGGACCTCAAGGCGGCAAGGCGACCGGAGCACAGTGAGTTCGTTGACCTCTTGGGGAAGAAGAAAGCGACAGCTGGGAAGGTCGGTCCGCGGAAATATCTCGGCAGACATGCTTCACGTACGCAAAGAGGAGGACGGCGTCCGTGGCGTCCACGCGGAGCGGATGCGGTGTCCCTGCGGGTGCGGCGCTCTGGTGCTGCTCGGCATGGCCAAGCCGAGAGGCACTTCAGGCTGGGCCCGATGGAGGGGAGGGAGGCGTACACAGTAGATGTTCCTTTTTCTATTTTGTAACTAATAGTGCGTATGTATATGTATAACTAAAGCATGTATGTATACCTATATGTATGTATTATTCATTAATTAGAAGACTAAGATATATATGATGTACGTATATGATGTATATTCTAAGTGCTTTAAGCAAAGGAATTCGCTAGCATGTATGTATATGTATGCATTATGCTTTATAAATGACATATTAAAGAATGTAACTATGATGCATAACTAAATATTATATATATATATTCTATATGATAGAATTTAAAGCCAAGGATTTCTTATGCATAAAGACTAAATGTAAACTCATATTATGAAGAACAACTAAACATGTAACCTAGTGATGCTGTGGCTAATATAACTAAGCAGAGAAGGTAACTAAATATCGTTTATACTTATGATGCATTTGCTACTACTATAAAGAAATAATTCGAGAATGCAATTGGAAATTAAGGGGGTTATTTTGGTGCCGCAATATAAATTCTAGAAAGCAAACATACACGCATTCAAGCAAGAAAGCATTCAGTCAATCAAACAATCACGCAAGCAAATAATTCAAACGTTCTACACTAAATGCATATGGTGAATTCTGATGCAGGGTTTTCGAAAAACATTTTATTTAAAGTGGTTTGCGGAAGATAAGCTAATCAAGTTCTAAGTTGTTGTAAAGTTTTAAAAAGTTCAAATTTTTAGTGATTTTTAAGATGATGCAAAACACAGGGTGTTACAACAACCCTGAGGCCTTAGGTGAACTGGGTACGCAAATGTACCTGCTAAACAAGTGGTATACGACGGCGTGTGAATGGAGAGAGAACTTTGTTTCTGTCAGAGTTAGAAACCAACATTACTTCTGTGGCGATGACGTTATATATGTTGAGTTTTTAGAATTACACCAACTATGTTGTGGCAGAACCACTCGAAATAGCACACTTACGGAGGCGCTCGTCTTCCACTAGACACTAAGCACCCCGAAAGCAGGCTACAGCGGGCGGTATCCATCAGGCACACCCCAAGGGAGAACCCGAAAGATCCACATTTTCCCCCAAGGATCCAATAATGAGAATGAGTTACAACATAAGTCCATTTCATACATTAGAGTTTCTTAAAAAGTACATTATTACAATACCAAATACCAGAGTGCGGAATGACAACAGCAGAATTAAAAAAAACAACATATAGCGGTAGGGGCGAGGATTCTGTCTGAGCCCACCAGAAGGATCCTCCACACAAAGGTACTCTTCAAGCATCACCTGCAACAGGGGTAAATAAACCCTGAGTACACAATGTACTCGCAAGACTTATCCGACTAGTGGGAATAATTTCTTGACTCCAAGGAACATGATAGGCTTTATGGTTCACTGATTTTCTTTAGAAGAAAGCAATACTAATAGTGCGTCCTTATTTATGTATTATTATTATCAGCCGTATTAAGTTATCATCTAGCTAGTATATATAAGCACTTGTTCTACTTTCAAGCAAGCGTTGAGCAATCAGTTCCATTTCTTCTCCTTTCAACTTTCAGTTCTTACTACGGTGCTAAACCACAGACAAGCCGTATCGAATTTCCCAGCGATTCACGAATCAATGTGCCCAGCTGGGTGCCCCGAAAACACACACCCCACTTGTACCCTAGGCACAAGCAGGACTAACCCATCACTCTCCTGTCCCGGGTGTCTAGGTCCCCGTCTCCAAGCCCCCACTCCTGAGTCCCAGACTGAGTGTGGTGCAAGGACCTCCACCATCCCCGCCTCCATTCAGTCGGTCCGGAAAGAGCCGGATCCATGACAAGAGAGCAACAGGTCTTCCCTATGCCCATACCCAAGTATGCGCTCGGGACAATAAATCTGTGACTTGCCTAGAGTCATATGCAACGACCGGTCCTTAATCGACATAGACAGGGAAAAATGCAACCGATCTATGCCCTATTGGCCACAGGACACAACCCCTCGCACCCACCAGTACCCAAACCATATCCCTGCCCAGTCACCACTTTCCTTTCCATCATTTTATCATGAGTGATCATATTTTATCACCTATGTGCGAGTATCGGCAGGTTACTCATGCTACCGATATACTAAGCATAGCAGCTACTCGACCTGCACTAGTAGGACTCATGGGTAGATATATTTATGCATGTAGTTTCCATAAAATATCTGTAACGTAAATGCACATCATATATATATATATATTTAGTGATCATTTAAAATAGGGGTTATGCACTAGGGCTTGCCTTGGGCAGGCATCGGGTCAGCACCAACAGGCTCCTAGGCTTCCTCCTGTACGAGGATCTCCTCCTCATACTCCTCGATCACCTCATCATACTCTGGCTCGCCGACGGGCATGAAGTCTACTAGTTCGTGATCTACATGAAATGATGATGCAATGCTTAGGAATATAACATCAGCAGTTCTTACAATAACCGTACATCGATTTAACTACTAAGCTAGTGCTATCGACCACGATGCTACGTTATCTATTGCTATCGACAACAAGCATAAAGTATGGCATTCATCATTATTATAGCCACTACCGGTATTTTTACTCCTAACGCTGATTTATGCTATATACAAATAAACAAGGGTAATATCTACTCTATTTAACAACCCATTCTAAGACCACAAAATTTACAGAAAGTACCTAATAACCTAACAAGTCTACTGGAAAATTTTCAGGTCTATAGCTATCACCAATTACCCCTAAATATTCCTATAAGTATTAATCTACCTAATATTAGTACTCTAGTTTTGAATTTATGATCTAATACTCGCCATAGCTAATTGCAATCCAACTGTACTATCCAGTAGATGATGTTTTTGCAAACCTAACAAAATTAGTCTCACTATTTTTCGACAACTACGCAATTTACTATGATTTATCGAAGTTCAATTCATAACTAAAATGAACAAACATTTCTTATTTACTGGTATTAAGGAAACTGAATCCTATCCTTCGGCCCAACTCACGCTGTCTTGGCCCACTCCGTCTTCCCGCTCGCGCGTGCCAGCAGGCCACAGCGTGGCCCACGCGAGGGCACGGCCCAGCCAGCCAACGGCCCACGACGGGGGAAGACCCGCGCGCGATGGCAAGTACGTGAAAACGCCCTCGATCTACTTGGCAATTACAACGAGCTCTACGACACTATTTCACTAGTCTATGCTTTTATAGATACGCCCTCCCCCTCCTTCATCTTTACCGCGGTGACGTCCCCTGGTACCCGTGCGTGCACTGGCGCGACGGTGCAGGCACCGGGCGGCCACGCCGGTGTCACCCAAGCCTCCAAGGCCTAGCTAAGGGGTCGATGATTACCTCCACGGCAACGCATGGTGGCTAGAAGCGATATGGCAAGCAGGGGCATTGTCCCGGTTTCCCTCCCCGGCGGTGAGCCCTGACCTGCAATGGCGGATACGTTCCTGTGAGCAAACCCAATAGCCAGAGAGCTCGAGGCACTACCCATGGAGACCCTGGAGATGATGGTTTGGCCGAAGAAGGCCCGAGGTGAGTTGGCCATGTGTGCACCAACGATGCAACGGCGTCCGGTGATGGCACGACCGCGTCGGTGATGGCTGGCCTATGGTGAAACTACGGACTAAGGTGTGCGGGGTGCTCAGGAGGGTACGGCTAAGCTGAGGGTGCACTAAATTGCTACTAGGTGCTCGGAGTGGCTGGCTTGCCGTCGGTGCGCGTCCGTCCGATCTTATGGACCCGGCGAGCGGCGATTCAAAATTGGCGCACAGGACGGGGCTACAGGCGGTGATGTGGGGTCGGTATGACTGCAGGCTACCTAGCGGAGTCGGAAACATGATCAATTTGAAACAAAGCACTACTGCCACGGTGAATTTGAAGGAGCCGCCCCAGCGGCCTTGGAGACAGTGGAGGCGGGGGGGTCCTGGCATAGCTTGGCTCTGTCCGGCTACAGTTGTCAATGCGGCACGGCTGCAAGCGGGATGTGCCTCGGGTGCCTGTCCCCATGGCCGCGGCTGCAAGCCAACGAGGCTCGGCACGGCATCGCAGCGGGCAGCGCCAGACAAAGGGGACAGTGCGATGCGACATGAAAGGGATGGCGAAGCAGGCTATCGTCCTCTGCGCGAGCAGCCAAGAGCGAGTCAACGGAGCAGTACCGTGCGTGGCCACTGGTGGCATGTAGCATGGGACCCGGTGTGCCTCCGGCCAAAGCAGGGCAGGACATGGCATGCCAGAGCTTGGCTGGCATCCTGGACGCAGCGCGTCAGTCGGCGAGGTGACCCACGCACTAGCGAGGGCAGCAAGTAGCCAAGGTAGCAGCACAGGGCCTACTCGCATTGCATTCACGGTGGCATGGAGACGTGGCCTATGCCTCGGCGCGCTGGGTGAGCTACCCGCGACGGCAGACGAGCAGCAGCGGTGGTCGCGACTAGCAGCAGAGGTAGATGGCCTTGGCGTGCAGCGCAAGAGCCATGCGCATGCATAGGCGTGGCGGTGGGGCGTAGCCGGCGTAGCAGCACGTGCGGCCTATGCGGTAGTGCGCACGCTGGCAAGCCAGCAGCGTGCCAGGCCAAGTGGTGACCACGCCCAGAGTAGACCCATGTGCCGTGCAGGCTTATTAAAGCCGCTAGAAAACTTGTACACGATGCTCCAAACGCCAAACCAGTTGTTCGATGCGCACGAAGGTACTTAGGGCTGTCGATCGGAGTCAAGATATCATACCACTTCCTAAGAAGATCGCTCCACAAATATTGCCAAAAGTGGCCTCATCGACCTCGATTCGAACGATTTCACGTCGAATTCCAATTCCGACCTATGGGATGTACTAGCTAGTTATCCTTGTCCTCGACCGCACATGTTTTATCGCCGTTCACAGATTTGGCAAGAATTTGATTAGAATACTAAACAACGTTATGTGACACAAAACATAACATTCGCTTTCTTGTTTCATATAAATGTTTCAAGGACTGAACATTGCTTCATAAATCATGTTATACACATATGCACATAACCATGATGCTCATGCGATATTTTAGAACAACAGTGCAATGTAACACCGAGGGTGTTACAAATCTACCCCCTAAAACAAAATCTCGACTCGAGATTTTATGTGCCTAGTGTGAGAAAGAGATGGGGAATACATTTTTTGCGCAGCCACTAACTATCCGAGCCAGCGAGAAGGTGAGGGTAATGTTGCAATAGGTAACTCTCTTATTCCCAAGTGGCTTCAGCCTCTGAATGATTTTGCCACTACACCTTGTAGAATTTTACCACTCTGTTCCTGGTCACTCTCTCCTTCTCATCCAAGATTTTTATAGGGTGCTCCACATACGTTAAATCGGGCTGGACAGGAAGTCCTTCAATTTCCACAGCTTCTTCAGGAACCCACAGACATTTCTTCAATTGTGAGACGTGAAACACATTATGAACCGCCGATAGGATTTCAGGAAGCTGGAGACGATAAGCAATGGGGCCACATGGCTGCAACACCTTGTAGGGACCCACATACCAAGGGGCTAGCTTGCCATGGACACCAAACTAGTGCACCCCTCTCATAGAAGATACTTTGAGATACACATAATCCCCAGCTACAAACTCCAAAGGCCTTCTTCGCTTGTCTGCGTAAGCCTTTTGTCGGCTCTAAGCTGCCTTCAAGTGGTCATGAATAATATTTACCTTCTCTCGAGCCTCTTTTATGAAATCAGGTCTGAAGTACCCATGGTCTCCTACTTCAACCTAGTTTAGTGGCGTTCTACACTTCTGCCCATATAAAGCTTCAAATGGTGCCATACGGATGCTCTCCTGGTAGCTGTTATTATATGAAAATTCGGCTAACTTCAAACACTTATCCCACTTCTAAGGAAAAGAAATGGTACAAGCCCTCAACATATCCTCGAGCACCTGGTTCACCCTTTTAGTTTGACCATCAGTTTGTGGGTGGTATGCTGAGTTTCTAAGAAGATGAGTACCCAGACATTCCTAGAGTTGCTCCCAGAAATAAGAGACAAAAACTGATCCTCTATCAGAGATGATAGTAAGAGAAACTCCATGTAGGGTCACAATCTGATCGAAATATATCTCAGCATACTTCTTAGCAGTGTATCTAGTGTCCACTAGGATAAAGTGAGCAGACTTGGTGAGACAGTCTACAATGACCCAGATAGAATCATAGCCGGTGGATGTGTGGGGTAAACCCACAATGAAATCTATGGAAATATCCTCATATTTCCAAACAAGAATGGGCAAGGGCTGCAGATATCCAGGAGCACGCAAATGATCTGCCTTGACTCTACGCAAGTGTCACACTCCACAACAAACTGGGTGATATCTTGCTTCATGTAGGACCACCAGTACAATTGGCGCATATCATGGTACATCTTGTTGCTGCCAGGATGGATAGATAGCTTTGAATGATGAGCTTCATTCAAAATCTTTCTTTTCAGCTCTTCATTGGATGGAACCACCAGTCTATCCTTGTATCTCATGACTCCATGTTCATCAACACTAAAATGAGGGCCACGCCCTTTAGCCATCAACTTCCTGATGTGAAGAATCTCTTCAGAGTCTTCCTTCTGCTCACGAATAATCTGCTCCAGCAATTTTGAGGTCAATGCAATATGAGCTAACACCTCTATGTGGTGGAGAGACAAAGGTATTTCCTCAACCTGATGTGACTTACGGCTCAAAGCATCTGCTACAACATTAGCCTTTCCTGGGTGATAATGGACTTCCAAATTATAATCTTTTATCAGCTCTAACCACCTCCTTTGCCTCATGTTCAGCTCAGACTGAGTAAAAATATACTTGAGGCTCTTGTGGTCTATGAAGATGTGCACTTTGTTGCCCAACAGATAATGCCTCCAAATCTTCAGAGCATGGAGAACAGCAGCCAGCTCTAAGTCATGAGTGGGGTAGTTCACCTCGTGCTTCTTCAGTTGGCGCGAAGTATAAGCTATCACACGCCCATCTTACATAAGCACACACCCAACCCCGTCTTCGAGGCATCACAATATACATCAAAGGGTCTATCAATATTCGGTTGAGCCAACACAGGAGCAGTGGTCAGAAAAGTCTTCAGAGATTAAAAAGCTTCTTCACAAGCTGGGCTCCAATCAAACTTAGCTTCTTTCTGGAGCAGCTTGATCATGGGCTGGGCTATCTTGGAGAAATCAGGAATGAAACGCTGATAGTATCCAGCTAGCCCAAGGAACTAACGAATCTGATGCACAGACTTGGGAGACTTCCAATCCAATACATCTTGCACCTTGCTGGGATCTATAGAAACGCCTTTAGGTGTCAACACATGCCCCAAAAACTGCACTCGATCTAACCAAAACTCGCACTCGCTGAATTTAGCATACAACTTGTGCTCCCTTAGTCGAGTCAGTACTATCCGAAGGTGTCAGGCATACTCTTCATCATTCTTGGAATAGATCAGGATGTCATCAATAAAAATCACCACAAACTTATCCAGCTCTGGCATGAAAACTGAATTCATTAGGTACATGAAGAGGGCAGGAGCATTGGTAAGGCCAAAAGACATCACTAGGTACTCATACAGCCCATACCTAGTAGAGAAAGCTATCTTTGGTATATCATGTGGCCTGATCTTGATCTGATGATAACCTGATCTGAGATCAATCTTCGAGAACACCTTAGCACCAGCTAATTGATCGAACAAAATATCTATGCGGGGCAAAGGATACTTGTTCTTAACTGTTACCGCATTAAGAGGGCGGTAATCCACACACATCCGCAAGGTACCATCCTTCTTCTTCACAAAAATGGCTGGGCAACCCCATGGTGAAGAACTGGGATGGATGAAACCTTTGTCCATCAACTCTTCCAGTTGCTTCTTCATTTCAGCTAGTTCTCTTGGAGCCATGCGGTACGGGCGTCTGGAGATGGGAGCAGTACCAGGCTCAAGCTCAATGGAGAATTCTACCTCTCGGTGTAACACCCTAGGTGTTAGGCTTGCATAATTTGACTTGCATTGCATGAGCATGAGCATGAGCCATTCATATATAAGCTTTTATATAGGAAACATATGATTGAAACATATGAAACATGCTTTGTTATTTCATGTTTTCTTTGTGTATACTTATGATCATGTATGAATGAGTGCAAGTGGGTCATGTTAGTCACTAAAACACCTTAGCTAGGCTTAGGATGGCTAATGGAACATTGTTCATGTAGATCACTTTGCATAATTAAGCTCCTAAGTGATGATATGCATGTTGACCTAGAAAGTAAAATATGTACCCAATGTATAAAGTGCTTGTGTGACCTTAGGAATACATTAAACATGTTTAGAGTTTCATTATGAACAACTTTGGTATACATGGCTAGGGCTAATTTGGTCGCTAAGTCATAGTTTAAGTGTAAGTCATCATTTAAATGTAGTATGTTTGACCTAGTTTGAACTATGTCATAGAGACTTTGCATGGATGTGTTCACTAAAGAAAAGTTGTAGTAGTTGATGAGAGGAACAACTTTTATTTTTGGGTCAGAGGCTAGTTCAGCTCCTAACATGCTTCAATTTAGCTCACAAAGATCAACTTTTCACTGTTTTCAGCACTTAGCAAATTCTTCCAAGTGTTTAGCATTGACAGTGTGACGAGCTCGACTTTGGGCTGTTATATCTTCTTATACATTGAGAATTGGTCTTTGATTTCTAAAACAACTTGGTAGCTGGTAGGTAGATATCCAACTTTGATTAAGGAATTAAACGCTGAATCACCACAGTTTAGGAGATTGAACGACTTCAAATCACGTCGTCAGGTCGGTTTTTTAGTCACTGAAGAACGCCGCGCGCGCTGGGTCATGGCCGACCATGGTAGAAACATGCCGCTGCGTGGCCATCGCATGGCCGCAGCTGGCCGACGCCAGGCCCTCAACGCCGCGCGCTGGCATGCGTTAACGGGGACGCCGCGCTGCCCGGTTCAGTCGCTCGCACTCACTCACTCCCTCTCCAGCTCTTGCTCTCGTGTCCGCCGCGGAACTGCCATGGCCGAGCTGGCTGCCTCCGCATCCCCGCTGCCTCTGGGCTCCTTCATGTCCATTCGTGTGCGCCACCAGCTCCGCCGCCCTCCTCTTAGCCTCGCACGCCCCACCCCGGCCTTCCTTCGCCGCCGTAGCACGTGGCCACCGCGAATGCCTGTGCGCACGGCCAGGCCAACCTGGCCCGCCTCTGGCCTAGATGAGCAGCCCCACGCGTCTGCGCTGGCCCTTGGATGCTCCTCCGTAGCTTCTCCGACGCCGACGACGACCACCGCCACCAGAACTAGGAGCTCCGGCGAGGTGTCCTGCTTCCGGCCGGAGGAGGAAGACGACGGACCTCGCGCAGCAATAAGGAAAAAGGCAGGGGGTTTTGTGAAGAACTAGTGACTCCAGTGAACAGTGCTGAAAAGGATCAATTTGTTCGTATTTAATTTGTGTTTTCCGCAGGGGCCCCGATGCAAGATTTCGATCCCTTTTTCTCTGGTTTTTACAGATTTGAATGCTCCACTTTGAAAATCTGTATTAATTAGTAGAAAAATCCTAAAATAACAAATGTGGACTTTTTGGAATCCCTGTGAAACTATCTATGTACTAGATCAATAATATTACATGTTTTAGTTTAAAGGTTTAGCTGTAAAAATAGATTTATGCAGTTAGGTTCTTAATGCTAGTCATGTCTTGTTCTTTTTATAACTGCATTTATTTTACTGAAATAAATGTGAAATTTTTGTGGAGTGTTACTGATGTGATTAGTGACGTCTGGTAAAAATTTCAGTATTTTAGGCTTGATAGTTTGAGATCTATAAAAATAACAAAGTACCTGTATTGCCTTACCCCTATTCTGAATAGGCCTGCAAGATTGAATTAATTGGCTTAGTTAGGTTATGAATCATAACTTTATGATAATACATGAGTTGTAGTAATTTTATTAAGCTTTTCAAAAAGCTAAATATCATGATTTTTGGTTAAGTAGATCTTGAGTTATACTTACTTAAATATCAGTGGCTGTTTCTGCCAAAACTCTGACAGGGTTACCTTGTTGGTATTGTGGAGCCTCCTTAATAGTAGAATTAGCTTTAGGTGTTTACAACAAAGTTGTTTAGAATTTTATAAGATTTCTAAAAAGTCTAGAACCACATTTATTGGACATGTATAACTCCAATTATAGCTGTTTAAATTGGCATGTCAGTTTCTGTCTATGTTTTGGATAGAGATACAATTATTGGATTTCTAACTGTAGAATCATCTTAATATGAGAATAAGAAAGTTGTAGGTAACTTCCTAAGATTTTCAAAAAGTTATGGTTCATGTTTGTTGGAGGTCTAGAACTCCAGTTATGCTTCTCTGAAGATGCTATCAATTTTCTATACCACTGCTGTTGGGTTGCATTTGCAGTTTTGCTTGTGCAATCATTTTCGTGGTGTAAATGATGTTTGCTACTGTTGTAGTGAATACAAAAGTTGTAGAAAATTTCATAATCTTGCTTGTGTTCAAATTGTAAGACCATAGGCCTGATAGTGTAGGAGTAACATGACTTTTAAGTCTTCTGTCAGGATTGGATTGTATTCGGAGCAGATCTGAAAGAAGCTAGTGTTTGATCTAGTTAGGATTTGAATCACACCTAGATGATAATAAGAAAGTTGTATATAATTCATGTATCTATCTGCTGTTAAAATGTGGTGTCATTTGGCCAAGTAGTTTAAGAGTTACAGTTGTTTAAAGTTGGGTTACAGAATCGATTACTCTCTGTCTTGTTTAGACCAGTTTCTGTAAATGGGTATATTTGACTTAGTTAACTTGAGAATCATGCTAAGATGATTAAATATTAATTGTAGATAACTTCATAATCTTTCTAGAATGTCTTCTTGCAAGTCATTTGGATTTGTGTAACTCCAGTTATAGCTAAATCTTGTAGCTGCTGTTTGCATGTCCAGAAATTGATAGATTCCAATTATAGTTGTTTGCTTGTATATTGCTAAGTGTGGCTCATACCTTTGATGATGGTTAAGTTAGAGTACCTGAGATCTTGGGAAACATGTGTCATGCTTGGTGTTGTCATCTTCTTTGCTATCGTGGCATGATAAATTGTGCGATATTTATAGTAAGCAATGTGAAGTGCATGTGCATGTTAATGTAACCTTGTGCTTGTCTTACTTACTGCATGCGATGCATTGCCTATTGCACTTCCATGTATTCATACACCTGCATCTTGCATCTCATTTAGGTACGCTAGATAAACCACGTGAAGGATGTGATGTAGAGCCGAACTCGAAGATTGGGTTTGGTGGATCTATCCCGAAGATGGAAGGACTAAGCAAGTGCTAGGACCGGAGATGTCACCAAGTCGGTGCAAGCTAACTGAATTGACTTGTGTCGGATCCCAGGCAAGCCTCGGAGCATTTTAAGTCTCCCAGTATTTTACAAATGATTACTTAAGTACTTATGATTGATGCATTAGGTTATAAGAGTTGAATGGAACCACTTGATGCATATAAATTCCTTGTCCAGATATTACACCTTTAACCGGTATAGGTCCAGGATCGAATATATGCTTAGCCATGCTTAGACCGGTAGAAGTCGGGTGATATCCTGTCACCTGCGAGATATAGGTGGATACCGGAGCACGGTTGGCTATATTTGCCATCGTGGAAAAGAACCATGGGGTAAAAGTAAATCGAGGCCGGGCGGAGTCTATGTGTAGGTTGACTCATGTGATTCTGTCTGTGTCGATTAAGGACCGTACCGTTGTTGGCGCTTCTGATAAGATTGAACGCATGCCTATCACTTAGCTGGCCGGATAACTCGTTCCAACCGCGAAGCCAAGTAGCTCAACTCAGGCTAGGACCCGTTCTGTTGTGCGCTCCATGCGGGGGGCGATCAGACTAAGCCCAAGGGCAGGCTAGGCCTGAACGTCCTGGCATCTGGTGTCCCAAACTGTGCAGCGCGGTACGGACCCACGAAATGTGTACCTGAGTTGTACCAAAGGTGACCTAAGGTGACCGTTGATCTGGTCTGCCTGGGTTTATGTTAGGAATAAATTCCTAGCTGGTTGAAATCGATTCGAATTGCCGTCTCTCCCGGATAGTGAGAAACTTGGCTAGTCCCAACATCGTAGTAATTGTATTATGGAATGTGATGGTTCGGATAAACATGGAATTACTACACCTGCTATGGTTACTATTGTATGCTCTAAAAAGATATACCACATGTTTGGCACAGGATAGTTGCTAATCTAGAGATGGATAGTCATAATTAACTTGATAAAGGAATCATAATTATACAACTAAGTCAATCGCTTTTATGCAAAATGTTGTCAAGCTACCTCCACTTATAAAGCCTTGCATACTCCTTGGAGTCAATTGTATTTTTGGTTTATGACGGATAAGTCTAGCTGAGTACATTCGAGTACTCAGGGTTTATCCCACCATGTTGCAGGTGAGGTTTTGGCCTGCTGAAGATGGTGGCTAACCACCGGTGGGCTCGGTGACTCTATATTCACTTCTCATCTACATGCTTTTGTCTGAGGATGTCACTTATGCTAGCAATGTATTTGGAACTTATATCAATGTAATCCTTTGAAAGCAAATATTGTTTTCACTAATTGGTTTTGAAACCCAAACTTGTACTTTTAATTGCGAACTCATTGTAATATTATTTCCGCTGCAACTCTGTGTATGTGATGTGTATTTGCTTAATCACGCGATCTTGGTTGTGATGTTGATTTACCGAGGTCCTGTGTGACACTCGGCGGACTACCGGGTTTATATAAGTGAGAGTATGCACGTGTCAACGTGTTAAGCGAGGACAGCCGTACTTGATCTTGTATAAATTGGGTGGTTCTGTCACAGCTGGTATCAGAGCGAGATTAAGCATAATACTGTCAGGTACATAGTTTTAAAAGCCAAGTTTTGGTTTTAAAAAGTCTATTTTAACTAAAACTTTAGCTACAGGCAAATTTGTCAAAACTTATTTGCAAAACTATGCTAGCGACATCCTCCTTTATGCCCAGTTAAGGACTATTAGGTGGCTATCTAAGTACTAACTGCGGGGGTTTACTTCTTGCAAATTTTACTTTCATCGTCCATACGGCGTGCTATTGTATGGATGCCGTTCACTTGAATGGTAATGTATGGATCAATTGCCTCTACGCCCAGGTAAGTGTGAGTTGTGAGAGCATGACCATCCAACTATCGGTCTAAGGGAGAGTTAGCTATGGTTACTGGAATATTTACATGTTACACACATGTATATATGAAGGTACTTAATTGCGGGTATATTTATCAGGGTAGCTATGGATATCAAAGTATATACATTTGGGGAGGTGTATATGGAGAGTATCTTAGTTTACTGCTTTCATTGTGTGCTTATTTATCTCTTGTGGGGATGGGCTGCAATGAATTTTCCTGCAGGTATGCTAACTACGAATGCGTAGATTGAATGTAGCTGATGACTAGCTATATGTCGAGAGAGTACGTGTTATGCCACCGACATAGAACGTGATGGTCACCTTAGGCTGGCAATTTTGTGAGGACGAATAGGACGAGCATGCATCATGATTGGGCTTATGCATAAATATGCTTCCCTCACCTTGTTCTAATACTAAGTAACTTGTGATCAATGTGATGCTACTATTTTTCCTTGTGTGAACCTAGACAAAGTGCCTTGTTCCATGCCACTTGAATAGCTGTGCTTGAAGATAGTGTGTGATTAGCTTCGCCTTATATGTTTGTTTCCAAAGGAAATAGATGACAAGTTAATAGTTAGCAAAAGGTTTACCCCTCTGAAAACTAAATTGCTAAATGTAAGTAAAACTTGTTTTGTAGAGATATCCACCTACTCAGTAAAAAGGAAATAAAAGATAACAATACTTTACCACCATGTTTTGCGTGATATGTGTAGCAGTGTTGTTGTAGGTGACTACTTGTTAGGTGTGAGCTTTATGCTTAGTAATAGTCGCTTAAGCTAATTAGATTGAGTATTTCGAAATGCTTGCTTAAGACCAGGATGTAGGTGCGGATGCTCGTAATCTAGGAAGTGCCGTAGCTGTCACTCCTTTTGTCCTCAGAAAGCATATGAGTGTTGAAGAGCACTATCCTAGAACAATGTCCAAGTTTTGGTAATCTCATGGTAGTCGTTTTCAATTAAGTTCTCTCTTAGGAGCCTGAGCCTGTTCCCGTGGTTGCTGGCCCTTGAGTGTTGCGCTACGAGGACCTTTATCCATGCCTTTGCTTGACCTTAGGCCCAAGTATAGTTCCCTTGAATACCTGCATGTGTCGTGGTTGTCTCGCTCCTATGTAGGAGAATCTTGCTCAAAAATCCTTGTTAGATCTCATTGCTCCTCCTACAGATGATCTAGTGCAACGCTAATCGCTATCTACTCTGGCTTTGGAACCTTTTCCTCGCAGATCCTATCATTGCTTTATCAACTGAATCCCTAGTCAGTGCCTTGGCTCTGTCCCTTGAATCTTGTTTATTTTGTCTCCAACTCTTTCAAGTCTCTGGATGTTTATCAGTCTTAATCTCATATTGCTCCTTGACAAGACCAAATCTCAGGTTAATCATTATCTGGTAATCACTTGGTGGACACAGGGCATATATGGAAATTCAGTAAGAGTCTCCTGCTTAGTTGCCTTCGGCAATTAGGCTATGCTCTCTTGCGCTGTGTTTTAATCTTCGGATCCCCTGCTTGTTGACTCCTAACCTTGTGACTACCTTTGTTTGCTATCCCTCCTTCACATAGTGCTTGCTCCTATGCAACCCAATTTGTGCCATGTGAGATTTCTTATGGGTTGTATGTTCAGTAATGTGCCATGATTAGCGATCTACGGTGCCGTGACGAAACCGAGAGCCTCCTATGGGTGCACACATAAGGCTGTGCTGCTCGGCATGTGCTAGTATCGAGGTTTCTAGTCATGATCCATTGCAGAACTGCACCGATGTGTTATTTTCATGTGAGCTCTTCCTTGGTTATCTCTCCTTATCAGGTCAAGAGATCTATATGTCAAACTAGATACAATAGGACTCCCTTTTGAAGTCGTCCAATGGTTAACCTATAAAGAATAGGTCACTAACAGGAACATAAACAGACTGCAAGAGGTGGTAGACAAGTGACTCTACTTGATGTGATTGTCCCTATAATGACGTTGGTCATCTAGTGAGCAACTTATGTCATTTTCGTTTGATCAGAAAGGTGCACCACCCTTAAGGTTGAACAAGTTATCAGTCGGATGATAAATGGACCAGGATATTATGTGCTGTAGTAGGTCACCTAGTATATATGAGTTCCTGTCCAAGTTCTCAATCTTTAGGTGCATAAGGATCATGTAGACGAACCGACCTTCTTTGGTGTGACCCCTTTCTGCTGACTTCAATGGCGACCATCTGTATGCTTCGACCACAATTTTGTTATCAAGAGTGAAGATTTGGAACCTTTTTAGTGTTGAGAGACAACTGATTAGTTACCAGTAGGAAAGTTAGTCTCCAGTCAGGTAACGGTTATTTGGTCACTATGAAGACTAGATCTCATAGAACAATGTTGATAAAGGAAACAACAAACCTAGCCCTGCAATGCAAGTGCTACTTCTTCTCCAAATGTGCTATCAAGTCAATTCCATCTTGGACAATCACGTATATAGTGCAAGATGTTGTATCAGCTAAGTAAAGAACTAGAGAATTCATATCCCTAGTTTCGATCAGCATCATTGTGCCCCTAGGTACCACAAACGGAGTTGTCCCGGGCTCTATTGGATGAAGTACATAGGACATTGCTATCTGGGATTCCTCCCAAAGTAACAATACTTCATGAAGGCCAACGAAGGAAATTCTTCAGACAAAACTTACTACAAAGGACAAGTATCAGAAAGTGTCGTGACCAAATTAGCCTCTCTGATACTTCGAAGTTAAGTAGCCTAATGCTATCACTGATGTTGGAAACTGGTTGACATGTTTCTCTTCCCTTAAAAGTCTTTCGCACTGAATCTCGGGGCGAGATTCCTATAAGGGGGGAGGGCTGTAACACCCTACGTGTTAGGCTTGCATAATTTGACTTGCATTGCATGAGCATGAGCATGAGGCTGTCGATGCGGGACCCACAGGATACCCCGCAAGGGAGAGAGAAGATCTAGTCCAACTAGGATTCTTCCCATGTAATCTTAGTAGTAGTACTATTCAGTAATCCTACTAGGAACTCTTATTGTAAACTGACTAGGACTCTGGCCTCCTGACTATATAAAGGAGGGTAGGGCTCCTAGGACAGAGAACAGAACAACAATTGTACAACACAACACTTTACATTCAATCCAACGCAAAGGCTAACACCGACTGGACGTAGGGTTATTACTCGATCCACGATCGAGGGCCTAAACCAGGATAAATCGACTGTCTCTTGCGTTAACCATCGAGTTCAGCATACGTCGAAGCCCAAACATACTGCCTCGGGTACCCCTGTGGCAGGCTATCGGTGGTAAAACATCGACAGCTGGTGCGCCAGGTAAAGGCTTTCGGCGAATTTGCATCTGAGAGCTCGATGGACCTCAACAACATGATCTTCTCAAGGGGATCCACTTTCCTCTTCGGCTCATGGATTTGCGAGGCGGACAACAATGGCAAGCTCCAAAGTCATCTCCTCGAAGATTCGAAACACCATGAAGACGATTCTATTCCGACGACCACGACAGATCAAATCTCCGGAGGATTCGCACAGCTCATAGTGTCTGATTCAACTCAGGTTCCGTAGCTTCACGCATCCGACTCGAATTCGAGCTCTGCATTTGAGTTGGAGTCTTATCCAAGTCCTTTCGGGAAACTGAGTTCTTTTCTGATGGGACTTAAGAACGCGGCCTTGACCTATCAAGAATACAACTCGGAGTACGCGTAGAATCCCTTCAAGAAGTCGGATCTTCCTCCACTTGGACTCCTAAACATGGCAACATCTTATCAGGGATAGTTCGAAAGATCCTTCAATCCAATGCTTGGGATACCACTGACAGGAGCCCAGGAGGGTCTCGTGCTAATGATAACATCGCAAGACTATATCATCCACTGGCCAGGTTCTGTTCCTGAAGATAGCGGAACCCAACTAGTGGCACAACAACAGCTATTCTACCTTACCAAGAAGGAGACTCGATCTGCGACATCGAGGCATCTACTGAAGTCATCAGCAACTCCGATAGTATGAAAACTAACACCAATAACAGAACGGCTCACGCATGGGAAGTACTCATGGTTCGACGTCCTCGGTCACCATTAAATCCCCCAGAAGCACCCGATGTCAGGTCATCAGATGAATCAGAATCCAACATATCACCCTTTGCCCAGGGCTACGATGGAGAAACCGAGAGTCAGAAACAAGCTAGAGAAAGGAAAAACAAGTTGAAGCAAGGGCGCCAACACCATGCTAGGTAGCGCAGGGAAGCCTAGATCAGATACGAGTCAGATTTGGCTGAATACGATAGAAAAAAATCACAACGAGAAGTCAAAGAAAGACGCACGGCAAATACGCCTTACGATAAGATTCGAGAAGCATTAGAAGAACTCAGGGCAACTTCACATCTCGGAGAGAAGTATGAACAGCTCCAGGACTTGCTCCGGTCGACGATCCTGAGAACGCATGAAGAGAGAGCCCAATCAAGACTACCCGCCAGGTCAACGACCCACAGACAAGAGGATCAAAATCAAAGGAAGTCCGCTTTCGAAAGACTTGGACCAGGTGGAAGCCATAACGGAGAAAGTAGGAAGGAACATAATCAAGGCCACCAATTTGAACAACCAAGAAAGACCAGGAGTAGGGTGCCTACACAGACAGCCTCGCAGAATTATTCTCATCAAAACAACAGTTGGCCAGAAGGAGGTGCCGAATCCGAATTCAAAGAAGCCGGAACACACAACAGATTCCCCTGTTTCGCGAATAGGCTTGCATCGGTACGATTACCTCACAAGTTCAAACCGTCTAACCACTCCAAGTATGATGGCAAAACTGAACCAAGGCAATGGCTCAGAATATATTCACAATCAATTGAACTAGCCGGAGGAGACGACGATATCAAGACCCTGTTCTTTCCCATGGCACTAGAAGCCATGCCCCTCCAATGGTTCGACAAACTAAATCCAGGATCTATCAGAAATTGAGAGGACTTGCAAAGAGCTTTTTGTGAGAATTTCGTAGGAATCATTACACACCCAATCACTCATGCAGAACTAAAAGGACTCAAGCAAAAGGGAGGTGAAAGTCTCAGAAATTACTATCGATGATTTGGCGAACTACAAGCTCAAGTGCATGACATCACCGAACGAGAAGTAATTGAAGCTTTCTCTCACGGAATCATGGCTAGGTGGCAATTTCAAGACTTCTGCAAAGAAAATCTGAGAAACAATGAAGAATTCAGATGAACAGTAGAAAAGATGATTACTGCAGAAGAGAAAACACGAGAGAGGTTCCCGGATAGAAGCAACCAGGACAACCCGGACAAGCAAAATCATCGAAATAGCAGACATCAAGAAAGAAAACGTAGACCAGACAATACCGTGGCAATGGCCGACAAATCAAAGAAGTTTTCCAAACCTAGAAGATATGATGACATTGAAAACATACGTTGCCCATTGCACTCCAATGGGAGACACACCATCGGAAATTGCTACACTTTCAATGATCGATACACAAGAAAGGATAGTAAGGAGAACACCAAAGAGGACAATCAGAAAAAAGACGAAGACAACCACGAGGACAAAGGATTCCAAAAACCCAGGGGAACGGTAGTAGTGATCTTCTCAGGGGCTCCAGATTGTAGAAGCAAACATCAAGAAAAACTAGCACTACGGACTATCATGACAGCAGAACTGGCTACACCAAGATATCTCAATTGGTCACAGTATCCTATCCAATTTACTAGAGAAGACCAATGGACTAGCATGGGAAACACAGGCCATTATCCACTGGTTCTAGATCCAACTATTGCTGGTATGACTGTCACCAAAGTATTAATCGACGGGGGAGCCGGACTCAACATCATTTTTCAGAAACACTAAGGAAGATGGGACTACAACTCGCCGGGATGATCACACCAACAAGCACACCTTTTTATGGAATAGTACCCGGCAAAGCAGCCATGCCGCTCGGACAAATTACTCTACCAGTCACTTTTGGAACACCCTCGAACTACCGAACAGAATTCATCAAATTTGAGGTGGCGGACTTTGAGTCATCGTACCACGCAATTCTCGGACGACCGGCACTAGCAAAATTCATGGCGATACCGCATTACCCGTATTTGCTGCTCAAGATGCCAGGACCTAATGGAGTACTTTCCCTCCAAAGTGACTTGAAACGCGCTTTTGACTGCGATGTTCAAGCAATCCAGATTGCAGCCAGAGCACAAGATGACCAAAGTAGAAAAAAATAGCCACAATTGCTGCAGAGATGAGCCAAGAAGAATTAGAAATACCGGCTCAAAAGCCCAGCATCATCGCACCACCAAAAGAAGCCGACGTCAAGCAAATCGACTTGGGCACTGGCGATACCTCCAAAACAGCAACCATCAGTGCTCACCTCTCGACAAAATAGGAACTCGCGCTCACCAACTTTCTTTGGGACAACAAAGATATCATTGCTTGGAAGCCGGCCGACATGCCGGGTGTCCCAAGAGAGTTGGCTGAGCACAGAATTGATGTTAATGAAAGCTCCAAGCCTGTAAAGCAATGGCTACGATGATTCTCACCTGACAAGAAATGTGGAGGCATACGTGGATGATGTAGTGGTGAAAACAAAGAGCCTAGACACTCTGATTGAAGATTTAAAGCAAACCTTCAAAAATTTGAAGAGATGGAGATGGAAGTTAAACCCAAATAAATGTGTATTTGGAGTTCCCTCAGGACAACTACTCGGATTTTTGGTCAGTCAGCGCGGGATTGAAGCCAGCACTAAGCAAATTCGAGCTATAACAGAAATGGGCCCACCTAGAAACATCAAAGATGTGCAAAAGCTAACGGGCTGCATGGCAGCACTCAATCGTTTCATTTCAAGGCTTGGTGAAAAAAGACTACCTTTCTTTAAACTACTAATGAAGATAGATAAGTTTGAATGGACAGAAGAAGCCAATGAAGCTTTCAAGAAACTTAAGGCATACCTCACATCCTCACCAATTCTCACACCCCTAAGGAAAGACGAAGATATGATGCTATACATTGCGGCGACTACTGCTGTGGTCAGCACAACAATAGTCGTAGAAAGAGAAGAAGAAGGACGCGTGTATACAGTACAACGACCCATATACTACATCAGCGAAGTATTATCTGAATCAAAAATCCGGTACCCGCATGTGCAAAAACTACTCTACGCCCTATTGATCACGCCACGCAAGCTTCGCCACTATTTTGAAAGCCACCAGATCACAGTGGTGACAGACTTCCCGCTCGGAGACATCTTACACAACAGAGATGCGACAAGACGCATATCAAAGTGGGCAGTTGAACTCAGAGCTCTTAACATCGATTTCACCCCGCGGAAAGCAATCAAATCTCAAGCCCTTGCCGATTTTGTGGCCGAGTTGACAGAGATTCAACAGCCATTATCAGATACAATCCTTGACCACTGGAAGATGTACTTTGATGGGTCACTCAAACTAGGCGGAGCCGGTGCAGGCGTTCTCCTCATTTCTCCAGAAGGAAAACAACTCAAGTATGTCCTTCAGATATTATGGCAAGCTACAAATAACGAAGCAGAATATGAAGCCCTCATCCATGGGCTACGAGTGGCAATTACCCTCGGAATAAAGAGATTACTCGTATACGGCGACTCAGCAGTAGTCATCAACTAAGTCAACAAAGATTGGGATTGCACCAAAGAAAACATGGGGGCTTACTGTGCTGAAATACAAAAACTTGAAAAATATTTCCAAGGATTAGAAATTCTACACGTCCTGCGCGATTCCAACATTGCAGCAGATGTCCTCGCCAAGCTCGGATCAGACAAAGCGAAGGTTCCACCTGGTGTATTCATAGAAGAGCTAGCAGTTCCCTCTATCAAACAACTCGGAGAAACAACCCATGAAATTCAGGCTAAAGGCGTTCAGATCTTGGTAATCAACACTTCATGGAGCCAAGTTTTCATCGACTATATCAAAGAAAATAAATTGCTAGCAGATAAAGCAGAAGCCACCCAAGTTGTTCGTAGAAGCAAAAACTACATTCTAGTAGGAGATAGACTTTACAGAAGAGCAGCATCATCAGGAGTACTCCTAAAATGTGTCTCATTTGAAGAAGGCAAAGAGATCCTAGACGAAATACACTCAGGTTACTGTGGAAATCATGCCGCTTCAAGAACACTGGTTGGCAAAGCATTTCGCACCGGATTCTACTGGCCAACCGCTTTAAAAGACGTAGAAGAACTTGTCAGAAAATGCAAAGGTTGCCAAATGTTTGCAAGACAAGCCCATGTGCCAGCTCACAATCTTATCTGCATCCCACCCGCTTGGCCTTTTTCCTGCTGGGGACTGAATCAAGTAGGACCCTTGAAGAAAGCAAAAGGCGGCTTCGAGTACATCTTTGTAGCAATCGACAAGTTCACCAAGTGGATTGAATACAAACCACTCGCGAAATACAGCGCAACCAAAGCAGTCGAGTTCATCCAAGACATTATGCACCGCTTCGGCATGCCCAATCGCATCATCACAGATCTAGGCTCCCCCTTCACAGCTACAGAATTCAAAAGCTGGGCACAAGACTGTGGTTTCAGTATAGACTATGCGTCTGTTGCACATCCAGAAGCCAACGGACAAGTAGAAAGGGCTAATGGACTCATACTAGCCGGATTAAAACAAAGGTTATACGAAGAACTAGTGGACTATGGGTCCAAATGGATTGAAGAATTACCTAAAGTAGTATGGGGGCTACGAACTCAAATAAGTAGAGCAACAAGCTACTCACCCTTCTTCCTAGTTTACGGGTCAGAAGCCGTACTGCCTGCCAATTTGATCTGGACATCACCAAAGATAGAACAATACAATGAAGGAGAAGTAGAACACACAAGAAGATTATAACTCGACAGCTCAGAAGAAGTCAGGGTAAACGCTACCCTCCAATCAGCCAGATACCTACAAGGTTTAAGATGACACTACAACAAGAGTACCCATCCTCGATCATTACAAGTCGGAGACTTAGTGCTAAGAAGGATACAAAAAACTGACGGACGACATAAGCTACTCAGTCCATGGGAAGGTCCGTTCATTGTCACAAAAGTCACCGGACCAGGCACCTACAAGTTAATAACCGAAGATGGAAGAGAAGTCAACAATACATGGCACATCAGCCAGCTAAGAAGATTCTACGCATGAAAACAACTCAAAGGAGAATACATGTACGAAGCACAAGAGATCAACGTTCATGACCTATAAAGATGTTGTTCCTCGAAAAAATGTGTATTATGGCTTATCAAACGATCATAATCAATAAAGATGGTTTTTCGACAACATATGTCTTATGATGACTAAGCCCCGAGTTGTTTCCAAAAGAGCAAAATGGCTGAAACATGCTTGAGCCTACTGGCCGAGAGCAAAATAGCTGAAAAGACGCTTGAGCCCGCCGATGAGGCTAGCTAATAAGCTAACACCTGAACAAAAGAGCAAAATGGCTGAAACATGCCTGAGCCTACCGGCCGAGAGCAAAATAGCTAAAAAGACGCTTAAGCCCGCCGATGAGGGTAGCTAATAAGCTAACACCCGAACAAAAGAGCAAAATGGCTGACACATGCCTGAGCCTACCGACCAAGAGCAAAATAGCTGAAAAGACGCTTGAGCACGCCGATGAGGGTAGCTAATAAGCTAACACCCGAAACAAAAAGCAAAATGGCGGAAAACATGCCTGAGCATCCCGGCCGAGAGCAAAATAGCTGAAAAGACGCTTGAGCCCACCGATGAGGGTAGCTAAAAGCTAACACCTAAAACTAGTCGACCGAAAGACCCTCCAGCTCTTCGTTCCGAAAAGCAAGAGGCTCGGGGGCTACATCCAGATAGGAATACTTTTTCCTCAGAAAAGCTCAAGCGCCACTCAAGAAAGCACTTGGATGCCGAAGTTTGTCAAGGCAACATTCTATGCCGAGTCATTTTCACATAGCGCAGACGAAAGGTTGTCAACACAAAGATCAACATCTAACAAGTCATAGCGTGGACAAAGCACTCGACGGATCACAAAAGAGGAAGCAAAGAAAAGTACTTGACAAATCGAGGGATTTCGTCAAGATAATGCACAGAGTTGTTTACAGGGCAGAGACGAAAATGGGATAAAGTACTCAGCAAGTCAAGTAACTCCGACCACACCCGGGCAAAGAATACATCAACAAAAATAAAGAATCTTCATTCGAAGAGGAGTGTAATATTACAAGTGGCTGGTCAATTGGATCAGGCATTGTCATCAGGAAGGGAAATATCAATATTAAGACTGTCTACAACCCTACTGGCTAAACCTTCGACCTCGGGCTCCATTTTCTCAATGGCATCAAGGTATTCTTGGCTATCAGCTTCCTCTGCTATCTTGGACAGAGGCGCCTCTGGAGCAAGGACCCGGACCTGGGCCAGCACATTCTTGGTACATACTTGAGCGCACTTCTTCGCAAACTCTTGGAAATGAGTCGAAATCCAAGGAATGAACTGAGCCCAAGATTGCTCGTCATTCGCTGGAGTCTGGAGAACATCAGCTACTGAATGAAAGGATTTCCACAAACGTTCCAATTTTTAGTAGCCGTTGCCAGCTTCCCAGACAAGTCTTCAATAGTTTTTTGGGCCTGCACAAGATCTTTATCAGCTCCACGCCTAATCAACTTGGCAAGTGCAAGTTCTTCTTCAGCATGAGTAATTACCTCCTCAGCCTTGTTATGACTTGTACAAACAAGAGTCTTCATTTCATCAATGCCCTCCGAGAGCTTTTTTCTTTCAACTCGGAGAGCTAGACAAGACACCAAACAACAAGTCAGCAGGAGGGAAAGGATTGAATACTGAAAGAAACAGAGAGAACCCGGAATACCTTTACATTCTTTCTTCACGGCTTCCAAGCTCTTCATGGCCTCCGAGTTCTTTGAAGCCTCCCAGATAGCAGCATCTTTCTGTTTCTCCAACTCCTGGGCAACAGTGTCTCTCTATTTCTCTACCTCTACCACCCGGGCACGGAGGGCTTTTTCCTCTTTTTGATGCGACTTACGCTCAGTCTCCAACTCGGCCCGGAGGAGGTCAAGGTCAGTCTTCAGAGAACTTACCTCGGAGGACAACTTCTTCTCAGTTTCAGACAAAAAGAAGAAGCCGATATGGTCACGAGAGAAAGTCTAAACAATTAAAGAAAGAGAAAAATAAGGCGTAAGGACGAAGGCAAAACAAATGGCCTAAGAAAGAATTTCAGAAAAACTTACGTGAAGCTTCTCCCCGAAAAAAGTCACAGAGGACGCCAAGCACCCCCAGGCTGCGGTCAGCTCCGATAGCCGATGGGTGGCATCGAACTGTTGCACCACGTCACCGGTAAAAGAGGGACCACCGGAGGCAAGAGAAGGGGAAGGAGAGGCCGGCTGGGGCGAAGAAGGAACGACCAAAGCAACCTCCAGGGAAGCCGAAGCCAATCCCTCAGAAGGACCTGATGCGACGGCCACAGTCACCTCCGGGGCGGCCAAGTCCGCAACTTCGCCAGGTAGCTCCGAAGCCCCCGCAGCAACTTCACCAACAGTATGTTGCGAGTCCTAAGGCTCAGAACTCAATGGCACGGTGGAAGGCTGAGAAGAAGTCGATGAAGAAATGAGAGAAGACGAAAGACTGAAAATTGATAAAAGAAATCACCGATGAGAACCAGAAGAAGGAAGACAGAAGCAAAAGGATGAAACCAGAATCTACTCACCCAGCCACTCTCTTCTTCGTGAAGCCAAAAGAAGGCCTCGCAGGGGGGACCACGATGGCGAAAACATCCTCGCCACCCGACGACGGGAGTGGGACAGCAGATACCGGAGCCACAGAAGAAGCCAAGGCTACCAAAGAACTCAACACCGGAGCTTCAGGAGAAGTCGGCACGAGAGCCTCAGAAGAACTCATACCCGACGTCCGGTTACTTCAAAAAGTTCAAGACTAAAAGTCAAGACAGAGAGGAGAAATTCAATGCAACAGGAATATGAAAACAACTCATCGCCGCATGATAAGGGGTACTTCATCATCCTCCTCTCCCTCAGCCATAGAAACCAGAGCACCTGCTGAAAAAAGAATAAAAAGTACTCGGTTCAAGAGAGAAACAGGAAAACAAAGGAACAAAGAGTATTAAATGTGCTCACCTAAGAGCATGCTAGCAACAACTGGAGTACCTGAGAGAGCACTTGGTTTGCGAGGCTTCTTGGAGACAGGCAGGCCAGATGAAGACCCATCTGTCCGCCCCCTCTTTGGGACACTACAAGGACCGCGAGGGACTAGACGAGGAACATATTCTTCATATACATCAACAAATCCAGAAGAAACTCTAGGAAGCGCTGTGGAGGATGGGGACTTACTAGTTGCAGAAGTTCCAGCAAGTTTATCCCTAGTCTCCGCCACGGCAGGGAGAACATCAAGAGGGATCGGGTCAACAAAGTTCCGCCCAAGCTCCTACGAAAAAGGATAAAATAGCAAGACAAGGAAAAGCTAAGCAAAAATGGATGCAGCAAGAGTACATAAAGTATCCAAACAAAGAGATAAATAACTCACAGCTGGGGGTGGGTTGTTGGCAGAGAACTCAGGGATAGCAGGAGGAATAACGCTCACTCCTTTCAGCATCTTCTGGAGACACTCAAGTACCTCCTCATCGGTCAGCTCAAGAGCTGGGACCATGCGTGAAGGATCCTCGGCCCCAGAATACTCAAAGCCAAGGTGCTCCCGCTCTTTCAAAGGCTGAACTCGGCGACGAAGAAAACTCGAAACAATACCGAAACTGGTTAAACCTTGCTGTTTCAGCATGCTAATCCTATCAAGGAGTGGCTGGATCACTTGAATCTCAGCAGGTGAATCAAGTTTCTTGTCCCATCGGTCATTCACCGTAGGACCAGATCCAGAGTGGACGACAAGGGAAGGGATCAAATTGGCAGCATAAAACCAGTCGGCACGCCAATCTTTTACAGAATCGACCAGGTCATAGTCAAAAAACTTAATCTTAAGACCCTGGCAAAACTGAATCCCACAACCGCCAAGAATGCTGGTTTCTTCGCGACAGGGTTGAGGTTTTAGACGAAAGAAGTAGCGAAAAAGAGATAGAGAAGGAGGGATTCCGAGGAAAGCTTCACAGAGATGAACGAAAATGGAAAGATGGAGAACGACATTAGGGGTTAGATGGTTCAGACTAACCCCAAAATAACCAAGAAACTAATGAAGGAAGGAGGAAGCAGGAAGGCAAAGTCTGGCGCGGACAAAGGAAACAAAGAGGACAATCTCACCAGGACCCGGAGCAGGAACCCGATGCTCGCCCGGAACTCTCCATTCAGCGATGACTTTGCTTTGGATCAAGCCGTCGCTGATGAGCTCGCGCAGCTGATCTTCGCTTGTTGTTGGAGCCGGCCAAACCTTCTGAGTAGCCCTCATGGCCACGAACTCTTGGTTCTCAATCAAAGAAAGGGATGACTCCTCGTCCACGAAGGTCGCCTGGGACTTGCTCGCGGTTTTCTTCTTACCCATGAACTAGCGGAAGCAAAAAGGTGCTGGGGAAGATGAAGCTAGATGGCGGCGCTAAGGACGGCGGCGGCAATGGCGACGGCGGATGATTAAGAACTAGGGTTTGAAGGCAAAAGAAAGGCAGTAAAGAAAAAGAGGACGAAGGGTCTATAAATAAATTTTACAGCGTTAGAAACGGCCCACCAGGCCCGTTAAAACACCATGTGAGAATGCAACGGTCCATTTACCAACGCAGCTAAAATGACGGAGGGCACAGATCCACACAACGGTACAATCCAATGGGCAGATTTTAGACTTATCCGTCCAGCACCACGGCAGGGTTATCAGATCACTACAAGAACAACCCGTCAACCAAGAAGAAACAAAGGGCTACCTCGCAAGGAACAAAAGAACCCGGTTATTTAAGAAAGAACTCGGTAATCTCATGAATGACAGGGATCACAGCAGAAAAGTAAAGGACAACTCAGAAGACAAGATTCGTTCCATTACAAGCGACTTCAAAAATAGAAGATTACAAATCTTACAAGACCCAACGAACTCGGAACCACGAAAAGCAAAGTAGCAAAGAGGAACACGGACACGGCTAGGCTCTGGAACGACTACGTGTCCCAAAATTGCTACTCGGAAGGACAAACCGCCATCAGCTACACTATTTTCTTCAAAGGACGGACGTAGTGCATCCAAGGTGGAAATCGGCAGCACGGCAAGACAACATGGAGCAGAGAAGGCCGGTGGGCATCTATCTACCCAAGACCGATGTGATGCTGGATATGGTGTTGATCTGCACTGGACAGTCTCAGGACAGGCGACGAGGATCAACCCAGAACTGCTAGATGAAGGAACAAAGCCCACATCACAAGACTTCCTCCAACTACCGCCACGTACATCCTGGTACAATGCTGTCGTGGGATTAGCCTACCTCTAATCCCTATCACAAGACTTCCTCCAGCTACGACAAGACACACAGGAACTACAAAATATGCCCGGGGGCTGCTCTGCTTCACAAACTACCATGTTCATGACCACGAAGGTTTCAACAGAATGTCCAATGGATGAAAACAAGCACTCTGGGACAGTATTTATAGATCAAAGGAGCGGCACACATGGACTAGGAGTACCAATGAAATAAGCCTAATAAAGGACATAGTGAAAAGACAGGACTCAATAATGGAAGACTCAAGCGAGAAGGAACAGTACTCGAAGACGAGCATATTCGGAAGAATATACCAGCACAGTACAACCCATGAACAAAAGGCATTTACACTCAACCACCACCATACAACTACATCTGACAACAGCAGACTATCAAAGAATATGCCAAGACCTCGCATCCGAGTTCTTCCTGAACAAAACAACACGGATATACGCTCGGAGGCTGCATGCTGCGAAACTACTCGGATGGTGATTTAATCCAAGACTAAAGGGCTGCTTTGGAAAGATGCCGCAAAACTACTCAGATGATGACATAATCCAAGTCTCAGGGACTACTTCAGAACACAAATTTTCAAACAACATAAAGATTCAAGACCCTCCAACTTTTTGTTCCAAATAGCAAGAGGCTCGGGGGCTACACTCAGTGAGTGCACTTTTTCTTCGAAAAAGCGCACGTCACCAAAAGACTTCCTCAACGCAGATCACTTCAAGACATTACGACAAAAAGAACCTGGAACGAGCCATATTCGAGTTCTTTTTTATAAAACTTCAACGAATAATCAGAGCAACTTCAAGACAAGATCCTCCAGCTCCTTGTTTCAAATAGCAAGAGGCTCGGGGGCTACAACCAGATGGATGTACTTTTTCTTCAAAAAGCACTCACCACTTGAAGGTCCCAAGAAGCGCTATAAGGTTTCACTCAAGAAAGCACTCGGATGACATTTGTTCCTACTCAACAAGACTTGAAGGAGCAAAATGAGACTTTCAGAGCTCAACCATGAAGTGCTCGGGGGCTTGTCGATGCGGGACCCACAGGATACCCCATATGGGAGAGAGAAGATCTAGTCCAACTAGGATTCTTCCCATGTAATCTTAGTAGTAGTACTATTCAGTAATCCTACTAGGAACTCTTATTGTAAACCGACTAGAACTCTGGCCTCCTGACTATATAAAGGAGGGCAGGGCTCCTAGGATAGAGAACAGAACAACAATTGTACAACACAACACTTTACATTCAATCCAACGCAAAGGCTAACGCCGACTGGACGTAGGGTTATTACTCGATCCACGATCGAGGGCCTGAACCAGGATAAATCGACTGTCTCTTGCGTTAACCATCAAGTTCAGCATACGCCGAAGCCTGAACATACAGCCTCAGGTACCCCCGTGGCAGGCTATCGGTGGCAAAACATCGACAGAGGCATTCATATATAAGTTTTATATAGGAAACATATGATTGAAACATATGAAACATGCTTTGTTATTTCATGTTTTCTTTGTGTATACTTATGATCATGTATGAATGAGTGCAAGTGGGTCATGTTAGTCACTAAAACACCTTAGCTAAGCTTAGGATGGCTAATGGAACATTGTTCATGTAGATCACTTTGCATAATTAAGCTCCTAAGTGATGATATGCATGTTGACCTAGAAAGTAAAATATGTACCCAATGTATAAAGTGCTTGTGTGACCTTAGGAATACATTAAACATGTTTAGAGTTTCATTATGAACAACTTTGGTATACATGGCTAGGGCTAATTTGGTCGCTAAGTCATAGTTTAAGTGTAAGTCATCATTTAAATGTAGTATGTTTGACCTAGTTTGAACTATGTCATAGAGACTTTGCATGGATTGTTCACTAAAGAAAAGTTGTAGTAGTTGATGAGAGGAACAACTTTTATTTTTGGGTCAGAGGCTAGTTCAGCTCCTAACATGCTTCAATTTAGCTCACAAAGATCAACTTTTCACTGTTTTTAGCACTTAGCAAATTCTTCCAAGTGTTTAGCATTGACAGTGTGAGAGCTCGACTTTGGGCTGTTATATCTTCTTATACATTGAGAATTGGTCTTTGATTTCTAAAACAACTTGGTAGCTGGTAGGTAGATATCCAACTTTGATTAAGGAATTAAACGCTGAATCACCACATTTTAGGAGATTGAACGACTTCAAATCACGTCGTCAGGTCGGTTTTTCAGTCACTGAAGAACGCCGCGCGCGCTGGGTCATGGCCGACCATGGTAGAAACATGCCGCCGCGTGGCCATCGCATGGCCGCAGCTGGCCGACGCCAGGCCCTCAACGCCGCGCGCTGGCATGCGTTAACGGGGACGCCGCGCTGCCCGGTTCAGTCGCTCGCACTCACTCACTCCCTCTCCAGCTCTTGCTCTCGCGTCCGCCGTGGAACTGTTGTGGCCGAGCTGGGTTATGAATCATAACTTTATGATAATACATGAGTTGTAGTAATTTTATTAAGCTTTTCAAAAAGCTAAATATCATGATTTGTGGTTAAGTAGATCTTGAGTTATACTTACTTAAATATCAGTGGCTGTTTCTGCCAAAACTCTGACAGGGTTACCTTGTTGGTATTGTGGAGCCTCCTTAATAGTAGAATTAGCTTTAGGTGTTTACAACAAAGTTGTTTAGAATTTTATAAGATTTCTAAAAAGTCTAGAACCACATTTATTGGACATGTATAACTCCAATTATAGCTGTTTAAATTGGCATGTCAGTTTCTGTCTATGTTTTGGATAGAGATACAATTATTGGATTAATTGACCCTTCTAACTGTAGAATCATCTTAATATGAGAATAAGAAAGTTGTAGGTAACTTCCTAAGATTTTCAAAAAGTTATGGTTCATGTTTGTTGGAGGTCTAGAACTCCAGTTATGCTTCTCTGAAGATGCTATCAATTTTCTATACCACTGCTGTTGGGTTGCATTTGCAGTTTTGCTTGTGCAATCATTTTCGTGGTGTAAATGATGTTTGCTACTGTTGTAGTGAATACAAAAGTTGTAGAAAATTTCATAATCTTGCTTGTGTTCAAATTGTAAGACCATAGGCCTGATAGTGTAGGAGTAACATGACTTTTAAGTCTTCTGTCAGGATTGGATTGTATTCGGAGCAGATCTGAAAGAAGCTAGTGTTTGATCTAGTTAGGATTTGAATCACACCTAGATGATAATAAGAAAGTTGTATATAATTCATGTATCTATCTGCTGTTAAAATGTGGTGTCATTTGGCCAAGTAGTTTAAGAGTTACAGTTGTTTAAAGTTGGGTTACAGAATCGATTACTCTCTGTCTTGTTTAGACCAGTTTCTGTAAATGGGTATATTTGACTTAGTTAACTTGAGAATCATGCTAAGATGATTAAATATTAATTGTAGATAACTTCATAATCTTTCTAGAATGTCTTCTTGCAAGTCATTTGGATTTGTGTAACTCCAGTTATAGCTAAATCTTGTAGCTGCTGTTTGCATGTCCAGAAATTGATAGATTCCAATTATAGTTGTTTGCTTGTATATTGCTAAGTGTGGCTCATACCTTTGATGATGGTTAAGTTAGAGTACCTGAGATCTTGGGAAACATGTGTCATGCTTGGTGTTGTCATCTTCTTTGCTATCGTGGCATGATAAATTGTGCGATATTTATAGTAAGCAATGTGAAGTGCATGTGCATGTTAATGTAACCTTGTGCTTGTCTTACTTACTGCATGCGATGCATTGCCTATTGCACTTCCATGTATTCATACACCTGCATCTTGCATCTCATTTAGGTACGCTAGATAAACCACGTGAAGGATGTGATGTAGAGCCGAACTCAAAGATTGGGTTTGGTGGATCTATCCCGAAGATGGAAGGACTAAGCAAGTGCTAGGACCGGAGATGTCACCAAGTCGGTGCAAGCTAACTGAATTGACTTGTGTCGGATCCCAGGCAAGCCTCGGAGCATTTTAAGTCTCCCAGTATTTTACAAATGATTACTTAAGTACTTATGATTGATGCATTAGGTTATAAGAGTTGAATGGAACCACTTGATGCATATAAATTCCTTGTCCAGATATTACACCTTTAACCGGTATAGGTTCAGGATCGAATATATGCTTAGCCATGCTTAGACCGGTAGAAGTCGGGTGATATCCTGTCACCTGCGAGATATAGGTGGATACCGGAGCACGGTTGGCTATATTTGCCAACGTGGAAAAGAACCATGGGGTAAAAGTAAATCGAGGCCGGGCGGAGTCTATGTGTAGGTTGACTCATGTGATTCCGTCTGTATCGATTAAGGACCGTACCGTTGTTGGCGCTTCTGACAAGATTGAACGCATGCCTATCACTTAGCTGGCCGGATAACTCGTTCCGACCGCGAAGCCGAGTAGCTCAACTCAGGCCAGGACCCGTTCTGTTGTGCGTTCCTTGCTGGGGGCGATCAGACTGAGCCCAAGGGCAGGCTAGGCCTGAACGTCCTGGCATCTGGTGTCCCAGACTGTGCGGCGCGGTATGGACCCGCGAAATGTGTACCTGAGTTGTACCAAAGGTGACCTAAGGTGACCGTTGATCTGGTCTACCTGGGTTTGTGTTAGGAATAAATTCCTAGCTGGTTGAAATCGATTCGAATCGCCGTCTCTCCCGGATAGTGAGAAACTTGGCTAGTCCCAACATCGTAGTAATTGTATTATGGAATGTGATGGTTCGGATAAACATGCAATTACTACACCTGCTATGGTTACTATTGTATGCTCTAAAAAGATATACCACATGTTTGGCACAGGATAGTTGCTAATCTAGAGATGGATAGTCATAATTAACTTGATAAACGAATCATAATTATACAACTAAGTCAATCGCTTTTATGCAAAATGTTGTCAAGCTACCTCCACTTATAAAGCCTTGCATACTCCTTGGAGTCAATTATATTTTTGGTTTATGACGGATAAGTCTAGCTGAGTACATTCGAGTACTCAGGGTTTATCCCACCATGTTGCAGGTGAGGTTTTGGCCTGCTGAAGATGGTGGCTAACCACCGGTGGGCTCGGTGACTCTATATTCACTTCTCATCTACATGCTTTTGTCTGAGGATGTCACTTATGCTAGCAATGTATTTGGAACTTATATCAATGTAATCCTTTGAAAGCAAATATTGTTTTCACTAATCGGTTTTGAAACCCAAACTTGTACTTTTAATTGCGAACTCATTGTAATATTATTTCCGCTGCAACTCTGTGTATGCGATGTGTATTTGCTTAATCACGTGATCTTGGTTGTGATGTTGATTTACCGAGGTCCTACGTGACACTCGGCGGACTACCGGGTTTATATAAGTGAGAGTATGCGCGTGTCAACATGTTAAGCGGGGATAGCCGTACTTGATCTTGTATAAATTGGGCGGTTCTATCACACTCGGTCTGGTGGCAACCCAGGAAGATCTTTAGGGAAAATATCGGGGACCTCACAAACCACAGGGATGGAGGTAAGATCAGGAGAGGCTTCAGCATGGGCAGCAACAGGTAAGACTAGATCTGAGGGTACAATCAGAGACATCCTATCCTTAGAAGAAGAAAGCCGTAACTCCACACTTCTCCTCTTCATATCCAATACTACCTCATACACCCGCAACCAGTTCATTCCAAGAATAGCATCAATGCCTTGCCCAGGCATTATCATGAACTATAGACGGTAAGTGTGGGTGGCTAATACCAAACTTACTATATCCATGCAGGTATTGATGAACATTTGTGAACCCATAGTATGGATCTTATAGGCATACGGTATAGCCATAAGTGGTAAGTTGTGCCGCTCTACAAACCCCATGCTCATAAAGGAATGTGATGCACCAGAATCGAACAACACCAAAGCTGGATGGGAGTCGATGGTAAACATACCAGCCATAACTGCCTCCTGTTGCACAACCCGCTCAGCATCTATGAAGTGCACCTGGCCAGACCTGCTGGGCACTTTCTTCTTAATGATGGTCCTCTTGATAAGCCTGAAATTTGTGGACGGTTGAGCTGACTGGTTCTGGGGACAGGCCCGGGCATAGTGGCCATCTTTGCCACATTTGAAGCAAGCTCCTGGCCTATTCCCAAACCCCTGACGAGGTGGGACCTGTTGTCTCTGAGACTGCTATGGCTGCACCTGCTGTGGAGGTGCACGGTACTGAGTAGAGGAAGCTTGCGAAGTCTACTAGGGTTGCCGGAACGGAGGCCCGCCGGATGGTTAATAGGACCCCGCCAGACAACCTGTATCTTCTGTGTGTGAGGGTGGCTAGAGGATCTAGCTGTCACCCGCTTCCTCTTCCAATCAGCTTGTGATTCCCGCTGAAAACCCTCCATGGCAATGGCAGCGTTCATCAGAGCCCCAAAGGTCTGATAGTTCCCCGTATACAGTTTGTCCTGAAGGAGGGGAGCGAGACCACGGAAGAAGTGTTCCCTCTTCTTGTCATCAGTATCCACCTGACTACCAGCATATTGAGCCAAGTGATTGAACTTGTTCACGTATTCCATCACAGTCCTGTTCCCCTGGCGCAGCTCCAGGAACTCGGTCACCTTCTGGTTGATGACGCCAGCAGGGATAAAGAACTCCCGAAAGGCGGTGGAGAACTCCTACCATGTTGCCGGATGATCCAGCTACTCCATGGCCTAGAAGGTTTCCCACCATGCACCTGCGAACCCCAGAAGCTGTTGTGCCGCAAAGTACACCTTCTGCTCATCGGTCACTCCGAGTAGCTAAAATTTCTGCTCCAGAGTGCGGAGCCAGTGCTTCGCCTCCAGGGGCTCGTCAGACGGCATGAACATGGGTGGGTGAGTCTTGAGGAAGTCCTAGTAAGAGGACTGTCCCTCAGGGCGGTGGGCACCACCCCCATTCCCATCGTTGCCCCCGGGCCTCCGCGGGCGAGGCCCACGATGGCCTGTGCCATAATCTCCATGGCATGAGCTGTTTCCTGGTGAGCAGCAGCTAACTCCCGGCGAGCAGCCAACAGCTTTGCCATTATCTCTGCGGAAGTCATCGGCGGAGGCGGTGGTGGCCACAGAAAAGGATGAGGAGCCAGAGGTGGAACCTCCCAACCTCCCCCGCTGCTGTGCTCAATGGCCCAGCCACTGTCACCCTGGCCCTCGTGGGCCACCCCCGAACAGGTGCTCCCACGTCTAGACCTTAGATTCATTTATAAGAGATATGAACCATCCATTAGAACACCCTCCCCAAATCAGAAGCAAGGAATTAGAGGGATGGCAGCACATTTATTAAAGCACTTCGTTAGTTAGTCCTATAAATTTACTAATTCAATTATACATGAAGGGGGATTTAGTTGAAGTAAGATGCTATTATCACGATGCATGCTTCGACCTATATGTTCACTCAGCCAGAATATAGCGGCATTCGTAACATTTTTGGCACATCGCACACTCACTTTCCACGATACTAAGCGATTTCTTACGCAATGTAAGTCAGTATACCTGTAGAAAAATGATTAGATAAAACTAGTGCCGCTATCCTAGATAGACCATATTGCTAGGGCTGATACTTATTTACCTAATATAATCGCATCCTACTTTTCGTAAAACTTTTGTTGGTCAACTTTTTAAGTTTTTGAAAGAGGGTGATGAACTCGTAACCATTATTGGCTCTGATACCAACTATGGCAGAACCGCTCGAAATAGCACACTTACAGAGGCGCTCGTCTTCCACAAGACACTAAGCACCCCGAAAGTAGGCTACAGCGGGCGGTATCCGTCGGGCACACCCCGAGTGAGAACCCGAAAGAACCACATTTTTCCCCAAGGATCCAATAATGAGAACGAGTTACAACATAAGTCAATTTCATACATTAGAGTTTCTTAAAAAGTACATTATTACAATACCAAATACCAGAGTACGGAATGACAACAGCAGAATTTTAAAAAAACATCTAGCGGTAGGGGCGAGGATTCCGTCTGAGCCCACCAGAAGGATCCTCCACACAAAGGTACTCTTCAAGCATCACCTACAATAGGGGTAAATAAACCCTGAGTACACAATGTACTCACAAGACTTATCCGACTAGTGGGAATAATTTCCCGACTCCAAGGAACATGATAGGCTTTATGGTTCACTGGTTTTCTTTAGCAGAAAGCAATACTAATAGTGTGTCCTTATTTATGTATTATTATTATCAGCCGTATTAAGTTATCATCTAGCCAGTCTATATAAGCACATGTTCTACTTTCAAGCAAGGGTTGAGCAATCAGTTTCATTTCTTCTCCTTTCAACTTTTAGTTCTTACTACGGTGCTAAACCGCAGACAAGCCGTACCGAATTTCTCGACGATTCACGAATCAATGTGCCCAGCTGGGTGCCCCGAAAACACACGCCCCGCTTGTACCCCAGGAACAAGCAGGACTAACCCATCACTCTCCTATCCCGGGTGTCCAGGTCCCCGTCCAAACTTGGACTCCAAGCCCCACTCCTGAGTCCCGGACTCAGTGTGGTGCAAGGACCTCCACCATCCCCGCCTCCAGTCAGTCAGTCCGGAAAGAGCCGGATCCGCGATAAGAGAGCAACAAGTCTTCCCTGCGCCCATACCCAAGTATGCGCTCGGGACAATAAATCTGTGACTTGCCTAGAGTCATATGCAACGACCGGTCCTTAATCGACACAGACAGGGAAAAATGCAACCGAGCTATGCCCTGTTAGCCGCAGGACACAACCCCTCGCACCCACCAGTACCCAAACCATATCCCTGCCCGATCATCACTTTCCTTTCCATCATTTTGTCATGAGTGATCATATTTTATCACCTATGTGCGAGTAACGGCAGGTTACTCATGCTACCGATATACTGAGCATAGCAGCTACTCGACCTGCACTAGTAGGACTCATGGGTAGATATATTTATGCATGTAGTTTCCATAAAATGCCTGTAACGCAAATGCACATCATATATATATATATATATATATATATATATATATATATATATATATATATATATATATATATATATATATATATATATATATATATATATATATATATATATATATATATATATATTCAGTGATCATTTAAAAATAAGGGTTATGCACTGGGGCTTGCCTTGGGCAGGCGCTGGGTCAGCACCAACAGTGTAACAACCCGGGTTTTTGGAGAAGCCAAAAATACGAACTTTTTAAATTTTTTTCCTGCAATGCGTGAAGCATGTAGATGCTAGATCAAACAAAGAACAATTTATAAATAAATTGTTGCATACATATAGTGTTGCTTGTAGGAGCTTGCCAGAGTTCCTTATTTGGTTTAGGGTTTTGTGTTGGAGAGCACAAGTCCGTAACGAATCCTTTTGATTTCTTCTAGAATCTCTCATGAACCCCTTGACCTAAACTCTTTAATCAACCAACTATCCTTATCAACTCAATGCCCGTGAGTTGCCAACCCTTGACATGGACCCCACTACCCCTAGTTGACCTTTAGTGGAACCCACTAGGAGGTGTACAAGTTGGCGACACATGTATACAATATAGGAGCCTTGGTTTATTTAGAAAATAGGAAAGCCAATCTGGCCCAAGCACATGACCAGCCCACCCAAGATGCGTGACCGGCCCAACTCTCCTCCTAGCCCCGCACGTGCCTTCGGCCCAGACGGAGCACAGCAACCTGCTCGGCCTACCTCCCCGAGCTGGTCCAGCTCGCGCGCCATCCTCTTTCCTGGCCGCGTGGCCCAACTGTCAACCTGCCGGCCCAGCACGGCCATAAGCTCAGTAGTGCTCACAGGCCTCCCACGCAGCCGGCCCATGTCGCCCCCCACGACACGCCAAGGCCACCGCTGCACCGCATCATCCCCCTCGCGCCGCTGACAGCGGAGCCCACCTATCATCCCTTCCCATGGTTCCCTTCCCCTCTCTGCTTTGGCAAAGCAGAGCACCGCCACGGCAAGGATCTGAGGCCTCGCCTCGCATCATAGACCGTCCGTGCCCGAACCGCCTCAGTGCCCCATTCGATGGGCGCCACGCGGACATCCCCTACCTGACAGGGTCACGCACCATGCATGCTCAACACGTGGGCGCCAGCTCTGCCGTGACCATGCCCTGGCTGAGAACGCGAGCTTGCTAGAGCTGCTCGAGACCGCCAGAGGCGAGGTCGACGCCGTGATTCACCCACGACGACATTGTGGCCCAGCCGTCACCGCGTCCCCACACCATGGCCTCGACCCTCCACTCGCGCCTGCCTGGACTGCAAGAAGAAGAGGAACCGGAGCCATCCCGATGAAACCAGCGCCGCCCGTGCCTGCCGGAGCGGGTGACGTCGCCCCAATCGACCACATCGACGCTGCTGGTCGGAATGGCACTACACCGCTTCATCACGGCCACGACTCTCCTCTACGCCACCAGCCTACCACCCCAAGCCCCACGGTGAGCTTCCCCTGCCTTATCCCATCCTCACCGTAGTGGACTCGCCATGAACGCCGACGCATTCTCCCAACCTGGGAGGACCAGAAGCCAAGCCCTAGGCTCCACTACACACTACGCCCGCACGCAGACCTCCAAGATCCCTCGTGCGGCCTTGCTAAGCCCTGGTGGCTCGAGAACGCCAGAGCCACCACGCCTCCTAGTCGCGCTCGCCATGACCGAGCCCAGCCATGGCGTTGCTCCGTTCTGGCCCTACCACGAAGACCTAGGTGTTAGGAACAGCCTCTTCGTCCAAGCCCTGATGAGGGACACACCTCGCTCTAGCCCTGGCCGAAGAGGAGCCCAAGTACCCCGACAACCCTCCACCACGCCGGCACGGACGCGCTCTAGGGCGCCGTCGTGCCGTGCACGTCCTGCTCGTCTTCGGCCGCCTCGCTCGACATGGTCGTGCCGATGAACTCTAGCTTGGCCAATCGCACTTAGCCACCTAGCTGGTTGAGTCCTTAGCCTACCCAAACCCCTTCATCGTGGTCGACCAGGCTACACCAGAGCTCCGCCGCGTCTCTCGCGCCGTAGTGGACTCCTCCGTGAGTCTTGGTCACCGGAGCCGCTACCTATAGGACCGCCTTTAAACCCCACAGCATGCTCCATGTGACCTTGCAACGTGCACCACCTAGCCACAGGACCCCACCAGAACCAACCCTGCACGCCCTGCCGTCGGTGAGATACCGGAGTAGAAACAGGGGATCCAAGCGCCCTTTTTCCCCGTTACCATGTGCACTGGATGCACGATGCACCGCACTCAGCTACGCCCACGTGGATGTGGTCCACCAAGAACCCTCCCAGCGTTCCACTAGGCCACACCGTGTCATCCACCACGGACCAGCCCCCAACTTGGCCCAAGCCTGGCCCACCTAAGCCCGTTAAGAACCTAGTCACTGTTGACTGTTGACCAGTCAACGATGACCGTTGACCAGGCCCACATGTCAGTGACCAGTACCGAGGGCCCACCTGTCAGCCGCAGTTTAGCTCTAATAATGCCATGCTGACGTCATGCCAAAGATAAGACCACGCCAGCGTCGGGGACTTCAGCAATCTCACCGACCACATTGATGACCTCTCCGACCACCCCGGCAACCTTTCCGACCACATTGGCAACCTTTCCGACCACTTCGGCGATCTCACCGACCACGTTGGTGATCTCTCCGACCACCTCGGCAACCTTTCCGACCACCTTGGCGACCACTCCGACCACCTCCACGATCACTCCGACCACCTCGGCGACCACTCCGACCTGCCTCTCCTAGACCAGCAGGAAGACCCCACCGTCTTGCTGGATGCTTTCTTCACTAACCCTTGTGGTGTTTGGCAACAGCAGGCACATCTTAGCCAGTCGCTGCCATGCCCGGCCAGCCATAGCCAGCCTTTGGCCAACCATAGCCACTTGTAGCCAGACACAGCGGGCCGTAGCAAGCCACAGCTAGCCACAGCAGGTCAGAAGAAGCCATGACCCTTCGGGACAAGTTACAACAGCCCTTGGGCGTCCACATCTTTACCGCAAAGTTGAATCCTAGTCGAACACCATTCCCGGCACCGACAAAAGCCCCTTCCTGCTTATACTTGTTCGTACACTTACAATACGTGATCTTGATCTATCTATATCTATCTGCACCATGCCCTTGTGTAGGTCTACCCATCCCCATCGCTATGGAATGTGCTACTCCACGGTCGTGTCGAGTTGTTACGTCTTTCAGTTGTGTGTGGTTCTTATCGCTGGTTGTTGGTGTTGTAGCCTGTGTGCCGGGCCTTCGAGCCGGCTGAGGGATCGTACCTCGTTCGGACGTTACGATCGCGGGATCCGTCTTGCCATGACTGTGATGCCGAGTGTAACTCGACCCGTCACTTTTTAGTTGGCTTCATAGTACCACGAGTGTTAGCTCCTGCCTTCGGCCCTAGAACATGGTCGTGATGGATTCGATGTTGATACTAACATCGATGCGGATATCACCCGCACGCCTTGAGCCCTCCATGACCAAGTCCTATGGGAGATGACCTGGAGATAACAATCGTGGAACGATGGGTGCCAACCCATTGGTATAGCTTGTGGCCGCGAGTTTGCCTCGCCATGACCATGGAGTTACGCCACTCTTTTACTTTTACTTGCCTCTTGGTGCACAAACCCCCGTATGCTTGTACCTTGTATGACCATCGCATTTCCTTGATTCCTGCGGTGACAACCACACCGCTATGAATTAGAGAGATGTCTTAGTGCCAGTGCACCTAAGTCGGGTACCCTACGAGTGGTTTGCGCACTTGAACTCTTTAGTGAGTCGCTCCTTCTGATGCCCTGTCTTCTGTCGTGGCGTGTGTGTTGGAAGGAGCAGACCTTAGTTCCTTGCTGTCATTGCCCTATTAGCCGCTCTGTTCGATCCCACTGTGTCCATGGCGATTGGATCAAAGACCGGACTATCTCTTTTTAGCTAGCAAAGCTATGGTCTATGTCATACCTCGGACCCGTGCGTGTCAACCCGATCGACCGTCTAAAACCATCTTTCCCAAAGATGTGTCTGAGAACATGACATGGATGTGCTTAGCCAACCCCCGCATCTTTTGCCATGTTGAGTGACTTTCTTCTCGGCTCCCGACGTTATCATGTCGTGTGGATCGAGGGGAACCGTTGATGTCCAATCTCTTTGTGCTACCGCCTTCTACCATAGCGGGTGAGCCGAAGTACGTTGGAGCCAAGTCACAATAGAGTTAATCGTTCTTGTATGCTACTCGTGTCCAATTGTGACTTGCGGGGTAAGGCTATTAAGAGCCGAACCCCGTCGTTCTTCTTTCTTGGGGCCTGACTTCCAATCCCCGTCAATTCAATGACACCGGATCAAAAGATCGTGAGCCATGGTGTTTGCTCTGGATAAGCTCTAGCTTAAACCGTTTATCGTAAAGCAATACTGGCTTGGCCATGACTTAAGCTTGTGCTTAGCAAACCACCACTTGTGATTCTTTGGCCCAAGGAAATCAGACAACCGCCGAGAGGGCTAAGCCGTGCATCTCTTATTGTCTCGCTAGTGTTATTGGATTTTCCTGCGTCTCGTCATCTTTTTGAGTGTTGAGTGCTCTCTTGCCTTGCATGTCGCTCCGCGAAATAGCTGACGATCGAACCAAGAGAACATGGACGATGACAAGAACTGCGGAATGGAGTCAACGCAGGAGGAGGTGGCCCCGCTAACGGAACACCAACGAATGGAGAATTGTACCACTACTACCTCTACATCGCAGGTGTCATGGCAGCACCCTCTTTTAGAGAATCCTATTAGACATTGCATAATATCTAGAACTGCTAGCGCTTTATAATTATTCCTTTGCTAGAACTTTGATGCATGCTACTACCTGAGCCATTATTACCCTGATGCAACCCACTCTACCACGTCACCCAGCTTTACGCATTCGCTTGCTTATAAATGCTTACTTGCCTGCTTGCTTGCATATTACACCACTATACTTATTATTAACTCCACTTCGCATTATATCGGGGATGTGATGCTGGTGGTGAACCCCCTGGGAATGGTTTGGCTATGGGTGCCGGACTTGGTGGTGTGTGAGCATGCTGCGTGTGTCTTGGGTGCGTGGAGAGTGAGGGTTGTGTCGACCGAGCAGGAATAACGATGAGCCTGGGGCGAGTCTTGCCATGTGGTGCTACCTAGGCACTTGGATATGGTATACCTGTGGTGGGTAAATGGTAATTGGAGGTGGCCTTGGGTGTGAACCTCAGAGAGGTGGAGCCCGGGGTAGAGGAGTTGTGGTGGCACATAAAATGGAAACCCTGATGAAGATATTCTGGCTTGGTCAGTCCCTAAGGACTTACTAGTACTCAGACTCACCGGGAATCCTTTACATCCCACTCGCCCTATATGGTGTGGGACGGTCGGACTACTTGGTAGAACAATGCCACTACTGCTAGGCGAACATGTGCAAGGAGGTACGGGGCACGCGGTTTCCCCCACACCCTTCCGAGACTTTAGGAGGCCTTGTGGACCCGGCTCTTGACATCCGGAGGGCCCCGGCTCTGTCTATGACTCACAGTATCAGCCATCCCAGACTAGACTTGGGATGTTCCAGGGCTGAGAGGTAGGGTGGCATCGTTCTAGGCTAGCAAGCGGCCGAAATCTGCCTAGACGGGGCACCGTCAAGGATGGCTATCTTGTGGGTATGTAAAACCTCTGCAGAGTGTTTGGTTGATTGATCGATACATATGCCGACTTGTCGGCTATGGACCTTTCCTGGGTTTCGCTTAAACTAGATAGGAGATGAGTCCTTCTTTTCTCCCTCCAGGGATGGGGTATTTTCCGGTCGTGAGCCTTGGGACTGCGGGCCGTTGAGACAAGGCCGAGAGGGAGTTGGCCTGTCGACCTGAGTGTGTGAGATGAGATAAGGTGTGGTGGTGTGGAGATGGTTTGGGATGGATGGTTGGTGGATGGATATGGATGGTGTGGTGGTCAATGTGTTAAAAATTGGATATTATTATTATAATACAATTGTTATTTACTTCTCATGCGCTAAGAATGCAGACCACAGCCAAATATTAGGATCACCAGATCCCTTGTTTATCTTTTTCCACTAAAGCTCATTGGTGCTGACCATGGCCTACACACATCTGGCGGTGTGTAGATTTCCTGCTTCTTAGAGATGCTGACTTTAGAAGGATTAGGAGGTCTCGTGCCTACGCTCAAGTTTGGTTTGGAGATGGAATCTACGCTGCACCACGCCAACTCTGATGATGACCCGTGAAGGAGGAGCCTTCACTCGATAGTCTTCCGCTAGATTAACTATGTAATAGGTGTGTTCCCCAGTGATGTAATATCTTGTATTCTTATAATCTTACAATGTATGACTATGATATCGACTGATATATGATAATATGATGGAATCAACTATTGGTTTCATCATGTTATAATTCATTCTGTGGATTTTCCCTTCGTGGAAAATTGAGGATGTTTCAGTTGGTATTAGAGCCATACTTGACCTTAGGACGAGACCTTTAGTACCAAACACTAGTTTAGAAGCCAAACATTCCATCTATAGTGGAGTCATAGCTACTAACACTTGATTCCCCGTCTCTACCTTGAGTTCTACTATTAACTGACTATCCCCGATCTAAAAAGTTGACCACTAGGAAAATGATTCCCTTTGTCGCCCCCACAAGATCGATAGATGTGTGAGACTCAAAGGCTTAGGAGTCGCCTTAAGTCAACACTATGCATAGAGGAGTTGTAATGCTGCTTGAGTGCTTGGATCTTTTTGCTTCTTATGCTTCTTGTGATTATATTGCTTGAGTGAAGAATATAGAAGCTATTTTAATTACATGTGACTCCAGGACCCTGGCTAACCTAGCAGGCTTTGAACCAAGACCGCCATGTGACTAGACAAAACCTCTAGAGATCCTCAGACACCCCGTACAAATTTGGATTGAGTTATCGGAGAAGACAAAAGGACAACAATTCCTTTTGCAAGGTTCTATGGAACAACTACCCCGATCAAGAAGCAACACCCTGCCTCTTGACCGACCGAGCAACACCTTAATCTTGGGGACGAGATTCCTGTAAGGGGGGTGGACTGTAACAACCCGGGTTTTTGGAGAAGCCAAAAATATGAACTTTTTAAATTTTTTTCCTACAATGTGTGAAGCATGTAGATGCTAGATCAAACAAAGAACAATTTATAAATAAATTGTTGCATACATATAGTGTTGCTTGTAGGAGCTTGCTAGAGTTCCTTATTTGGTTTAGGGTTTTGTGTTGGAGAGCACAAGTCCGTAGCGAATCCTTTTGATTTCTTCTGGAATCTCTCATGAACCCCTTGACCTAAACTCTTTAATCAACCAACTATCCTTATCAACTCAATGCCCGTGAGTTGCCAACCCTTGACATGGACCCCACTACCCCTAGTTGACCTTTAGTGGACCCCACTAGGAGGTGTACAAGTTGGCGACACATGTATACAATATAGGAGCCTTGGTTTATTTAGAAAATAGGAAAGCCAATCTGGCCCAAGCACATGACCAGCCCACCCAAGATGCGTGACCAGCCCAACTCTCCTCCTGGCCCTGCACGTGCCTTCGGCCCAGATGGAGCACAGCAACCTGCTCGGCCTGCCTCCCTGAGCTGGCCCAGCTCGCGCGCCATCCTCTTTCCTGGCCGCGTGGCCCAACTGTCAACCTGCCGGCCTAGCACGGCCATAAGCTTAGTAGCGCTCGCATGCCTCCCACGCAGTCGGCCCACGTCGCCCCCCACGACACACCAAGGCCACCACCGCACCACGTCATCCCCCTCGCGCCACTAACAGCGGAGCCCACCTATCATCCCTTCCCATGGTTCCCTTCCCCTCTCTGCTTTGGCAAAGCAGAGCATCGCCATGACAAGGATCTGAGGCCTTGCCTCGCATCACAGATTGTCCGTGCCCGAACCGCCTCGGTGCCCCGTTCGATGGGCGCCACGCGGACATCCCCTGCCCGACAGGGTCACGCACCGTGCATGCTCAACACGTGGGCGCCAGCTCTGCTGTGACCATGCCCCGGCCATGAACCTGCCCCCTCCCTGTCCCCTGCTTTTTGGACCATGGATTTCAGCTTGGAGAGCACCGGCACGATCATGATCGTGTCGCGACCCCGGAACCCTAGCCTTAGCGCCTCGCATCCCTCCGATCGCCCCAACCCCATCTAGCGCCATCGGCCAAGACTCCCGTGGCACCATGGGCATGCCATCCTATAAGTAGGACACCCCAAAGCCTCGGCCACTTCCATCTGCCCCACCGCTTCTGTGGCAAACCACACCATCACCACCCACCTGCCCGAGCCCAAGGAGAAGAGAAGGGGGGGAAGAAGGAGAATGGGAGCTTGCTGGAGCCACTCAAGACCGCCATAGGCGGGGACGACGCCGTGATTCGCCCACGACGATGTTGCGGCCCTACCGTCACCGCGTCCCCACACCATGTCCTCGACCCTCCACTTGCGCCTGCCTAGACCGCAAGAAGAAGAGGAACCGGAGCCGTCCCGATGACACCAGCGCCGCCCGTGCCTGCCGGAGCGGGTGACGTCGCCCCAATCGACCACATCGACGCTGCTGGTCGGAACGGCACTGCACCGCTTTGTCACGGCCATGACTCTCCTCTACGCCACCAGCCTACCACCCCAAGCCCCACGGTGAGCTTCCCCTGCCTTATCCCATCCTCACCGTCATGGACTCGCCATGAACGCCGACGTGTTCTCCCAACCTAGGAGGACCAGAAGCCAAGCCCTTAGCTCCACTGCACACTACGCACGCACGCAGACCTCCAAGATCCCTCACGCGGCCTTGCCGAGCCCTGGTGGCTCGAGAACGCTAGAGCCGCCATGCCTCCTGGTCGTGCTCGCCATGACCGAGCCCAGCCATGGCGCTGCTCCGTTCCGGCCCTACCACGAAGACCTAGGTGTTAGGAACAGCCTCTTCGTCCAAGCCCTGACGAGGGACACACCAAGCTCTAGCCCTGGCCAAAGAGGAGCCCAAGTACCTCAACAACCCTCCACCATGTCGGCGTGGACGCGCTCCAGGGCGCCGTCATGCCGTGCACGTCCCGCTCATCTCCGGCCGCCTCGCTCGACATGGTCGCGCCGATGAACTCCAGCTTGGCCAGTCGCACTTAGCCACCTAGCTGGTTGAGTCCTTAGCCTGCCCAAACCCCTTCATCGCGGTCGACCAGACTGCACCGGAGCTCCGTCGCGTCTCTCGTGCCACAGTGGACTCCTCCATGAGTCTTGGTCACCGGAGCCACTACCTATAGGTCCGCCTTTAAACCCCACAGCATGCTCCATGTGGCCTTGCGACGCGCACCACCCAGCCACGGGACCCCACCAGAACCAACCCTGCACGCCCTGCCGCCGGCGAGATACCGGAGTAGAAACAGGGGATCCAAGCGCCCTTTTTCCCCGTTACCATGTGCACTGGATGCACGATGCACCGCACTCCGCTATGCCCGCGTGGATGTGGTCCACCAAGAACCCTCCCAGCGTTCCACTAGGCCACACCATGTCGTCCACCACGGACCAGCCCCCAACTTGGCCCAAGCCTAGCCCACCTGAGCCCGTTAAGAGCCTAGTCACTGTTGACTGTTGACCAGTCAACGATGACCGTTGACCGGGCCCACATGTTAGTGACCAGTACCGAGGGCCCACCTATCAGCCGTAGTTTAGCTCTAATAACGCCATGCTGACGTCATGCCAAAGATAAGACCGCGCCAGCGTCGAGGACTTCGGCAATCTCACCGACCACGTTGATGACCTCTCCAACCACCTCGGCAACCTTTCCGACCACGTTGGCAACCTTTCCGACCACTTCGGTGATCTCACCGACCACGTTGGTGATCTCTCCGACCACCTCGACAACCTTTCCGACCACCTTGGCGACCACTCCGACCACCTCCACGATCACTCCGACCACCTTGGCGACCACTCCGACCTGCCTCTCCTAGACCAGCAGGAAGACCCCACCGTCTTGCCGGACACTTTCTTCACTAACCCTTGCGGTGTTTGGCAACAACAGGCACATCTTAGCCAGTCGCTGCCATGCCCGGCCAGCCATAGCCAGCCTTTGGCCAACCATAGCCACTTGTAGCCAGCCATAGCAGGTCGTAGCAAGCCACAGCAGGCCAGAAGAAGCCACGACCCTTCGGGACAAGTTACAACAGCCCTTGGGCCTCCACATCTTTACCGCAAAGTTGAATCCTAGTCGAACGCCATTCTCGGCACCGACAAAAGCCCCTTCCTACTTATACTCGTTCGTACACTTATAATACGTGATCTTGATCTATCTATATCTGTCTACACCGTGCCCTTATGTAGGTCTACCCATCCCCATCGCTATTGAATGTGCTACTCCACGGTCGTGTTGAGTTGTTACGTCTTTCGGTTGTGTGTGGTTCTTATCGCTGGTTGTTGGTGTTGTTGCCTGTGTGCCGAGCCTTCGAGCCGGCTGAGGGATCGTACCTCGTTTGGACATTACGATCACGGGATCCGTCTTGCCATGACTGTGATGCTGAGTGTAACTCGACCCGTTGCTTTTTAGTTGGCTTCATAGTACCACGAGTGTTAGCGCCTGCCTTCGGCCCTAGAACATGGTCGTGATGGATTCGATGTCAATACTAACATCGATGCGGATATCACCCGCACGCCTTGAGCCCTCCATGACCAAGTCCTGTGGGAGATGACCTAGAGATAACAATCGTGGAACGATGGGTGCCAACCCGTTGGTATAGCTTGTGGCTGTGAGTTCGCCTCGCCATGACCATGGAGTTACGCCACTCTTTTACTTTTACTTGCCTCTTGGTGCACAAACCCCCGTATGCTTGTACCTTGTATGACCATCGCATTTCCTTGATTCCCGCGGTGACAACCGCACCGCTATGAATTAGAGAGATGTCTTAGTGCCAGTGCACCTAAGTCGGGTACCCTACGAGTGGTTTGCGCACTTGAACTCTTTAGTGAGTCGCTCCTTCTGATGCCCTGTCTTCTGTTGTGGCGTGTGTGTTGGAAGGAGCAGACCTCAGTTCCTTACTGTCATTGCCCTATTTGCTGCCCTGTTCGATCCCGCCGTGTCCATGGCGATTGCATCAAAGACCAGACTATCTCTTTTTAGCTAGCGAAGCTATGGTCTATGTCGTACCTCGGACCCGTGCGTGTCGACCCGATCGACCGTCTAAAACCATCTTTCCCGAAGATGTGTCTGAGAACATGACATGGATGTGCTTAGCCAACCCCCGCATCTTTTGCCGTGTTGAGCGACTTTCTTCTCGGCTCCCGACGTTATCATGTCATGTGGATCGAGGGGAACCGTTGATGTCCAATCTATTTGTGCTACCGCCTTCTACCATAGCGGGCGAGCCAAAGTACGTTGGAGCCAAGTCACAATAGAGTTAATCGTTCTTGTATGCTACTCGTATCCAATTGTGACTTGTGGGATAAGGCTATTAAGAGCCAAACCCCGTCGTTCTTCTTTCTTGGGGCCTGACTTCCAATCCCCGTCAATTCAATGACACCGGATCAAAAGATCATGAGCCATGGTGTTTGCTCTGGATAAGCTCTGGCTTAAACTGTTTATCGTAAAGCAATACTGGCTTGGCCATGACTTAAGCTTGTGCTTAGCAAACCACCACTTGTGATTCTTTGGCCCGAGGAAATCAGACAACCGCCAAGAGGGCTAAGCCGTGCATCTCTTATTGTCTCGCTAGTGTTATTGGATTTTCCTGCGTCTCATCGTCTTTTCGAGTGTTGAGTGCTCTCTTGCCTTGCATGTCGCTCCGCGAAATAGCTGACGATCGGACCAAGAGAACGTGGACGACGACAAGAACTGTGGAATGGAGTCAACGTAGGAGGAGGTGGCCCTGCTAACGGAACACCAACGAATGGAGAATTGTACCACTACTACCTCTACATCGCAGGTGTCATGGCAGCACCCTCTTTTAGAGAATCCTATTAGACATTGCATAATATCTAGAATTGCTAGCGCTTTATAATTATTCCTTTGCTAGAACTTTGATGCATGCTACTACCTGAGCCATTATTACCCTGATGCAACCCACTCTACCACGTCACCCTGCTTTGCGCATTCGCTCGCTTATATATGCTTACTTGCCTGCTTGCTTGCATATTACACCACTATACTTATTATTAACTCCACTTCGCATTATATTGGGGATGTGATGCTGGTCGTGAACCCCCTGGGAATGGTTTGGCTATGGGTGCCGGACTTGGTGGTGTGTGAGCGTGCTGCGTGTGTCTTGGGTGCGTGGAGAGTGAGGGTTGTGTCGACCGAGCTGGAATAACGACGAGCCTGGGGTGAGTCTTGCCATGTGGTGCAACTTGGGCACTTGGATATGGTATACCTGTGGCGGGTAAATGGTAATTGGAGGTGGCCTTGGGTGTGAACCTCGGAGAGGTGGAGCCCGGGGTAGAGGTGCTGTGGTGGCACGTAAAATGGAAACCCTGATGAAGATATTCTAGCTTGGTCAATCCCTAAGGACTTACTAGTACTCAGACTCACCGGGAATCCTTTACATCCCACTCGCCCTATATGGTGCGGGACGGTCGGACTACTTGGTAGAACAATGCCACTACTGCTAGGCGAACGTGTGCAAGGAGGTACGGGGCGTGCGGTTTCCCCCACACCCTTCCGAGACTTTAGGAGGCCTTGTGGACCCGGCTCTTGACATCCGTAGGGCCCCAGCTCTGTCTATGACTCACAGTATCAGCCATTCCAGACTAGACTTGGGATGTTCCAGGGCTGAGAGGTAGGGTGGCATCGTTCTAGGCTAGCAAGCGGCCAGAATCTTCCTAGACGGGGCACCGTCGAGGATGGCTATCTTGTGGGTATGTAAAACCTCTGCAGAGTGTTTGGTTGATCGATCGATACATATGCCGACTTGTCGGCTATGGACCTTTCCTAGGTTTCTCTTAAACTAGATAGGAGATGAGTCCTTCTTTTCTCCCTCCAGGGATGGGGTATTTTCCGGTCGTGAGCCTTGGGGCTGCGGGCCGTTGAGACAAGGCCGAGAGGGAGTTGGCTTGTCGACCTGAGTGTGTGAGATGAGATAAGGTGTGGTGGTGTGGAGATGGTTTGGGATGGATGGTTGGTGGATGGATATGGATGGTGTGGTGGTGAATGTGTTAAAAATTGGATATTATTATTATAATACAATTGTTATTTACTTCTCATGCGCTAAGAATGCAGACCACAGCCAAATATTAGGATCGTCAGATCCCTTGTTTATCTTTTTCCACTAAAGCTCATCGGTGCTGACCATGGCCTGCACACATCTGGCGGTGTGCAGATTTCCTGCTTCTCAGAGATGCTGACTTTAGAAGGATTAGGAGGTCTCGTGCCTACGCTCAAGTTTGGTTCAGAGATGGAATCTACGCTGCACCACGCCAACTCTGATGATGACCCGTGAAGGAGGAGCCTTCACTCGATAGTCTTCCGCTAGATTAACTATGTAATAGGTGTGTTCCCCAGTGATGTAATATCTTGTATTCTTGTAATCTTACGATGTATGACTGTGATATCGACTGATATATGATAATATGATGGAATCAACTATTGGTTTCATCATGTTATAATTCATTCTGTGGATTTTCCCTTCGTGGAAAATTGAGGATGTTTCAAATAGGCTCCTGGGCTTCCTCCTGTACGAGGATCTCCTCCTCGTACTCCTCGATCACCTCGTCGTACTCTGGCTCGCCGACGGGCACGAAGTCTACCAGTTCGTGATCTACATGAAATGATGATGCAATGCTTAGGAATATAACATCAGCAGTTCTTACAATAACCGTACATCGATTTAACTACTAAGCTAGTGCTATCGACCACGGTTCTACGTTATCTATTGCTATCGACAACAAGCATAAAGTATGGCAGCTCTTACGCGAACGTCGTTGATTCGAACGATTTCGCGTCGAATTCCAAATCCGACCTATAGGATGTACTAGCTAGTTATCCTTGTCCTCGACCGCACATGTTTTATCGCCGTTCGCAAAATGTTTTATAACATTTTGATTTGGCAAGAATTCGATTAGAATACTAAACAACGTTATGTGACACGAAACATAACATTCGCTTTCTTGTTTCATATAAATGTTTCAAGGACCTAACATTGCTTCATAAATCTTGTTATACACATATGCACATAACCGTGATGCTCATGCGATGTTTTAGAACAACAGTGCAATGTAACACTGAGGGTGTTACATATGCCACCTGGACTCTCTCGACAAAAGTCTCAATAGCTGCTATTGTCTGTAAGTGTGATTATTTTCTACTATTAAACTGTATATATAAAGCTACATGTATATATATAAATTATATATCCTCACACTATATTTTTATATATGCAGATATGAGATGACAGAACTCAGAAAGAGAAAGGATAATGATGTTGGTTTCGTTGATCCAAATGTCGTATTCAAACACCCTAATCCTCCGCCTCAATGGAAAGCTGAACTCGAGAAAAATCTCATGAGGTTCTTAGTGAACCAACAAAACAAGGTCATACTCTTCCCCTACAACTTCAAGTGAGTGTTAAATAATTAATGTCGATCATATGGACATTTGTTCAATTATTTGCTTACTAGCTAAGCTATCTCCCATATATATATGTTGACTCTAGTTAATGTCGATCATATTTGTGTATAAAAACATATGCAGCAATCACTGGATATTTATGGTCATCGATATGGCCAATAGTCAGTTGAGCATCTTAGACTTGTTAAGAAAAGAGCAAACAGAGTACCAAGACATGATAGATATTATCCAAGGGTAATTTGGTCTCTCTAGCAACTATATATACCCCGATCTCTTAACTGCAACAATTATTAAAGGCCAAATTAATTTTTTATTTTATTGGACACAGTGTTTGGAAAAGTTTCATTGAGGAACACCACATGAAACATTGTAAAGCGCCACTGGATGTAATTGCACACAAAGTAAGTACTAGCTACATTTATATATATATAATTTAATTAACACCATGCATGCTTTCAATTCACCAGATGTTTTTTCTCGTAAAAGTGGGTTCCGAGGCAAGAACAGGGGAACAACTAATGCGGATACTATGTTTGCGAGTTCATCATGGCGCACGCAAAAAGAACTTCTGAAGAGATCATCAAAGTACGTTATATAAATATATTCATATATTCACAATTTCTTTTATTGCTCATACATATAAGTAATCACGTGACCAACACATATATATATATCTATTAATACTTTTCCTTTAACTTTTATTGAAGACTCTATGGTTGAAGGAAAAAGTCATACGACGTGACCAACTGAAAGCAATTCAAGAGACCATAGCAGGATTTCTTAATGACCAGGTCTTAAACCCCGCCGGCGAGTTCTACAATGACGTGAACGAAACATGGAAGCCAAACTAGATGGAGTGAATTTGTTATCCTAATGATATGATAGAATATACAATGCAAGATTTATTTGTAATATATATATACATATTATATGTACATAAAATAACGTACAATATATGTATATGCATGTAATATATACGTTAGTTTCATATTTTAGTTTGTACAAAATGTTCGAACATTATAAGCATGTAGAATACGTATATTATTAGCAGCGTAGAATGCGTATTCGACAACCTATTCGAAAACCAAAACGAATAATCAATTGAAAATAGAAACAAAAAAAGGAAAAAAAGAAAGAAAACCTTTAGTCTCGGTTGGTAATACCAACCGGGGCTAAAGAGGCCTCCTGGAACTAAAGGGCCAGCCCACGTGGCCAGGCCGGGAGGCCTCCGGGACTAAAGGAGAGGCCCTTTAGTCCCGCATTCATGCTCTCGGTTGAGAAACCGGGACTGAAGGGGTTTCCCAGTCAGAAGTATAGCTCGTTTCTGTACTAGTGTACCGTGGGTTAAAACAGAGGCCTTCCCATGGGTCTCATATTCGTGAAGATTTGTTTATGGTAGGAGATGTATCATAAGTTCCAACTATTTATAACCAGAGTGAGCTTGCGCTGCTTCTCTGACCCTCCTTTTCTATGTCTGGCTATCCGTAAGTAGTAAGTAGCCTCACCCTGAAATAATTTAAAAACTGCCTACACAGTAGTCTTATCTCTGAACTACAATATAGCTGTCACGGTAAAAAAATTTAAGCTCAAGTAACAATAGGGAAACAGTTATAGGTACCTGCTGTCATAGTTGAACCCCTTGTCAACCAAAAGAGATTTTGATAGACATAGCCAGAGGATAATTTAGACAGGAGAAGGCATGGGAATGTCATAAGCGTATCTTTAGTCGCGAAAGCACAAGCTTAATCTGGCCAAATAAAAGCAAACAAAAAACTGGTTAGTCTAAAATAAATATACTTCAACGCGAAAGACAATCTGATTTAAAAGCTCTTCACTCTAAACTGAAATATTAAATATCAGAACACCAAAAACGCACTGAATCATTTTTTTCCAAAAGAAAATCAGTGGGGAACTGAAATTACCTCTAGGATGTACATGATCAGCAGCAACAGCATTGTTTGATGCAGATGACGTTCACAAATTGTAATATAAAGCACCTAAGAATATAACAGTAAAGTAACAAATTGTAGTATACTGCACCTAATAATATCTGCCACGTAACGTATTACCCAGCAAATGAACTAACAAATGAACCATTGATAATTACAAAGAAAAGTTAGTTAACATGAAAATAGCACATGATAAACTCCTTGGTGACCAACACAGGCACATGTACTATAATGAGTATCGAGTCCAAGGCAAAATAACTTTGGCTGGAGTAAGCAGTTTCTTAACTTTTTTAGAGGGTAAAGGAAAAGGACCCAAACACTACTACAGAATTTAACTGTAGGGGCGGCTCTAGAGCCTCTGTAGGGGCGGCTGCGCCAGCCGCCCTTCCCAGGGTGTTCCTACAGAGGGTGCCTCTGTAGGGGCGGTTTCCTGACCGCCCCTGCAGTGCCCTCTGTAGGGGCGGTTGGTGTTTTCAGCCGCCCCTACAATGCCCTCTGTAGGGGTGGCTGGTAATATCAGCCGCCCCTATAGTGGACTTCTGTAGGGGTGGCTGGTAATATCAGCCGCCCCTATAGTGGACTTCTGTAAGGGCGGTTGTATCACCAGCCGCCCCTGCTGTGTGTATTTGTAAGGGCGGTTCAATCAAGAACCACCCCTACAGTGGATTTCCCAGCAAAAAAAATAAATAATTCAAATTCAAATCTGACCACATATATCAAGATCAAGATCAAACTCAAGATGAAGATGAAACTCAAGATGAAGATCAAACTCAAATTAGAAGATCAAGATCAAACTCAAGATGAAGATGAAGTTTAAGTTCTAGTGACTATTGGAAATCTTTTGGTAGAAAGAAAAGAACTTAAACAAGAAGAAAGAAAAGGACTTAAAGAAGGAATCAAGGTTACTCATCAAGTTAAGTCCATCACTTGGATCAATCAATCAAGTTATTTCAAGTGAGTATCAAGAATGGTTCTTGGAGAGAGGTCACTTCTCCCTAGTGTAGGGGCTTGCCGCCTATGTGTAGGTGAACCAAGTGTGGTACTTGGAAGGCTAACATGGAAGTGGTGATCCGAGGAACATTTGAGATGCTTAGTTGAAGCAATCAAAAGGATTGATCAAGAAAAGCAAGCAACACCCAAAAGAGAGATAGTTATTTCAAGTGGTATTTCAAATAGTTCTCTCATAAAAGCAAACATCAAAAGAGAAAGCAAGTCAACCACAACAAGAAAGTGCACTTGATCTTAAGTGGTATTCATTTCATATGGGTGAAGAATGGAATTCAAATTGGTATCTATTGGTCTTCACCAAGCTTTTTATTGGACTTCACATTGCTATTGGAGTAATGAATTGGAATCTATGTGACTATCCTCTACTCCAACATAGCAAAGGTATCATTGTAATGTGCATGATCATTTCATCCCTTACTAGTATGCGGTTAGTGCATATAGTACTTGCTTCATAGGATCATGCATAACAAATGAAATGTTTAAATTCATAGCCTACCACTATTGTTTGAATGGTTACTTGATCTAGTGGTTAGTACATGAATTTGTTCATGAGCTAGTGAACCCAAGTACTTGACTTAATTTGTATTGCTAACAAGTGATAAGTACAACATTGGCAAGATAACCCTTGCAAGAGGTGTGAAGAAGCTTGTCATTGGTTCAAACCGGACTTGGAAGCTTAGGCAAAACAATTTAGTTCAAGTTAATCATAGAATCTCATGATAGTGATAAGAGTACAAGCACAAGACAACAATGCAAATGGATATCTAGTTTGTATGTTTCAACTCACAAGTGATATCCTATAAGTGGTACTCATGAAGATAGCAAATGTTCAAGAAATGGTCTTTATTGATAAATCAAACAAGTGGTTCCATACTAGAAGATTCTTTCAAATGGTATTCACTTCCTACAAGTGGTATCTATACATAGTAGACGATGGTTCCACAAGTGATCCTCAACTTTAAGTGATCATCAAATGAAGAATGCATTCCTCACCTACAAGAGCTTAAGTGCATAAAATGGATGACCCATGCATAGAATGATAAGATACATGTAATACAAGTTACAAGTTCAAAATGGTATCTACATGTAGTGGCATTCCAACAATCAAGTGATGTCCATCAAAAATACAAGATTCAAGCCTCAACCATCTACCCCAAAGTGCACACCTTTGCATCAATAAGAAGCATACCTTTTATGGAAATTGATGACAAAGGGGGAGAGATTGTACAAAGATATGAAGCTTGGGGAGAGATTGTACAAAGGGAAAGAGATAAGAAGATAAGATATGAAAGAGGTTGGACATGGACATGGACAAAGAGGGAGCAACATTGAAGAAAAGAGATGGATCAAAATTCTTGGACAAGAGAAGCACACAAGTAGGGGGAGCAAGCTCATGAACTTTGATTGATTGCATTTGATATGTGCATAATCATGTGCTTGCTTGCATTGCATAAGCTTTTAAATTCAATATGCATGCTTGTATGGTGTATGCTAGTTGTAGAACTTGGATGATGATTTGATAACTAGCATGCATAGGATGATAGCTAGACACTTGGTATGTTTTTCAAGTAATGCTAGTACCTTGCTTTTAATGTTAATCTCACAAGGTATCTAGTGCTTTTATTGCCAAATGATGTCTAGCTAACCATGGTGCTAAGGATGGACTTAAAGGTGCAACTCCGATTGGTACACGCTTTAAAGGTTTATTCTATACACCTTAGCATCATTTTGTAGTATTTACTCTCCCACAATTTCAATCTATGCATATGTGCAAGCTTCAAATGAAATACTCTAGCACATATGTAGGGGGAGCTAATACTACCATTTCAGGTTTGTGGTACTTGTCCAAAATCATTTACACATGGTAAAATTGCTTGGGCAAGCAACATGAATCCAAAAGAGCTTAATTTATATATCTTTGTAGAGTTGTCATCAATTACCAAAAAGAGGGAGATTGAAAGGTCCTTGTTTGGTTTTGGTAATTGAGTGACAACCTAGGTGGACTAATTGAGTTTATATGAGATACACAGGTGATTAGTCCATAGGTACATGTGTGTGAGCAACATATGCCATGAAGGTGAAAATGGCTTGGAGATGTTGCAAAGCTCACACATGTGATGATGAAGGAGCTTAAATGCACATGAGACATGACATTGAGTCATGTGATCAAGGTGGAGAAGATCAAGACAAGACTTGGCTTGATGAACCGGTTGCAAGCGTGAAGGGCAAGTCAAAGGCTTTGGAGTGATGGACCACGTGGCGGTGAAACTTGAGCAAGACTTGGCGCCGATGGACGATGGCAACGGTGAAGAGCAAGTAGAGTCAAGATCGATGAACCAATATGATCATGTGATGATATGAAGTGGATCATATCATTGTTGATCGTGTTGGTGCATGTGTTGCATCGACATTGAAGGAGATGGAATGGAATGCGCAAGGCAAAGGTATAACCTAGGGCATTTTATTTCACCGGTCATAGGTGTGTAGAGAAGTTTATGACCGGGTTTAGGATAGATGGCCGTACTATCAAGAGGGGCAAACTTATTTGTATATCGGTCATCTAGTGCCACTCGAGTGATCTAACTTTGCATTATCGCTAGGATCGAGTGGCGTGGCAAGTTGAGTGGCTAACATCCTTTGGGAAATAATTGTGAAAATGCTAACACACATACACATGATGGTGTACACTTGGTGGTGTTGGCACATTTACAAAGGAGGTGGTGTTTGCAGGGGTGAGATGGGTTTTGGGTCCCTCTCTCCCTCCCGCCTCGCAAGCTCGGCGGGATTCAGCGCTTTCGGGAAAATGGAATGCCTACTTTCTATTGCGCCGGATGCAAATTCTTGTGGTTAGCACACTTGAGCAAGGGTGAAGAAGTTAGAAGTGAAAACGAGTTGATCGCGAAGATGCTGGCGTCGGTCAACTGACCGGACGCTGGATCTGAATGCACTGGACGCTGGCAGGCTGCGTCCGGTCAGGCTGACGTACGGTGACGCAGAAGCTAGAGTGTGACCGGACGCTGGCTACGTCCGATCAAGTGTGACCGGACGCGTCCAGTCGAGGTCGGTACCTTACTAGAAATGACCGGACGCTGGGGGTTCAACGTCCGGTCAGTTGAAAGCTGCTGCGTCCGGTCAAGTCAAGTGACCGTTGGAATCGGGACACGTGGTCGTCTACGGGCGACCGGACGCTGAGGTCCAGCGTCCGGTCAACACGACCAGAGCGTCCGATCGGCCCGACCGTTGCCCAGTGAAGGGGTAACGGCTAGTTTAGCCCTTGGGGCTATAAATAGAAGTGGCCTTCGGCCATGGCTGGTGTAGAGCACCTCAAGGGACTTAGTGTCCATGCTTGTGAGTGCTTGGGAGCCCTCCATCTCACACATACTTGATAGCGATCATCCGATTGTGTGAGTGAGTGATTGTAGTGCGATTGCATCATGAAGTTGCATCGAGTGGCACTAGGTGATCGAGTTGCAAGCCGGTGGTGCTTGTTACTCTTGGAGGTTGCCACCTCCTAGATGGCTTGGTGGTGGTCTCAGTCGAAGCGCGCAGGAAGCTTGTGCGGCACTCCAGAGAAGTACTTGTGAGGGGCATTGTGCTCGCCCCACGGGAGCCACGAAGAGCAACTCTAGTAAAGCGTGTCATTGAGCTACCCTCACTCAAAGGGTAGGTTCTTGCGGCGCCCGACGTGCGGGCTTAGCGGGTGATGCTAATTAGCCGCCGAACCACCAAGTGAGCGGTCGACACAACGGGGACTAGCGTGTTGGCAAACACGTGAACCTCGGGAGAAAAATCATCGTGTCAACCTTGTTCTTCCCGTTGGTTTGCATCCCCGTTACACAAGCTTGCAATTACTTTCATATACATTGAGCTTGTGTTGTTGCTTTAGTAATTAGTTAGTTTGTGTAGCTTGCTAATTATCTTCTTGCTTGTGTAGCATAGAAGTGGCTCCCTTGCGTGGCTAATTTGGTTTTAGTAACCTTGTTAGTCACATTGCTTAGTTTGTGTAGCTGAGTATTTGCGCTCTCTAATTAGGCATTGGTTGCCTTGTTATTGAGCATTGCTAGTAAGCTTTGTTAGCTTTGTGCTTTTGCTTACTAGCATGTATAGGAGCTCCCTTGTTGCTTAAAGTACTAGTGGCATAGGTTTGTGTAACCTTGCTCCTAGAATTGTTTAGGAGAGCTCTAGCTAGCTCGGTACCTTTGTTGCATAATTGTTATCTTTGCAAGGTGCTAGTGAACATATATAGTGGGGTGTAGTCTTGGCTAGACCGATAGTTTTAATTCCGCATTTGTATCGGTTAGCCGACGCGATTAAGTTTTAGAAAAAGACTATTCACCCCCCCTCTAGTCCACTATCTCAACCCTTCACCTGGCAGCGCCTCGCTCCATGAGCAGGCAGTGCGGGCACGGCCGGCACGACGCGAGGCCAGGGGAAGAGGAGGAGGGGGACAGGAGGAGGAGGCCGGCCGCAGCCATCGTGCCCACCCGCGCCGTCGCCGCCCCTGTCCGCGTGGAGTTTGAGAGGGAGAGGGAGAGGGAGAGACCGACGGGTGAGGGAGAGAGGAAGGCCATGGAGATTGAGAGGGAGAGGGAGAGACCGACGGGTGAGGGAGAGAGGAAGCTAGGAGAAGAACCTGGAACGAGAAGCGGAAGCCCAAGTATATATTTGCCAGGCCAGATTCTGATGAGAAGCCAGGGAAGCCGAGACGAAGCAGCTGAGAAGCCGGATAAAGCAGGAGAAGCTGCTTCCGACGGAATCCGCTTTGTTTTTTTGGACCGTTGATCGGCAGATCAGATGGCTGCAGGAATTTCGGGCGACGTGGATGGTGGTTCTACCGGAGGAGCCTTGCGGGCTTGTTTAGGTAAATTCAAACTACTCCATTTAAGGTGCATGTTCAATAAAAACAAATTAAAGTTCACAACATACAGAGAGAGAAAAGTGTGCATAGCTACTGGGACAAGTCACAATTTGTCAATACTTACCTTCATGAAAATATGAACTATACATCAATAATATTATGCCGAAAAAAAAACTGATCAGGATATGAAAATTTTCCAATTTATGATAATAGATCATGGAAACATAAGGCGAAACAGACAAGGAGCTGAATAGAGTGTCATTGTAGTTTTCTCCATAATATGCTTATTGGCCAGTAACCATGCCCTCAGGTCTCAAGCTAAACCCACTTGATTAAGTGATTAAGTCAAACTATTTTTAGTTTGACTAGTGACAGAGACAAGAGGACACAATGAAGTTTCATAAATCCAAGCAAAGTATTTACTCTGAAGACTGATATCATAAATAGAACGAGGAGAAGAAGAGGGTGAGGTACCTCAAGATCCGGCTGCCGAGCCGAGCCGCCGCCGCCAAGGAAGAGGCCACACGCAGACGAAGGCGTCGAACAAAGGCACCTAGGGTTTCGTCGTTTCGTTGAGGCCACGAGCGCACGCGGACTGGTGGGAAGAAGTCGCGGCGGCGGCCACCTGCAGGAGCCGCTGGCGCCCGTGCGTCGCCGTCCCACCCACGCCGTTCGCCGACCGATGCGCCGTGGCATCGCACAAGAGAGAGGGAGAGAGGGGAAGGGGAAAGCAGAGACGGAGGAGGGGGCCAGCATGCCACCACGTTGGGAGAGAGGGAGAGGGAGAGATGGGGAGAGGAAGGGACGAAGGGGGCGGAGGCGCAGGTCGTGGGAGGAGCAGCGCGGCCTCGGAAGAGACGGAGAGAGGAGACGATGGGAGTGTTTTTTTCTACAATTTAGGATGGGGAGGGGGAGAAGCTGCAACATATTTGTGTGGATGGGAATTTCGGGCGACGTGGCTGAACCCTGTCCAGGCAAACAATTTCAGGTGACGTGGCCCATCTCCCCTACGAGGGTGAGTGGTGCGTGTATATAGATGTATGCGTCTTTGTTGGGTTTCATAAATAAATATACGATAAATACTTCTTTCATTTCAAATTATAAGTCATTATGACTTTTCTAGATACATATACGTTTTTGCTATACACATCAGTATACACTATATGTCTAAATATATACATAAGAAACAATATGCATCTAAAAAATCATAACGACCTATGTTCGATCATCTGATGTCATAAATATTAGTGTTTTTTTTTAAATCTGGCTAAACTTATAAAAGTTTAACTTAAGATAATTTAAAAGTTAATTTATTTGAGAACGTGACGAGTTGTGTAAGGCTGTGATTTGGAGTTTTCTTACTGGCTCGAGGACCAACGGAGGAAAATCCTTCGTCAAGCATCAACCATGTATGACCGGGCGGGACCATGCAAGAAATAGACGCGCGCGCCATGGGTGATCACGAGAAAGAGAGAGGACGTTGACGTGACAGCGATGCGAAGAAGCAGCACGATCGTTTTTTTAACAAGTTTGCACTTTATTATATGTGGGGAGGAACATTTACATCATGAAACATAAGATTTTGTACAAACTCTGGGAGAGGATCAATCCAAATATGCGATCAATCCAGGTCTCAATTCAAACCAATCCGAGCAAGTTCGAACCATTCAAATTTTGGTCATCTTGTCATTTGACTAAATTTGAACCTTTCAAATTTTGAAATTTTAAAAAATGACAAGTTCGAACCAAAATTTGAGACCCAAAATAATTTCAACATAAAAAGTGATGAATATGTAAAAGTGATGAATACAAAAGTTGTTCAACACATCAAGATCTACAACTTTTATTTTGGTCATCTTATCATTTGACAAAATTTGAACCTTTTACATTTGAAATTTTAAAAAATGACAAGTTCGAACGAAAATTTAAGACCCAAAATGATTTCAACATAAAAAGTGATGAATACCAAAGTTGTTCCAATCCTTAATATCTACAGCTTTTATTTTAGTCATCTTGTCATTTGACAAAATTTGAACCTTTCAAATTTGAAATTTTGAAAAACGACAAGTTCGAACCAAAATTTGAGACCCAAATTGATTTCAACATAAAAAGTGATGAATACCAAAGTTGTTCAACTCATGAATATCTACAACTTTTATTTTAGTCATTTCTTTATTTGACAAATTCTTAGCACACATTGTTCACTAATCTTACACATGTCTCATATAGTTTATAAAACCTCATGAGAGATATGTCACATTTTTGAATAATGTCATTACCACTTTGTCATATGAAGAAATGACCAATATAAAAGTTGTAGATCTTGATGAGTTATTCAACTTTGGTATTTATCACTTTTTCAGCTGAAATCATTTGGGGTACCAAAATCTTGTCTGAAGTTGTATTTTTTTGAAATTCAAAATTTAAATTGTTCAAACTTTTCATATGTATATATTGACAAAACCAACAAAATAAATTGATAGAGAATGATTTTAGAAAATTTTAGTAAAAAAATCATCAGATTTGGAGTTAGTATGAGTAAGAAAAACTAGTTACAAAGTTGACCCACAGATTAAAAAGAGAAATCATACTGTTCACTATGATCATGTAAGGATCATTTAGAACAGTGTGCTTTCTCTTTTTAATCTGTGGATAAACTTTGTAACTAGTTGTTCTCCCTTATACTAGCTCCAAATGTGATGGTTTTTTTTCCTAAAAATTTCTAAAATCATGCTTCAGCATTTAAGTTTGATCAAACTTGGATGTGACAATGTTTTACACATTTTAAAATTTGAAATTTGACAAGTTCAAACCAAATTTTAAAACCCTAAATGATTTCAGATGTAAAAGTAATGAATATAAAAGTTGTTCAACTCATCAAGATCTAACACTTTTATTTTGATCATCTTATCATTTGACTAAATTTGAACCTTTCAATTTTTAAAATTTTAAAAAATGACAAGTTCGAACCAAAATTTGAGACCCAAAATGATTTCAACATAAAAAGTGATGAATACCAAAGTTGTTCAAATCATTAATATCTACAACTTTTATTTTAGTCATCTTATCATTTGATAAAATTTAAACCTTTCAAATTTGAAATTTTGAAAAATGACAAGTTCGAACCAAAATTTGACCCCCAAATTGATTTCAACATAAAAAGTAATGAATACCAAAGTTGTTAAACTCATTAATATCTACAACTTTTATTTTAGTCATCTTGTCATTTGATAAAATTTAAACCTTTAAAATTTCAAATTTTGAAAAACGACAAGTTCGAACCAAAATTTGAGACCCAAATTGATTTCAACATAAAAAGTGATGAATACCAAAGTTGTTCAACTCATGAATATCTGAAACTTTTATTTTGGTCATTTCTTCATTTGACAAATTCTTAGCACACATTGTTCACTAATCTTACACATGTCTTATATAGTTTATAAAACCTTATGAGAGATGTGTCACATTTGTGAACAATGTCATTACCACTTTGTCATATGAAGAAATGACCAATATAAAAGTTGTAGATCTTGATGAGTTATTCAACTTTGATATTTATCACTTTTTCAGCTGAAATCATTTGGGGTACCAAAATCTTGTTTGAAGTTGCATTTTTTTGAATTTCAAAATTTAAATTGCTCAAACTTTTCATATGTATATATTGACAAAACCAACAAAATAAATTGATAGAGAATGATTTTAGAAAATTTTAGGAAAAAAATCATCAGATTTGGAGTTAGTATGAGGAAGAAAAACTAGTTACAAAGTTGACCCATAGATTAAAAAGAGAAATCGCACTGTTCACTATGATCATGTAAGGATCATCTAGAACAGTGTAATTTCTCTTTTTAATCTGTGGGTAAACTTTGTAACTAGTTGTTCTCCCTCGTACTAACTCCAAACGTGATGGTTTTTCTTCCTAAAAATTTCTAAAATCATGCTTCAGCATTTAAGTTTGATCAAACTTGGATGTGACAATGTTTTACACATTTTAAAATTTAAAATTTAAAATTTGACAAGTTCAAACCAAAATTTAAACCCTAAATGATTTCAGATATAAAAGTGATGAATACAAAAGTTGTTCAACTCATTAAGATCTACAACTTTTATTTTGGTCATCTTATCATTTGACTAAATTTGAACCTTTCAAATTTTAAAATTTGAAAAAAGACAAATGGGCACTGCAGGGGCGGCCGGTGATTGAGCCGCCCCTACAGATCAACCCCAAGTGTAGGGGCGGCTCAATTTACCAGCCGCCCCCTACAGTGCCATCTGTAGAGGCGGCTGGGCTGCTGGGGCCCGAGGACGCCCACTGTAGGGGCGCCCCCAACCCCAGCCGCCTCTACAGTAAAAATGCCCCCGTTCATACAGTAAGAATCTGCGTAGTGAAATCTGCAACGAAGAAACAATAAAATGTTAGTGAATGAAAACTGAAAATGGATATTTCAGCTATCGCACATGTCATCCCTAACCTGTAAAAAGCAACGATGATTAGGTGACCTTTTGCAGTCCATACGTAGCTAGTTGGACATAATATATTTTAGCTATCCCCCGTCTCGTCCCTAACCTATGCAAGGCCGGACCAAGTTGGTTCGATGGAACATCGATTTGGACATAATATGTTTCAGTTATCGCCCATGTCATCCCTAACCTGTAAAAAGCAACAATGGTTAGGCGATCTTTTGCAGGCCATATCTAGTTAGCTGGACATAATATATTTCAGTTATCTCCCATGTCATCCCTAACCTGTGCAAGGCAAATGATGATTAGGCGATCTTTTACAGTCTGAACTGAAGAGTTATTGCATCAGAATATATATTAACATGGATTATTTATTCTTAAAAACGCTGGAGCTATATAAATAAACCAAATTTCTTTTCTGAAAGTGAATTCCTGTGAAGATAACACCTTATATAGGATATAAATGAACAATATTTCTGCAGGCAAAATAAATACTGCAATATCATATACTGAAGTGCTAGCTAACCAAGTATCCTGAATTCCAGAGGAAAAAGGCAATGGAAAAACTGATCGTATGATTAGCTAGTTTGACCTTTTTTGTCATTCCCTTCCAGAGAGGGATCCAAATCAAATAGCAGTTAGGATGAGCATGGATACAATTACAGATCAAATTACCAGATGTAATTAGAAGTACTGTGGCAAGAGTGACAACGGAGGAAGAGAATATGTGTACGGCTTACTGCACCAGAGCACTAGGGGCCCCTGCCCCCGCGCGCCGCACACAGCAATCAGATGGAGGAGAAAGAGAGGGCGTTTGTACCTGGTTTGAAGGACCAGCAGCAGCGAACAACAGTGAAGAGCATCGTAAGAACGAAACACAGAGACATAGAAGGATAAAAGAACAGAGCGAGGAAGCAGCCCGGAACAAAGCCACCTAGAGCATCACCCAAAAACGACCGGCGGCACATGCAAGCATGGGCGGACCTGCTGTTGTGCCCGGGTATTTCCGGGCATACCCAATATTTTGCTGGGTTCTTCTTTGATCTTGGCAACAACTCAAGTTCTTCTTTGATCTTGGCTCAATTTGTAATATATTTTCTTTAGCTTGGGGCTTGGGCATACCCAAGTTTGAAATCTTGGGCATTCTGGCATTGAAGTAGGTAGCCACGTAGGGGGGTGTTTGTCGAAATTTCTAAGAGAAATGTGTTTGTGATTTTTGGCCCCGTTCGCTGGTCTGAATCTTGGCTGAAACTGGTTGAAAAATATTGTTCTGGCTGAATTGTTGTGAGAGAAAAACACTGTTCTGACTGAAAAAACAAGTCGAATATGGGGTAAGCCAAACGGGGCCTTTATCATGTATTTTGTTTTACTCTGTCTTTTTTCTTTCTAGATATTTGAGCTGGATCACCCGAACATGTTCAACCAAATATTATGTTGCGTGCACACACATATGAGGAAGGGTCTCATGCCTCATCTAATGTTGATGTATCATGATATCTGTCTACAATGCTGATTGACACTAATTGTCTTCTTCGATGGATCATGTGCTCACTGGTACGTCTAATCTAGTACAGTACTCAATACATTTGAGTTGGAGCATTTAACTAAATAATAAGTAATTTAATTTTGCATTCAATTACGTGAATTATGGGGTACCTGAACAGATTATACAAATGATTTCAAAGTTGTTTAGGCACTTGATTTAGAGTTGTGGCCTATATATACTCTTACTCAGTAGAAAATCATCGTCAATACTATTGAAATTGTGTGGGGCCACCTAAAAAGAAAGTTAGTAGTGATATTTTTTGGTATACCGTCAATTACATGCGGCATAGTGACAGTAGTTATCTACTTTTTAAACAAAGGAAGTAGTACCTTGTGGTTTAGGCCCCGTTTAGAAGGACTTTTACACTGGCTTCGGGAGCTGTTTTGTGTTAAATGGGATAGAAGCCCTAAAAACATGCTCTCACATGGGTTTGAGTGGGATGAAGTAAAAAAAAAAAAGCTTCTCCAGGCCCGTGCACCACTACTCTTAGGATTTGACGAAATTACGCAATCTGCCACTGGGAAAAAGAGCTGCGCCTGCAGTTTTGCTCCGTCATCAGTACGCGCATTTGCATATTTGCATGGGCATATTAGTTGCTAATACTTTATGTTATCTTTTTTTTTAATTGTTAATTTTTTAAAATTTAAATTTACTCAAATGAAAAAATATAAAGAAACGTACAGCTGTAAGTGTTACTACACATGTATGTACATAACGGTATCTTGAACAATTGACCTCTCTCAGCCATACATGACAGACAGATGAAGCCGTTTTGTCAAACTGTTTACCAAAATGACTTCAGCTCTACCGGTAGAGCCGTTTGTGGAGCCGAAGCAAAAAAAAATATGGAAAATGGCTTCACTACACTAGTGAAGCTCAGCCAAACGAGACCTTAGATGACTCACTGATGAATAGCAAAAAGCACAAACTTGGCTTTCCACATCTGGTGCAGGAAACACCGGAGAAGATCAGGGTTCAGCTGAGGACGTGAACCTGTCATTGTGTTCATTGGGTATTATTTTGAATGGCATGGCCTGGCCCATCATCCAGCTAGCCCAGTAACCCAAACATTTGAAAGCCCATAGGAAGACAAGGAAGAAGAGCCGACGCCGGAGTAGCAGCCCAGTAGCAATAGTCACCTGCCGGCTGCCGGTCCCGCCCGCCGCTCACCAGTCACCGCCGCCGCCCGCTGCTTAATCCCACGCGCCCACGGCTGTGCGGCTCAGCCACTACAAGGGCCGCCCGCGGCTGCCGGCTGCTGCTGCTGGCGACCGGAGATGGACGGGGAGGAGGAGAACATCGGGCCATTCCGCCGGACCAGCACCCGCAGGCGCCGGATGGCCACGCGCATGGCATCGGCGCTCGCCAGCTCTAACAACCGCGCCCAGGTAACAAGGGGATCCATTCTTGATTACACTAGCTTCACCGAACCTAGGTGCTCCTGCTCCTGCGGCTTCCCCTTTCCTTCCAAGTAGCCATTGTGTATTCTCCCCACATACAAAGATAGGAGTAGTACAGTGCAGTATACTTTAGGAGAAGACCACGGAAGTTTGAGTCAGTCGATCAATAAAAATTAAAAAGTATGATTTTGCCAACCTGCTGCCACTTTGAGCACCTAACATAGGATTAATAATAGAAAAAAAGACTTAAATTAAAAAGTATGATTTTGCCAACCTGCTACCACTTTGAGCACCTAACATCGGATTAATATTAGAAAAAGACGCGGCACACATTGACAGCAACGCCGTATCTATTTCCAATCTTGTGGCAGGTACATAGGGCTATATTGCCAACCTGCTTCATGAAGGCATGGGCTTTCAAGAGGGCGAGCATCTATAGCCTCGTCAGCTCAGCTGCAGCAACAAAGCAAACAAATGATGGCAGCATGTGTAATAAACTCGAGGATTACGTGAAGTTTGCAAGGGATGTTGTCGTCCCACAACATCAACCAGAGGATCATCAAGTTATGGAGGAGGGAGACTGTCGATGCGGGACCCACATGATACCCCGTAAGGGAGAAAGAAGATCTAGTCTAACTAGGATTCTTCCCATGTAATCTTAGCAGTAGTACTATTCAGTAATCCTACTAGGAACTCTCATTGTAAACCGACTAGGACTCTGGCCTCCTGACTATATAAAGGAGGGCAGGGCTCCTGGGGAAGGAGACAACAAAACAATAATTGTACGACACTTCATAATCAATCCAACATAGAGGCTAACGCCGGCTGGACGTAGGACTGTTACTCGATCAGCGATCGAGGGTCCGAACCAGGATAAGTCGTTTGTCTCTTGCGTTGCGTTCACCATCGAGTTCCGCGTACGCTGAAGCCCGAACAATACTGCCCCTGGGACCCCCGTGGCATGCTATCGGTGGTAAAACATCGATAGCTGGCGCGCCAGGTAGGGGCTTTCGGCGAATTTGCATCCGAGAGCTCGATGGACCTCAACAATATGATCTTCTCAACGGGATCAACTTTCATCTTCGGCTCATGGATCTGCGAGGCGGACAACAATTGCAAGCTCCAAAGTCGCCTCCTCGAGGATTCGAAACACCATGAAGACGATTCTATTCCGACGACCACGACAGATCAAATCTCCGGAGGATTCGCGTAGCTCATAGTGTCTAATTCAACTCAGGTTCTGCAGCTTTGCGCATCCGACTCGAATTCGAGCTCCGCATCTGAGTTGGAGTCTTATCCGAGTCCTTTCGGGAAACCGAGTTCTTTCCCGATGGGACTTAAGAACGCGGCCCTGACTTATCAAGAATACAACTCGGAGTACGCGCAGAATCCCTTCAAGAAGTCGGATCTTCCTCCACTCGGACTCCTAAACATGGCAACATCTTATCAGGCACAGCTCAGAGAAGTCTTCGATCCAGTACTAAGAATGCCACTGAAGGGAGCTCAGGAAGGTCTCATCCTGACTGTAACATCTCAAGACTGCATCGTTCACTGGCCGGACTCTGTTCCTGAGGATAACAGTACCCGACTGGACAACACGACGACGACGGCTATTCTACCCTACCAAGAAGGAGACTCGATTTGCGACATCGAGGCATCTACTAAAGTCATCAGCAACTCCGACAGTATGAAAACCAATGCCAATAACAGAACGGCTCACGCACAGGAAGTACTCATGGTTCGACGTCCTCGGTCACCGTTAAATCCCCCAGAAGCACCCGATGTCAGGTCATCAGATGAATCAGAATCCAACATATCACCCTTTGCCCAGGGCTACGATGGAGAAACCGAGAGTCACAAACAAGCTAGAGAAAGAAAAAACAAGTTGAAGCAAGGGCGCCAACACCATGCTAGGCAGCGCAGGGAAGCCTGGATCAGATACGAGTCAGAGTTGGCTGAATACGACAGAAGAAAATCACAACGAGAAGTCAAAGGAAGACGCACGGCAAATACGCCTTACGATAAGATTCGAGAAGCATTAGAAGAACTCAGAGCAACTTCACATCCCGGAGAGAAGTATAAACAGCTCCAGGACTTGCTCCGGTCGACGATCCCGAGAACGCATGAAGAGAGAGCCCAATCAAGACTACCCGCCAGATCAACAACCCACAGGCAAGAAGATCAAAATCAAAGGAAGTCCGCTTTCAAAAGACTTGGGCCAGGTGGAAGCCATAACGGAGAAAGTAGGAAGGAACATAATCAAGGCCACCAATTTGAACAACCAAGAAAGACCAGGAGTAGGATGCCTACCCAGACAACCTCGCAGAATTATTCCCATCAAAACAACAGTTGGCCAGAAGGAGGTGCCGAATCCGAATTCAAAGAAGCCGGAACACACGACAGATTCCCCTGTTTCGCGAACAGGCTTGCATCGGTACGATTACCTCACAAGTTCAAACCGTCTAACCACTCCAAGTATGATGGCAAAACTGAACCAAGGCAATGGCTCAGAATATATTCACAATCAATTGAACTAGCCGGAGGAGACGACGATATCAAGACCCTGTTCTTTCCCATGGCACTAGAAGCCATGCCCCTCCAATGGTTCGACAAACTAAATCCAGGATCTATCAGAAATTGGGAGGACTTGCAAAGAGCTTTTTGCGAAAATTTCGCAGGAATTATTACACACCCAATCACTCATGCAGAACTAAAAGGACTCAAGCAAAAGGGAGGTGAAAGTCTCAGAAATTACTATCGACGATTCGGCGAACTACGAGCTCAAGTGCATGACATCACCGAACGAGAAGTAATTGAAGCTTTCTCTCACTGAATCATGGCTAGGTGGCAATTTCAAGACTTCTGCAAAGAAAATTCGAGAAACAATGAAGAATTCAGACGAACAGTAGAAAAGATGATTACTGCAGAAGAAAAAACACGAGAGAGGTTCCCGGATAGAAGCAACCAGGACAACCCGGACAAGCAAAATCATCGAAATAGCAGACATCAAGAAAGAAAACGTAGACCAGACAATACCATGGCAATGGCTGACAAATCAAAGAAGTTTTCCAAACCCAGAAGATATGATGACATTGAAAACATACGTTGCCCATTGCACCCTAATGGGAGGCACACCATCGGAAATTGCTACACTTTCAATGATCGATACACAAGAAAAGATAGTAAGGAGAACACCAAAGAGGACAATCAGAAAAAAGATGAAGACAACCACGAGGACAAAGGATTCCAAAAACCTAGGGGAATGGTAGCAGTGATCTTCTCAGGGGCTCCGGATTGCAGAAGCAAACATCAAGAAAAACTAGCACTACGGACTATCATGACAGCAGAACCGGCTACACCAAGATATCTCAATTGGTCACAGTATCCTATCCAATTTACCAGAGAAGACCAATGGACTAGCGTGGGAAACGCAGGCCATTATCCACTGGTTCTAGATCCAACTATTGCTGGTATGACTGTCACCAAAGTACTAATCGATGGGGGAGCCGGATTCAACATCATCTTTTCAGAAACACTAAGGAAGATGGGACTACAACTCGCCGGGATGATCACACCAACAAGCACACCTTTTTACGAAATAGTACCCGGCAAAGCAGCCATGCCGCTCGGACAAATTACTCTACCAGTCACTTTTGGAACACCCTCGAACTACCGTACAGAATTCATCAAATTTGAGGTGGCGGACTTTGAGTCATCGTACCACGCAATTCTTGGACGACCGGCACTAGCAAAATTCATGGTGATACCGCATTACCCGTATTTACTGCTTAAGATGCCAGGACCCAACGGTGTCCTTTCTCTTCGAAGTGATTTGAAGCGTGCTTTTGACTGCGACGTTCAGGCAATCCAAATCGCAGCCAAAGCACAAGCCGACAATGAAAGAAAAGAAATAGCCACAATTGCTGCAGAGATGAGCCAAGAAGAATTATAAATACCGGCTAAAAAGCCCAGCATCATCGCACCACCAAAAGAAGCCGACGTCAAGCAAATCGACTTGGGCACTGGTGATACCTCCAAGACAGCAACCATCAGTGCTCACCTCTCGGCAAAATAGGAACTCGCGCTCACCAACTTTCTTCGGGACAACAAAGATATCTTCGCTTGGAAGCCGGCCGACATGCCAGGTGTCCCAAGAGAGTTGACTGAGCACAGAATTGATGTTAATGAAAGCTCCAAGCCTGTAAAGCAACGGCTACGACGATTCTCACCTGACAAGAAGACATCAATTAAAAAAGAAATCACAAAGCTAATGGTGGCCGGATTCATTAGAGAAATCCTTCATCCAGATTGGCTAGCAAACCCAGTTCTAGTACAGAAAAAGAACACGGACGAATGGCGCATGTGTGTTGATTACACAGATCTCAACAAGCACTGTCCGAAAGATCCGTTCGGGCTGCCACGCATTGATCAGATAGTTGATTCAACAGCAGGATCCGCCCTATTATCCTTTCTTGATTGCTATTCAGGGTATCACCAGATAGCATTAAAAGAGCAAGACCAGAGCAAGACATCTTTCATTACCCCGTTTGGTGCCTACTGCTACAAGACCATGTCATTTGGACTCAAAAACGCTGGAGCCACCTACCAAAGAGCTATCCAAACATGCCTTGGCGATCAAATCAGTGAAAACGTAGAAGCATACGTGGACGATGTAGTTGTAAAAACAAAGAACCCGGATACACTGATTGAAGACATAAGACAAACCTTCGAGAACCTGAAAAAGTGGAGATGGAAATTGAACCCGAACAAATGTGTGTTTGGGGTTCCTTCAGGACAACTACTTGGTTTCTTGGTCAGTCATCGTGGAATCGAAGCAAGCGTCAAGCAAATTAGAGCCATAACGGAGATGGGCCCACCCAGAAACATCAAAGATGTGCAAAAGCTAACGGGCTGCATGGCGGCACTCAATCGTTTCATTTCAAGGCTTGGTGAAAAAGGACTACCTTTCTTTAAACTACTAAAGAAGACAGATAAGTTCGAATGGACAGAAGAAGCCAATGAAGCTTTCAAGAAACTTAAGGCATACCTCACATCCTCACCAATTCTCACACCCCCAAGGAAAGACGAAGATATGATGCTATACATTGCGGCGATTACTGCTGTGGTCAGCACGGCAATAGTCGTAGAAAGAGAAGAAGAAGGACGCGTGTATAAAGTACAACGACCCGTATACTACATCAACGAAGTATTATCTAAATCAAAAATACGGTACCCGCATGTGCAAAAACTACTCTACGCCCTATTGATCACTTCACGCAAGCTTTGCCACTATTTTGGAAGCCACCAGATCACAGTGGTGACAGACTTCCCGCTCGGAGACATCTTACACAACAGAGATGCGACAGGACGCATATCAAAGTGGGCAATTAAACTCGGAGCTCTTAACATCGATTTCACCCCGTGGAAAGCAATCAAATCTCAAGCCCTTGCCGATTTTGTGGCCGATTGGACAGAGATTCAACAGCCTTTATCAGATACAATCCTTGACCACTGGAAGATGTACTTTGATGGGTCACTCAAGCTAGGAGGAGCCGGCTGAAGGGTCGAGATGGCGACTAGAGGGGGGGTGAATAGTCTTTTCTAAAACTTAATTGTGTCAGCTAACCGATACAAATGCAGAATTTAAACTATCGGTCTAGCCAAGACTATACCCCACTATATATGTTCACTAGCACCTTGCAAAGATAACAATTATGCAACAAAGGTGCCGGGCTAGCTAGAGCTCTCCTAAACAATTCTAGGAGCAAGGTTACACAAACCTATGCCACTAGTACTTTAAGCAACAAGGGAGCTCCTACACATGCTAGCAAGCAAAAGCACAAAGCTAACTAAGCTCACTAGCAATGCTCAATAACAAGGCAACCAATGCCTAATTAGAGAGCGTAAATACTTAGCTACACAAACTAAGCAATGTGACTAACAAGGTTACTAAAACCAAATTAGCCACGCAAGGGAGCTACTTCTATGCTATACAAGCAAGAAGATAATTAGCAAGCTACACAAGCTATCTAATTACAAGAGCAACTACACAAGCTTAATATGTATAAAAGTAATTGCAAGCGTGTGTAATGGGGATGCAAACCAACGGGAAGAACAAAGTTGACACGATGATTTTTCTCCCGAGGTTCACGTGTTTGCCAACACGCTAGTCCCCGTTGTGTCGACCGCTCACTTGGTGGTTCGGCGGCTAATTAGCATCACCCGCTAAGCCCGCACGTCGGGCGCCGCAAGAACCTACCCCTTGAGTGAGGGTAGCTCAATGACACGCTTTACTAGAGTTGCTCTTCACGGCTCCCGCGGGGCGAGCACAATGCCCCTCACAAGCACTTCTCCGGAGCGCCGCACAAGCTTCTTGCGCGCTTCGACGGAGACCACCACCAAGCCGTCTAGGAGGTGGCAACATCCAAGAGTAACAAGCACCACTGGCTTGCAACTCGATCACCTAGTGCCACTCGATGCAACCTCACGATGCAATCGCACTAGAATCGCTCACTCACACAATCGGATGATCGCTATCAAGTATGTGTGAGATGGAGGGCTCCTAAGCACTCACAAGCATGGACACTCAGTCCCTTGAGGTGCTCAGCACCAGCCATGGCCGAAGGCCACTTCTATTTATAGCCCCAAGGGCTAAACTAGCCGTTACCCCTTCACTGGGCAACGGTCGGGCCAACCGGACGCTCCGGTCGTGTTGACCAGACGCTGGACCTCAGCGTCCAGTCGCCCGCAGACGGCCACGTGTCCCGGTTCCAATGGTCACTTGACTTGACCGGACGCAGTAGCTTCAACTGACCGGACGCTGGACCCTCAGCGTCCGGTCGTTTCCAGTAAGCTCCCGAGCATGACCGGACGCATCCGGTCGAACACGATCGGACGCAGCCAGCGTCCGGTCACTCTCCAGCTACTGCTACACTCCATGTCAGCACGACCGGACGCAGCCTGCCAGCGTCCGGTGCATTCAGATCCAGCGTCCGGTCAGTTGACCGATGCCAGCATCTTCTCCATTCTCTTCACCCTTGCTCAAGTGTGCTAACCACAAGAATTTGCATCCGGCGCAATAGAAAATAGGACCCAAACCCATCTCACCCCTGCAAACACTACCTCCTTTGTAAATGTGCCAACACCACCAAGTGTACACCAACATGTGTATGTGTGTTAGCATTTTCACAATCATTTCCCAAAGGATGTTAGCCACTCAACTTGCCACGCCACTCGATCCTAGCGACAATGCAAAGTTAGATCACTCAAGTGGCACTAGATGACCGATATGCAAACAAGTTTGCCCCTCTTGATAGTACGGCCATCTATCCTAAACCCGGTCATAAACTTCTCTACACACCTATGACCGATGAAATGAAATGCCCTAGGTTATACCTTTGCCTTGCGCATTCCATTCCATCTCCTTCAATGTCGATGCAACACATGCACCAACATGATCAACAATGATATGATCCACTTCATATCATCACATGATCATATTGGTTCATCTATCTTGACTCTACTTGCTCTTCACCGTTGCCATCGTCCATCGGCGCCAAGTCTTGCTCAAGCTTCACCGCCACGCGGTCCATCACTCCAAAGCCTTCGACTTGCCCTTCACGCTTGCAACCGGTCCATCAAGCCAAGTCTTGTCTTGATCTTCTCCACCTTGATCACATGACTCAATGTCATGTCTCATGTGCAATAAGCTCCTTCATCATCACATGTGTGAGCTTTGCAACATCTCCAAGCCATTTTCACCTCCATGGCATATGTTGCTCATACACATGTACCTGTGGACTAATCACCTGTGTATCTCATATAAACACAATTAGTCCACCTAGGTTGTCACTCAATTACCAAAACCAAACAAGGACCTTTCACCGGCGCTGGCATTCTCCTAATTTCTCTAGACGGAAAACAACTTAAATATGTCCTTCAGATATTATGGCAAGCTACAAACAACGAAGCAGAATATGAAGCCCTCATCCACGGGCTACGAGTGGCAATTACCCTCGGAATAAAGAGATTACTCGTATACGGTGATTCAGCAGTAGTCATCAACCAAGTCAACAAAGATTGGGATTGCACCAAAGAAAACATGGGTGCTTACTGTGCTGAAATACGGAAACTTGAAAAACATTTCCAAGGATTAGAAATTCTACACGTCCTGCGCGATTCCAACATTGCAGCAGATGTCCTCGCCAAGCTCGGATCAGACAGAGCGAAGGTTCCACTCGGTGTATTCATAGAAGAGCTATCAGTTCCCTCTATCAAACAACCCGGTGAAACAACCTATGAAATTTAGGCTAAAGGCGTTCAGATCTTGGTAATCAACACTTCATGGAGCCAAGTTTTCATCGACTATATCAAAGAAAATAAATTGCCAGCAGATAGAGCAGAAGCCACCCAAGTTGTTCGCAGAAGCAAAAACTACGTTCTAGTAGGAGATAGACTTTACAGAAGAGCAGCATCATCAGGAGTACTCCTAAAATGTGTCTCATTTGAAGAAGACAAAGAGATCCTAGACGAAATACACTCAGGTTGCTGTGGAAATCATGCCGCTTCAAGAACACTGGTTGGCAAAGCATTTCGCACCGGATTCTACTAGCCAACCGCTTTGAAAGACGCAGAAGAACTTGTCAGAAAATGCAAAGGTTGCCAAATGTTTGCAAGACAAGCCCATGTGCCAGCTCACAATCTTATCTGCATCCCACCCGCTTGGCCTTTTTTCTGCTGGGGGCTAGATCAAGTAGGACCTCTGAAGAAAGCAAAAGGCGGCTTCGAGTACATCTTTGTAGCAATCGACAAGTTCACCAAGTGGATTGAATACAAACCACTCGTAAAATACAGCGCAGCCAAAGCAGTCGAGTTCATCCAAGACATTATGCACTGCTTCGGCATGCCCAATCGAATCATCACAGATCTAGGCTCCCCCTTCACAGCTACAGAATTCAAAAGCTGGGCACAAGACTGTGGTTTCAGTATAGACTACGTGTCTGTTGCACATCCAGAAGCCAACGGACAAGTAGAAAGGGCTAATGGACTCATACTAGCCGGATTAAAACCAAGGTTATATGAAGAACTAGTGGACTATGTGTCCAAATGGATTGAAGAATTACCTAAAGTAGTATGGGGGCTACGAACTCAAATAAGCAGAGCAACAGGCTACTCACCCTTCTTCCTAGTTTACGGGTCAGAAGCCGTACTGCCTACTGATTTGATCTGGACATCACCAAAGATAGAACAATACGATGAAGGAGAAGCAGAACACACAAGAAGATTAGAACTCGACAGCTTAGAAGAAGTCAGAGTAAACGCTACCCTCCAATCAGCCAGATACCTACAAGGTTTAAGACGACACTACAATAAGAGTACCCATCCTCGATCTTTACAAGTCGGAGACTTAGTTGTAACACCCCCGGTGTTTATCACTAGTTAAGCAATGGGTTTGAGCTCAAACATGACATGTCGAGTGGTAATGAAGGTGTCAAGATCAAATCTACATGATGGAGCTCCAACTTAAACTTGGGCCACGCACATTTGCTTACATATGGACCCTTGTTAAGATTATGCAAGAGTAATGTTAAACATGCTTATTCCATGTACATTACATCCACATGCATCCATCTAGAACCGTGGAAAAGTTTCATGAAGTTCAGAATCAAGAAGTCACATGAAATGATAAGTTATATCCTTATTGGAATGACTTTATTAAGTGCTTGAATTGCACTATTAAGTGAATGGAAATGTAGGTCATCAACCAAACCTTGCAACCTTGCCCAAAGGACTCTAATTGAACTCTACAACAAAAGTTATGAAGGGTTCGTGTTGAGCCGAGATCAAGAAAATGCATCAATCGGTCAATAACTCTAATTTAAGCTTTACAGTGACGATACTTTGACCTATGTTGACCACCAACTTACAGTGCTTGTATGGAGTTTCACCTTAAATAAAAGTTGAAGACTAAGTAGAGTAGAACAAACTTTGTTTTAGGAATAAGAGCCAGATCAACTTGGAACTAAGTCTAACAGAGGCTCGAAAATTGAATCAGCGGCTGTTTTCAGACTTAGAATTTTTCTAAGTCTGGAATTCATCGTCGTCGCCATTGGAGAAACTTGAGTTGGTCCAAAAATAAAAGTTGAAGGTTATATTATGGAGAAGAGCATGCAAAAAGTTGGAACCCGTTTGGCTTCGTGTTGATGGTTAATTCTGAGCTTTTCCTAATCACCATCATCACGCTAACAAACCAAAGTTTGGAGCACGTTATCTGCTAAACCATAACCCTAATGACCCTGAACCCTTAAGCAAAGTTGGAGAGCATCAGGTGTAGACCAAACTTCATTTTAGGCCCATGGACCAATTTGGACCCGAGCCGGCCCAAAACGGCGTCCCACCTTCCCCACTCCGGCGCACGCCACCTATTCGCTGAATTGCTTCTATGGGCGACGCGCGTCCGTGAGCGTGGCAGCCATGCGCGAGCCGCCCCTGCTCCACGCGTCATGGACGCCCTGCCTAAGTCGCGTCGCTGCCACACGCTGTCCCGGCCAGAGCTTCACTCCGCGCTCACTTCCTCTCGCTTCTCCTCGCTCTACTTCGCTCGGCCGCCGCTCCAGAGCGCGCCCGCCATGGCTGCCGGTGAACAGAGCTCCAAGTTGCAGCGTCTGCCATCTCCAAGCCACCCTCTGCTCTAACTCGCCTCCCCTTGACTTCCTACCCATCCACCGCAACCGAAGCCTACCTTCTCTGGCTCCCTTCGCCGTCGCAGCTCACCGTCGCCAAACTCCGCAGCATGGAGCCGCTGTTGCTCGTGGATAGGTCGACCTGCCCTGCCTCAGACCAAGCCGAGCAGCTCCGCGAGTGCGCACGAGGCCGCTGGTGCTCGCGCTGCCCTTCTCCGCCGCCGCCGGCCCTCCTCCGGCCGAAGTCCAGCCTCACCGACGGTCTCCCCTGCTGTGTTCTGCGACCAGGGGCCTCGGGCTCAAATTCGACAAAGTATAGGGGCCTAACTGCGAAGTCAGTGACTCATGTGAATAGTACCGTAAGGACTAGTTTGTAATTATTTTGCAGGAACTTTGGAAATTCATAGTAAATCGTAGAAAATTCGTAAAATAGTAAATGTGGACTTTTTGGAATCCTTGTGAAATTCTCTATGCACTAGATCTATAATATTACATGTTTTACTTTAAAGTTTTGGCTGTAAAAATATATTTATGCAGCTAGGTTTGTAATGATAGTGGTATTTGTCTTTTTCATAACTGTAGATCTAGGGCTCCAAATGAAGTGAAATTTTTGTGGCATGCTACTCATGTGATAGTTGATGTGTGGTAAAAATTTCATGAGTATTGGATGAAGTATGAGTGAGTTATTGGTTTATCTTGCTCTCACATGATTTCTTGCTTTACCAACTTGTCTTTTTCATAGAGGTTGCTATACATATTCAAATGGAGTGAAATTTGTACAGTAGACTATTGAGAGGATATGTGAGCCACTGTAATTTTTGTAGAATTTATTGTATACTTTTGTTATATGTCCATTAAGTCACCTTGTTATCTAAAATAAATTAAGAAATGCATTAAAAGAATTTATTTGGTCATGGACACTAGGTTCTCTGGTGTTCTTTAGTCATGGGTGAAATGTTGGTAAAGTTGGTTTAGCCCAATTATGTGTTTGCAACATAAGTTAATAATTATTTTCTTGCCGATGTGGTTTATGGACAGATCTGAGAACTTAGCAAAGTTCTTCATGATAATGTGCTTTGTTGTAAAACTTGTTTATACAAAAGTTGTATATAATTCATGTATCTAGCTACTGTTAAAATTTGGTGTCATTTGGCCAAGTAGTTTAAGAGTTACGACTGTTTAAAGTTAGAGTACAGGATTTGTTGCTCTCTGTTTTGTATGAACCAGTTTCTGTAAAGGTATAATTTCGACCTACTTAACTTGGGAATCATGCTGTGATGATTATATATGAAATGTAGATAATTTCATAAGCTTTCCAAAATGTCTTCTTGCAAGTCATTTGGATTTGTGTAACTACAGTTATGATTCTCTGAAGTTACAATCAGTTTTATGTCCATGTCTGGACAGGTCTGAAACATCTACATGTTTGACCTGTTTAACTTTGTAATTAGCTTTTTATGTAAACATCAATCTTGTAGACAATTTCTATGGATTTTCATAAAGTCTTAGATCATCCTTGTGGGATGTTTGTAGCTTAAGTTATGTTTGAAACAAGTGACTGTTTGCTGCTGTCCAAATCTGCTTGTATCTAGAATTGTTTGCTTCTACTTGCTCTTGTTTGTATGATTGCAAATGGTTATCTTGGACACCTAGAGTTAAGGTAGCATGCCTAAAATGTTTTGCTAAATTGTGAAGTACTTGATCATGTATAGCTAGCTGGTTGTATGACATGCTTATGTGTGTATAGTGTAACATATGCTTGTTTAGTATGCTTGTTGCATTCCTTCATGTGTATTCTTTATGTTCATGCATCTGCATCTATGCATCTCATCCTAGGTACACTAGGTACAGCACGTGGACGTGGAGCGCATGATGTGGAGACAGACGATGGTGTAATGGTGGGTTGTCCAGAAGATGGAAGAACCCCTGAATGCAAGTGCTAGGACCGGAGATGTCACCATGACGGTGCAAGCTAACTAAACTGACTTGTGTCGGATCTCAGGCAAGCCCCGGAGCATATTAAGCCTCCTAATTTCTGAAATGCAGTTACAGTATTGTTGTTACATATATATTTATATTGTTGCATTAAGTTTAGGTGTTGGATGCAAACACTTGCTGCATTGGTTATCCAATCCTTGTCCAGATATTGATACCCTGAATCCTATGTAGCTCAGGCTCGTGTAGTGCTTAGCCCTGCTTTAACACGGTAGAAGTCAGGTGATTTCCTGTCACCTGCGAGATATAGGAAGATACATATGGCACGGTTGGCTATATTTGCTATCGTGGAAAAGAACCAGTCTTAATTTGAAATGAAGACCGGGCGGAGGCTTGCCGGTTTGCAGTGACTCCGTCTGTGTCGCTTAAGGACTGATTCTTGGAGCCTTTCCTGTTCATGTTGAACGCATGCCTCTCTCTTAGTTGGCCGGCCAGAAGACCGACCGCGAAGCCGAGTAGCTCACCTCAGGCCGGGAGTCGATAAGTATAAAGTGCGCCTCGGAAGGGAGCCGTAAGCGTGAGTCCAAGGGTAGGTGATTTAAAAGTCCTGGTCGTCCTGGCAGAAGGGTAATCCCTGAGAGTGTTGGCGCTGATCAAACCCGCGAATTTGGTTCCTGAGATGTTCCAAAGGTGACCCACGGCTACCCTTGCAAAGTATGCCAGGGTGAGAGTTAGGAATACCCCCTCAGCTGAGTTGTAATTCGATTCGAGTCGCCGTCTCTCCCGGTTAGTGAGAACTTGACGGGCTTATCTCCAAAGTAGATACACTAAATAACCTAATGGTTCAGAAATGATGATATGATGATGACAGCCTTATCATACCTGCTATGGTTAATATTGTTTGCTCCTAATAAGTGAGTGCTCTAGTACAGGTGCTAATCTAGTGGACAGGTAAATGATGATAAGCTTGATGTTAAGTTTAAATTGGTTACTATAATCATAAGCTCTTTTATGCAACTGTGTCAAGCTAGCCCACCTGAAAGGCCTTGCATGATCCTTGGTGTCTTTTATTCTGGTTTCGACGGGTAAGTCTGGCTGAGTACCTTCTCGTACTCAGGGTTTATCCCACCATGTTGCAGGTGGAGTTCTCGACCTGTTGATGATGGTGGCTAACCGCCGGTGGGCTCGGTGATTCTATAGTTACTTCTCATCTATATGCTTTTGTCGGATGATGTCACTTATGCTAGCAATGTATTTGGAACATATATTAATGTAATCTTTTGAAAGCTATGTTGTTTTCACTAATTGGTTTTGAAACCCAAACTTGTAATATTATTTCCGCTGCAACCCTGTGTATGTGATGTGTATTTGCTTAATCATGCGATCTTGGTTGTGATGTTGATTTACCGAGGTCTTTTGGGACACTCGGCGGACTACCGGGTTTATATGAGTGAAAGTATGTGTGTGTCAACGTGTTAGCGGGGACAGTCGTACTTGATCTTGTATAAATTGGGCGGTTCTGTTACATTAGTGCTAAGAAGGATACAAAAAACTGACGGATGACATAAGCTACTCAGTCCATGGGAAGGTCCGTTCATTGTCACAAAAGTCACCGGACCAGGCACATACAAGTTAATAACCGAAGATGGAAGAGAAGTCAACAATACATGGCACATCAGCCAGCTAAGAAGATTCTATGCGTAAAAACAACTCAAGAAAAAACAGATATGCAAGCCACAAGGGACCAACGTTCACAATCGACAAAGGACAATATTCCTCGACAACATATGTATTAGTTTATATTCATGATCAATAAAGATGATATTCATCCACAGCATGTCTTGTCATGACTTTCAACGAGTTGTTTTCACGAAACAAAAAGCAAAATGGCTGAAAACATGTCTGAGCATCCCGGCCGAGAGCAAAATAGCTGAAAAGACGCTTGAGCCCGCCGATGAGGGTAGCTAATAAGCTAACACCCGAACAAAAGAGCAAAATGGCTGAAACATGCCTGAGCCTACTGGCCGAGAGCAAAATAGCTGAAAAGATGCTTGAGCCCGCCGATGAGGGTAGCTAATAAGCTAACACCCGAACAAAAGAGCAAAATGGCTGAAACATGCCTGAGCCTACCGGCCGAGAGCAAAATAGCTGAAAAGATGCTTGAGCCCGCCGATGAGGGTAGCTAATAAGCTAACACCCGAACAAAAGAGCAAAATGGCTGAAACATGCCTGAGCCTGCCGGCCGAGAGCAAAATAGCTGAAAAGATGCTTGAGCCCACCGATGAGGGTAGCTAAAAGCTAACACCCGAAAAAAAAACAAAATGGCTGAAAACATGCCTGAGCATCCCGGCCGAGAGCAAAATAGCTGAAAAGACGCTTGAGCCCGCCGATGAGGGTAGCTAAAAGCTAACACCTAAAACTAGTCGACCGAAATTAAGCTTAAAAAGACCCTCCAGCTCTTCGTTCCGAAAAGCAAGAGGCTCGGGGGGCTACATCCAGATAGGAATACTTTTTCCTCAGAAAAGCACAAGCGCCACTCAAGAAAGCACTCGGATGCCGAAGTTTGTCAAGGCAACATTCTATGCCGAGTCGTTTTACATAGCGCAGACGAAAGGTTGTCAACACAAAGATCTACATCTAACAAGTCATAGCGCGGACAAAGCACTCGACGGATCACAAAAGAGGAAGAAAAGAAAAGTACTCGACAAATCGAGGGATTTCGTCAGGATAACGCACAGAGTTGTTTACAGGGCAGAGACGAAAATGGGACAAAGTACTCAGCAAGTCAAGTAACTCCGACCACACCCGGGCAAAGAATACATCAACAAAAATAAAGAATCTTCATTTGAAGAGGAGTGTAATATTACAAAAGGCTGGTCAATTGGATCAGGCATTGTCATTAGGAAGGGAAATATCAAAATTAAGACTGTCTACAACCCTACTGGCTAAACCTTCGACCTCAGGTTCCATCCTCTCAACGGCATCAAGGTATTCTTGGCTATCAGCTTCCTCTGCTATCTTGGACAGAGGCGCCTCTAGAGCAAGGACCCGGACTTGGGCCAGCACATTCTTGGTACATACTCGAGCGCACTTCTTTGCGAACTCTTGGAAACGAGTCGGAATCCGCGGAATGAACTGAGCCCAAGATTGCCCGTCATCCGCTGGAGTCCGGAGAACATCAGCTACTGAATGAAAGGATTTCCACAAAACGTTCCAATTTTCAGTAGCCGTCGCCAGCTTCCCAGACAAGTCTTCAATAGTTTTTTGAGCCTGCACAAGATCTTTATCAGCTCCACGTCTGATCAACTTAGCAAGTGCAAGTTCTTCTTCAGCATGAGTAATTACCTCCTCAGCCTTGTTATGACTTGTACGAACAAGAGTCTTCATTTCATCAATACCCTTCGAGAGCTTTTTTCCTTCAACTCGGAGAGCTGGACAAGACACCAAACAACAAGTCAGCAGGAGGGAAAGGTTTGAATACTGAAAGAAACAGAGAGAACCCGGAATACCTTTACATTCTTTCTTCACGGCTTCCAAGCTCTTCATGGCCTCCGAGTTCTTTAAAGCCTCCCGGATAGCAGCATCTTTCTGTTCCTCCAACTCCTGGGCAATAGTGTCTCTCTGTTTCTCTACCTCTACCACCCGGGCACGGAGAGCCTTTTCCTCTTTTTGATGCGACTTACGCTCAGTCTCCAACTCGGCCCGGAGGAGGTCAAGGTCAGTCTTCAGAGAACTTACCTCAGAGGACAACTTCTTCTCGGTTTCAGTCGAAAAGAAGAAGCCGGTATGGTCACGAGAGAAAGTCTAAACAATTAAAGATAGAGAAAAATAAGGCGTAAGGATGAAGGCAAAACAAATGGCCTTAGAAAGAATCTCAGAAAAACTTACGTGAAGCTTCTCCCTGAAAGAAGTCGCAGAGGACGCCAAGCTCCCCCAGGCTGCGGTCAGCTCCGATAGCCGATGGGTGGCATCGAACTGTTGCACCACGTCATCAGTAAAAGAGGGACCGCCGGAAGCGAGAGAAGGGGAAGGAGAGGCCGGCTGGGGCGAAGAAGGAACGACCAAAGCAACCTCCCGGGAAGCCGAAGCCAATCCCTCAGAAGGACCCGACGTGACGGCCACAGTCACCTCTGGGGCAGCCAAGTCTGCAACTTCGCCAGGTAGCTCCGAAGCCCCCACAGCAACTTCACCAACAGTATGTTGCGAGTCCTGAGGCTTAGAACTCAATGGCACGGCGGAAGGCTGAGAAGAAGTCGATGAAGAAACGAGAGAAGACGAAAGACTGAAAATTGATAAAAGAAATCACCGATGAGAACCAGAAGAAGGAAGACAGAAGCAAAAGGATGAAACCAGAATCTACTCACCCAGCCACTTTCTTCTTCGTGAAGCCAAAAGAAGGCCTCGCAGGGGGGACCACAACGGCGAAAACGTCCCCGCCACCCGACGACGGGAGCGGGATAGTAGATACCGGAGCCACGGAAGAAGCCGGGGCTGGAGCCATGGAAGAACTCTGCACTGGAGGAGCGGTAGAGCTCGGTACCGAGGCTACCAAAGAACTCGACACCGGAGCTTCAGAAGAAGTCAGCGCGGGAGCCTCAGAAGAACTCATACCCGACGTCTGGTTACTTCAAAAAGTTCAAGACTAAAAGTCAAGACAAAGAAGAGAAATTCAATGCAATAGGAATATGAAAACAACTCACCGCCGCATGATGAGGGGTACTTCGTCATCCTCCTCTCCCTCAACCAAGGAAACCAGAGCACCTGCTGAAAAAAGAATAAAAAGTACTCGGTTCAAGAGAGAAACAGAAAAACAAAGGAACAAAGAGTATTAAATATGCTCACCTAAGAGCATGCTAGCAACAACTGGAGTACCTGAGAGACTACTTGGTTTGTGAGACTTCTTGGAGACAGGCAGGCCGGATGAAGACCCATCCGTTTGCCCCCTCTTCGGGACACTACGAGGACCGCGAGGGACTAGACGAGGAACATATTCTTCATATACATCAACAAATCCAGAAGAAACTCCAGGAAGCGCTGTGGAGGTTGGGAACTTACTAGTTACGGAAGTTCCAGCAAGTTTATCCCCAGTCTCCGCCATGGCAGGGAGAACATCAAGAGGGATCGGGTCAACAAAGTTCCACCCAAGCTCCTACGAAAAAGGATAAAATAACAAGACAAGGAAAAGCTAAGCAAAAATGGATGCAGCAAGAGTACATAAAGTACCCAAACAAAGAGATAAACAACTCACAGCTGGGGGCGGGTTGTTGGTAGAGAACTCGGAGACAGCAGGAGGAACAACGCTCACTCCTTTCAGCATCTTCTGGAGACGCTTGAGTACCTCCTCATCGGTCAGCTCAAGAGCTGGGACCATGCGTGAAGGATCCTCGGCCCCAGAATACTCGAAGCCAAGGTGCTCCCGCTCTTTCAAAGGCTGAACTCGGCGACGAAGAAAACTCGAAACAATACCGAAACCGATTAAACCCTGCTGTTTCAGCATGCTAATCCTATCAAGGAGTGGCTGGATCACTTGAATCTCAGCAGGTGACTCAAGTTTCTTGTCCCATCGGTCATTCACCACAGGACCAGATCCAGAGTGGACGACAAGGGAAGGGATCAAATTGGCAGCATAAAACCAGTCGGCACGCCAATCTTTTACAGAATCAACCAGGTCATAGTCAAAGAACTTGCTCTTAAGACCCTGGCGAAACTGAATCCCGCAACCGCCAAGAACACTGGTTTCTTCGCGGCGGGGTTGGGGTTTCAGGCGAAAGAAGTAACGAAATAGAGAAAGAGAAGGGGGAATTCCAAGGAAAGCTTCGCAAAGATGAACAAAGACAGAAAGGTGAAGAACTGCATTAGGAGCAAGGTGGTTTAGGCAAATCCCAAAATAATCAAGAAATTGGTGAAGAAAAGCGGAGGCGGGAAGACAAAGTCCAGCGCGAATGAATGAGACAAAAAGAACGATCTCACCAGGAACTAGAACAGGAACTCGATGCTCGCCTGGAACTCTCCATTCAGCAAAAGCCTAGCCCTGGATCAAGCCGTCGCTGACAAGCTCACGAAGCTGTGCTTCGGTGGTTGTCGGAGCCGGCCAAAACTTCTGAGCGGCCCTCATGGCAACAAACTCCTGATTCTCGATCAAGGAGAGTGAAGACTCCTCGTCCACGAAAGAAGACTGGGACTTACTGGTGGTTTTCTTCTTGCCCATGTACTAACAAAGGCAAAAAGAAATCAGAGGAAAAAGAAAACCTAGATGGCGGCGCTAAGGACGGCGGCGGCAATGGCGACGGCGGATGATTAAGAGCTAGGGTTTGAAGGCAAAAGAAAGGCAGTAAAGAAAAAGAGGATGAAGGGTCTATAAATAAATTTTACAGCGTTAGAAACGGCCCACCAGGCCCGTTAAAACACCGTGTGAGAACGCAACGGTCCATTTACCGACGCAGCTAAAACGACGGAGGGCACAAATCCACACAACGGTACAATCCAATGGGCAGATTTTAGACTTATCCATCCAGCACTACTGCAGAGCCATCAGATAACTGCAAGAACAACCCATCCTCAAAGAAGAAAGGGAGGGTAACTTCTGAAGGAACAAAAGAACCCGATTCTTGATAAAAAGAACTCGGAAATTCCATAAGCAACACAGCAGGAGAAAGCATGGCAACTAAGAAGGCAAGAATCTTTTTTATTACAAATGAAATCAAGAAGTACAAGATTACACATCTTACAAGACCCGATGAACTCGGTACTACAACAAGCAAGGTAGCAAAGAGGAACCCGGACACAGCTAGGCTCTGGAACGACTACGTGTTCCAATTTGCTGCCAGGTAGAACAAACCGCCCTCGGCTACACTGTTTTCTTCAAAGGACGAACACAGTGCATCCAAGACAGAAATCAGCAGCACAGCAGGAAAGCATGGACCAAAGGAGGTTGGCAGGCATCTGTCTACCCAAGCCCGACGTGATGCAGGATCAGGTGTTGATCTGCACCGGACAGCCGTAGGGCAGACAAAGAGCGCCAGCCAAGAACTGCCGGATGAAGGGACAAAGCCCACATCACAAGACTTCCTCCAACTACCGCCACCAACTTCCTGATGCAACGCCACTGCGGGATTAGTCTACCTCCAACCCCTATCACAAGACTTCCTCCAGCTACGACGAGATACACAACAACTACAAGATACGCCCGAGGGCTGCTCAACTTCACAAACTACCATATCCATGACTACAAAGACTTCAGGCCACACAACAGAATGCTCAATGATTCAAAAACAAGCACCACAGGAGGGTATTTATAGACCAAAAGAGCGGTGCACATGAACCGGGAGCACCAAAGGTAAAGACCTGACAAAGGAAACAGTGAAAAGATAGAACTCAATGAAAAAAGAACTCAGGCGTGAAGGAACAATGACCAAGGACAAGCATATTCGGAAGGATATACCACCACGGTACAACCCGTCAACAAAAAGCATTTACACCCAACCAACTCCACACAACTACATCCGACAACAGAAGACTAGCGGAGAGTATGCCAAGGCCATGTAACCGAGTTCTTTCCGAAAAAAAAGAACCCGGACATAAGCTCGGAGGCTGCATGCCGCGAAACTACTCGGATGATGGTTTAATCCAAGACTAAAGGGCTGCTTCGGAAAGATGCCGCAAAACTACTCGGATGATGACATAACCCAAGTCTCGGGGACTACTTCAGAACACAAATTTTCAAACAACATAAAGATTCAAGACCCTCCAACTTTTTGTTCCAAATAGCAAGAGGCTCGGGGGCTACACTCAGTGAGTGCGCTTTTTCTTCGAAAAAGCGCACGTCACCAAAAGACTTCCTCAACGCAGACCACTTCAAGACATTACGACAAAAAGAACCCGGAACGAGCCATATTCGAGTTCTTTTTTATAAAACTTCAACGAACAATCAGAGCAACTTCAAGACAAGATCCTCCAGCTCCTTGTTCCAAATAGCAAGAGGCTCGGGGGCTACAACCAGATGGATGTACTTTTTCTTCAAAAAGCACTCACCACTCGAAGATTCTAAGAAGCGCTACAAGGTTTCACTCCAGAAAGCACTCGGATGACGTTTGTTCCTACTCAACAAGACCTGAAGGAGCAAAACGAGACTTTCAGAGCTCAACCATGAAGTGCTCGGGGGCTTGTCGATGCGGGACCCACAGGATACCCCGTAAGGGAGAAAGAAGATCTAGTCTAACTAGGATTCTTCCCATGTAATCTTAGTAGTAGTACTATTTAGTAATCCTACTAGGAACTCTCATTGTAAACCGACTAGAACTCTGGCCTCCTGACTATATAAAGGAGGGCAGGAGACAACAGAACAATAATTGTACGACACTTCATAATCAATCCAACGTAGAGGCTAACGCCGGCTGGACGTAGGACTGTTACTCGATCAGCGATCGAGGGTCCGAACCAGGATAAGTCGTTTGTCTCTTGCGTTGCGTTCACCATCGAGTTCCGCATACGCTGAAGCCCGAACAATACTGCCCCGGGGACCCCCGTGGCAGGCTATCGGTGGTAAAACATCGACAGAGACCCCTGGTGAGCTAGCTAGCTCTAAGCTCTGTACATTTTATACATCTCTGTATTATCGTCTATCATCAGCCTGCTGCGGCTTAGTTCCTGATGAGGAAAGTTACCAGTACATGGGGTACGAATCGGGATTGGTGGACGAATTTAGCCTATGTAATACTGCTTTCACGTGTGGTACTACCGTGGGCATCCGTAGCTCTCTTCCACCAGAGTCACAGAGAAGCCTATAATGGTATTGATGTCAAGGTTACATATGCCTTATTATGTTGTACTGCTGTGCTAGAATTTTATTCCTCAATGATTGTTAGCTTCATGGCGGATGACATGGATGGCCTGCGGCCCTGCGCCATGGCACATCATCCCGGGAAGCGTGGCCAAAGACGGTCGCTCAATATAGTCTTGCGGGATACTTTGTCCGCAACAAGAAGCACAGCAACATGACGAGGATTGTAAACCTCGTAGGTTGCAAGGACTTCCTCGACCAACACTGGTGCATCGAGACTTCGCGTTTTTCCCCGCTCTGAAAAACGGATGGAAGCAAAAGATACAAGACGCTGCTAGCTACCGCAGCTTCAACAACCACAGCAGCCACTGGGGCTTGAACATGAACAGGCCATTCGATGAGTGTGTTCTCCTCTGGCACCTCGCCACGGATTTCTGCTTCTTCTTCTCCGGCTCGTTTCCAGACCATAAATGTTCCTTTGCTGAGCCCCCAACAAGGGAGACACCAGTACTGTGGTGGACGCGACTAATAATGGTACAAGGGAAACGTACATCTGTTGCCAAGAACCCAGCTAGTAGTACCACCGGCCGGTAGACCTCAATGCAGCCAAGAATCTGCCAAGTCTAAAGCTGTACAATGCAGACAGATGTCCAACTACATGGTGTACCTCTTGTTTGTTAATCCTCAGATGCTGTTGCCTGGCTCCAGGCGGAATCTCTTTTAAAACGGCCTATGATGAGCTCAAGGATATCCTCAGGGACTGGGAGTGGAATCCAGTATGCTGGAGTCGGTGCACGCCATGTGGCCTGGGAGTCAAACTAATAAAAGACGAAGCAATTGTTATGGACAGACTAGAGAAATGCTATACATTAGCCGGTTGTTTCATTTGCTCAAAATAGCCGGTTTTGTGGCCGTTCGTTTTGTTTGTGTGTCTTCATTTCGATCGTCCGATCCATCTTAGCGCGCGGCACCTAGCTCCGTCGTCGTCTTCAGTTTCTGACTGTGGGCCAGCGTGGTTTTTTTTGACTTTCTTGGTAGTGGCGCCCGAATTTTCTCGGCCGTTTCCCACTTTCCCGATTCGGCTCCCCCCGCAACCGAGTTGAGGCGACTCGCGGCGGCTCCGGTGCGGCGGCCGGCGCTGTCAAGGGTTTCGGCGAGCTAAGTTCCTTTGTTCCCCTTCCCATGTTTCCTTTTGGCGTCACCGCTGTTTGTATCTGTCGTCTCTCGAGGATTTCGCTGGTACCGAAGAAATCCCCGCCACTGCCGCACCCGTTGTGCGCCGGTGGATCTAGTCTGACGCAGGGAGGGTTGCGGCCGCCATCGATTGGAGGGAGTAGTCGTCGGCGGCCTCTGTTGATTTGAGAGAGTCTGCGCTGTCGCGTGTAAGATCCCTTAGCCACCTGGCTGCTGCCTCCGTCGCTGCTCACCGCAATGGGCGCGGGCGTCCCCGGCGGACCACAGCCTGCTCCGTCCGTCACCGCTTACCACCAGGACGGGGCGCGTGGTGTCCCCGGCGCGGGCTCCAGGGAGTCGCGCACAGCAGGAGCCGCACGCTCCAGGCGCCCAAGCACCACTAGGCTTGGTGGCCTGTTCTTTTGTCTGGAAGCAGTCCGTTCGTTGCCCCTCTCCCTCTCTGCTGTTTCTGTGACCAAGGAGCTAGATCGATCTCCTTTGTTACATGTTCAGTTTTTCAGTTGAAGTGAATAGTTTATATATGCTCAAGTTGATTTGCTGACTATTTGTTTAGTTTTAGTGAATTGTTAGTCATGTCCTGGGTGGTTTTGAATCTTCCAGTACATTCTATGTTTAGTTCAGTGTAAATCTTTCAGAACAGTGATGTATTATTTCATTGTAGAGTTTTAGTTAGTTTCTGATCCTGCATAGTTTGAGTTTTAGATTTAGTTTTAGTTTTCTTCAGAGTCTACCAGTGTGAACCATTGCAATCTTTTTGTTCAGGTTATAGGTTTATTTTTAGTTTCTATTCAGTTTTAGTGTTAATCTTCCAGAATAGTGATGTGTTATTTAATTGTAGAGTTTTAGTTAGTTTCTGAAGCTGCATAGTTTCAGTTATAGATTTAGTTTTAGTGTTAATCTTCCAGAATAGTGATGTATTATTTCATTGTAGAGTTTTAGTTAGTTTCTGATGATGCCGGCCTCTGTTGATTTTCAGAGAGGCCGTCGTCGCATGTAGGAGTTTTAGAATAGTGATGTATTATTTCAGTGCTAGTCAGTTTATTGAAATTTAGGAAAGATTCAGTCGTAGTCAGTTTAATTAAATTTAGGAAATTGTGTTCAGTGCTTTCAATTTATTGAGTTGTTGCTTCATTCATAGTTTTAGTCTATTGTTTAATTCGTTGTTGTTTTCCATGTTCCCCAGCGCTGTTTTTTTTCTGTGTTGTTTATTCTGAAATCTAAAATGAGTTCGAATATGAGAGCGGTTGCGCGGCAGGGGGGAGGGTTTGGGGGGGGATATTCGTGGGTTGGGGGTTAGTTTCGGTTGTCTTTTGGGTCTTAGTTTCATTATTACTTTATTTCTTAGTTTCATTCTGAGAAGTTCTTATGTTGGATTCAGTTATTTTATTCATTTTTAGTTTTCAGTCTTAGTCATTTGTAGTCATAGTCTGTTTATTTAGTTTCTGTATTAGTAAGATTCAGTTCTAGTCAGTCTTGTAGAGTTCAGGTTATTTAGTTTATTTCTTAGTTTCATTCTGAGAAGTTCTTATGTTGGATTCAGTTATTTTATTCATTTTTAGTTTTCAGTCTTAGTCATTTGTAGTCATAGTCTGTTTATTTAGTTTCTGTATTAGTAAGATTCAGTTCTAGTCAGTCTTGTAGAGTTCAGGTTATTTAGTTTCAGCAGGTTATTTAGGGCACTCACAGTGCAGACTCTATCATAGAGTCTAAAGCTATTTATTACCTCGAATATTGTGGACTTAGAGTCTAAATAAGACTTGGAGTCTTATTTTTTCTCCCTCTTTCTTCCATAAATATGTTGCCACATCAGCAAAATACCATAAATAAGGTGTAATAAATAGTCTTGGACTCTATGATAGAGTCTTGCATTGTGAGTGCCCTTAGTGTAAACCGAGAAGTTCTAATGTTGGATTCAGTTATTTTGTTCATTTTTAGTTTTTAGTCTTAGTCATTTGTAGTCATAGTAAGTTTATTTAGTTTTTGTTATAGTAAGATTCAGTGCTAGTCAGTTTATTGAAATTTAGGAAAGATTAAGTCGTAGTCAGTTTAATTAAATTTAGGAAATTGTGTTCAGTGCTTTCAGTTTATTGAGTTGTTGCTTCATTCATAGTTTTAGTCTATTGTTTGATTCGTTGTTGTTTTCCATGTTCCCCAGCGCTGTTTTTTTTCTGTGTTGTTTATTCTGAAATCTAAAATGAGTTCGAATATGAGAGCGGTTGCGCGGCAGGGGGAGGGTTTGGGGGGGGGATATTCGTGGGTTGGGGGTTAGTTTCAGTTGTCTTTTGGGTCTTAGTTTCATTATTACTTTATTTCTTAGTTTCATTCTTAGTTCAGGTTATATTTATTTAGAGCTTTTTAGTTACTCTGTTCATTTCAATTACAATCATGTCAGTTCAGTTTCATTCTCTCTTTAGTTTAATGTCTACTAGTTCATTTCAATCTTCAATTACAGTTATGTCATTTTAGTTATATGTCTAGTCAATCTTCAATAACAGTTATGTCAGTTCAGTTTTATGTCTAGTCAATCTTCAATAACAGTTATGTTTGTTCTGTTATATGTCTAGTCAATCTTCAATTACAGAATTTCCTTGCTGCAAATCTACTCTAATAAGCTGCATTTGTTTCATAAGGTTATTCTTTTTTTTTCTTTTTTGAGTTCAGTTTTTGGGTCAGCAGTTGAGTTGAGTTTAAGCTTTTGTTTAGTTTTTTGGAAGTATGTGAAACTCATTAAAAAATGTTAAATTGTATATACTGATATAAACTCAGATGTTGGAATAAATAGCTCATTAGTGCATTTTTGAACCTAAACCTAATTTGGAATTAGGTTTATGTTTCAGGTTCAGGCTTAGTGCATATTATTAGTTTCACTGCATTCTATTGATTAAAGGTTCAGGTTCAGTTTCATAATCAGGTTTAAGTTCAGTTTCTTTATCCGAGTTATTTAGTTCTCTTGACCAATGTTAGCTATAATGTTTTGTTTCTTAAACAAAGGGTTTTTATCCTCATTTATTGCCCTTGTGTATTGTATGAATTGTTCCATAGCTAATTAGTATGATTGAATGCATCTTTTTCTTTGTTCACTGCTACCAATTTGGATTTAATTTTTTTTTACTGCCCTTTGATGCTAATGGATGTCAAATCCCGGTTATTTTACTGAAACAAAACAGCCAGATTTTTTTCAGTATCATCCGGCTGTTTCTTTCTCTTGAAATAGCTGGTTGTTTTGTTTTACTGAAACAGCCGGATGTTGTATAGACACTTCCACAGACTAATTAAATTCATGCAGAAAAAAGACAGAGAAAAGGGCTTCCCAAGAGGAATCATCAAATGAAGCGACTGTTAGGGACACTGTAATTACAGTCACACAGGAAAAGTCAGAGAGATCTTCTCAAGAGGAATCATCAATGGAAGGCTCCAACAGAGACGAAAATTTCATCCACCAAGCCTGGGACCTTGCACAGGAGTTATTGAAAATGGATGAGATGAAGATGTGGGAAGAGATCCAGGATGTTTGGGTGCAGATGCTCTGCTACTCCGCCAGCAGATGCAGCGGATACCTACACGCCAAGGCTTTGGGCAAAGGCGGCGAGTTTCTCTCCTATGTCTGGCTCCTGCTATTTTACATGGGGATGGAGACCTTCTCCGAGAGGCTGCAGAGGGAGTTGCTCCCAAGCTGCCAAGGGAACAACGACACGGCTCCACCACCGACTTCCGAGGTCTGCACCACCAGCACCGCTTCATCGGCTTCCACGGTGCACACCATTGCCGGCGCCGGCACCACTGCATTGACTTCCTAGATTTGCATGGCTGAAGACAACATGGTTTGAACAACCCCCCCCCCCCCCACCCCCACCCACCCACACACACACACCATCTATGATCCTATGAGGTGGTTTGGTTATAGTTACTACTAGTTGTAACTTTGTTTGCATGTCTCCTGTGGACGTGGTACTATGAAGTGGTCTTGGTCTTGCTCCTCATCTGTGTAACAAAAAGGAAACTATGTTATGTTGTTTGTATTCCCTTTTAGAATGCCTTCCACTATGTCTCATGTTGTTTCCCAAAGCACTGTAATAATGCTTGAAATTTGATAATGGTTCATCACCTATTCGCCGCCAGTTTTCAACATTGAACTTCCCATTTCCAGTAGTGTTTTGATTCGCCTGTCCATTCTGTAAGTGTGGGCATCTCCTATTAGCCTCTGGAATGCCTCTAAAGTCAGTTATTTATATACCCTTGAACTCCACATGCTACAGCTTGTAAACTGCAATGGTTCCTGGGTTCAAGTCATACACAATGATATACGCTGCCTGAAATTTGTGGCTTGATCGGCTGGATATGTGCAAGCTACGTTTGATGTATGTCCACTCCCTAATGGTTGTTCATATGTGCTTTGATCAGGAGGATATACTTGCTGACTATGTATCCTACTCTGTATATGGGGGTAGGTAAGTGGTAGGAAACCATTTTCTCAGTAGTGTACTGCAGTGCATCGACCACTTTTTTTTTTTCAGAAATGTTATGCGAGCTGAGTTTACAGTTATGCAGTAGAGCTGAAAGTAGCTCTTGGTATCATTATATCTGAATAGTAATAGTAATTTGACAATGTTTCTTGATGAATCAAATGTAGGAGACTGTACTCTGGTATTAGATATGAACTGGTATGTAAATATCACAATTAACCAGCTTATGGTAAACAAATGTCAATGAAATATTGCTGCAAACTTCTATGATAATACTCGGAGTCTCGGACCTTTTCAGCAGTAGCAGGTCTGAATAGCACATGATATCATCTGAATAATATAACTGAAACAATATATTATATATTTCATTTTGAGGGTTGATACATACCGTGGCCCTGTTTGGATGGGCTAAAATAAGCTGATAGATGCTTAAAAAGCCAAATATGAGAACATCTTAATATCATTCAACAGGTAATATGCTAAATCAGATAACTCACTGCTACAACTGGAAGCACTTATATGTCCTCAATGCTAGATGAAATTACAAATTGTCCTTGTACGTTGCGTAGTAGTAAGCCAGCAACATCGTGGGATTTCACAAATACTCCAAGTAAATGTAAATTGAAATGCTGCCACAGAGGAATACCAACACTAAGCAAGAGCACATTGTAGATGCCTCACCAAGTGGCACGGCCATGTTACCTCCCTTTGGAAAGATCAGTTATAGCGGTCACTGGACATGACATGGCAACCTGATAGTGCTTTTCATCCTGACAATCCTGACCCAGATCACTATTGAACAAAGTATCAGGCTGCAAGTCTGCTGGAAGCGATGCATCCCTCTCTAGGAACTGCATGACAAGGCGCATGCGAGGCCTAGCATTAGGCAAGGAGTGTGAACAGAGCAAGCCAAGCTTCAGTACCAGCTCCAGCTCCTCTATGTAACTATCCAATCTTGGGTCGGTGGCTCCAGTGATGGAACCACCTCGCCATGCGGCAAGCACCAAGTCTGCCAGAGCGAGAGGCTCCCCATTGTCTGTGTTCACCCAGATTGGCCGTCTTCCACAGGCAACCTCCATCATCAGCACGCCGAAGGAAAACACATCAGTTGCTTTGGTTGCTTTGCCAAGCCTAGCTAGCTCAGGGGCAATATAGCCCCATGTACCTGCCACATGCGTGGTGTGAGCATCAGCTCCATGATCATGGGACCTTGCGAGGTCGAAATCACCCAGCCTTGCATTCGTCTTTTTTTTTTCGCAAACGGGCTGACAGCCCGTATTTCATTAAGAGGAAAAGGGGTTCACAGTGCACAGAAACAAAGGCAAAGCGCCGACGGTGGCGAGAGGCCATCAGCAGCCGCTCACCGAAACCTAAAGCTACTGGATCCAAAGTTCAGTTGTATTACATTTGAACTAAATTTTGCGACAACCAGTAAGGGCACAGCGTGGCCAGGCAGGAGAAGCCGGCCTCGATCCATTCCTCCGCTTCCCGGACCAGGTGCCGAGCGACGATGTCAAGTAGAGACCAGGGCACAGCGTGCCTTGCATTCATCTCACTGTCAAGTAGAACATTGCTTGTTTTGATGTCCCGATGGATGACAACCTGCTCACATTCCACATGGAGGTACAAGAGACCAGACGCAATACCTTTGATGATGCGGAATCTTTGAGCCCAGCACAGACCGGTTGTGTTCTGATGATTTGGAGTGTGTAAGTAGCAATCAAGGCTTCCATTCGGCATATACTCATACACCAAAAGGAGTTGTTGCTTGTGGTGACAGTACCCATGCAGCTGAACGAGATTGCGGTGACGAAGACGACCAAGGATGATGATCTCGGCCATGAACTCCTTCACCCCTTGCTTTGACTCTGGCGATACACGCTTTATAGCAACTGTCTGCTTGGAATGGGGAAGCAGCCCTTTGAAGACGCTCCCAAAGCCTCCTTTACCAAGGAGCATATGGTCCTTAAACCCAGTGGTGGCAGCAAACAGATCTTTGTAGGTGAAGGACGGAGTTCCATACTCCTTCTCCCACTCTAATTCAGTTTTTCTTGCTTGTATCCGCCTCTTCATATGGACCATGAAAAGAGAAGCAGAAACCACTATGGCAATTCCAAGAGTTGGTAAAATGGTTGCTAATAATAGCGTCTTGTTGCTGCGTGGGCTAGAGTGAATTTGCGCAGCAGCAGGCACTCGCCGCGGCACAAGTTCTTCCATAATTCCCAAAGATAGGGCAGAGTAGTTGAGTGGTGCAGCTTGTCCGTGGAGCTTGAAGCTCCAACCCAGAATGTAATGTTTGCTGTCAAGTGTGCCAGTTGCGGAGGAAAATCGGACAAACACTGGCGTGGTTGACAAAACTCAATTCCTCTTGCTCATATAGGTAAAATGCAGCAGATTCGAACACCCACCTCTTGCTCATGTAGGTAAAATCTAGCAGATTCGAACACCCAGAAAAAGCCCCCACCACCAATGCAGACATAAGTTAGTTATCGTTGCATTTACCAAAATTTAAGAGGTTGCAGATTAATTTCAGGGCTGCATTAGACATAGACCTCTATAGTGAAAAACACTCAATTATGAAATCGCTTAAGTAACATGGAGCTAGCCAGCATTGCCACATACATGACCATTTAATTTACAATTACAAAACATTCTAATAGAAAAGATCAATTAATCAGCTGAACTAATAGTGAAATATTCTAATTAGATATCTTTTGCTCACAACACCTTGCATCGATCCCAAAAATAAATACAGAACAGTGAGAAAGATATTGATCATATACATATTTGGTGCTTCCGTTCTAATTGCAATCAGGATGATGTAGTGGTGCTCCTGCTTGTTAGTTCTTTACTACACCTGCACAAAAATCATCAGGTCTATGTGCAAAATATAACAAAATATTTAGGATTCAGATATTGCTGGGGTTAATGGGCACCTTGCACATCGGTACGCAATGGGGAGTTCATCGGAAGGATCAAACCAACATTGGAGAGGAAGTCCGCGCAGCCAAGCTTTCAATGCTGCAAGATCAGGGACCTGCTGGATCTGCCCTCTGCCCTGCGTTACCTGCACCGTGTGCAACATCAGATGGAACAACACACACTACAAGATCCGGTCGGGGTGGGGATGATGACTCGCGGGATGGAGTCATGTCACGGTGACAGCGCAAACAAGGAGCCTGCCTCCATAGCGCCCCCATCGGCCCACCATCACACGGACAAGCTTCAGTCACCGCGCGCGTGCGGACACGAACCGAGCAAGCCCGCCCTCACCTGGTACTTATGGGTACAGGCCCATAGTAGCGGCGAGCTAATGGGGTGAGGGAGGACGACGGAACCCGTGGAGGCGGCAAGGCAAGGTGCGGATGTCGGGGGCAGGGGCGGGCGTCGATGTCAGCAGGCACAGGGCGGGGAGGCAGCGTGACGGGGTTCGGGCGTACCGGAGGCAGGGCGCGGCGGCGATGAAAGGTGTTGATGGCTAGAGGGGGGTGAATAGCCTTTTAAAAATTTCTACAATGACAAGCTAAACAAGTTTATCAATATAACAAATAGCATGATGCGAGTTTTGCTTAGCCTATGAGGTGTTTGCAAGCCACCTATCCAATTCACAATTCTAGTATATTTGCACTCAATCGCACAAGTCAAACCGAGAAGGTAACTACAACTACAACTAGCAAGCTACACAAAAGAGCTACTCTAACAAGGCTAACTAGCTAGCAAAGATAACTAAAAAAGTAATGCGTAATTGAGTTAGGAGGGTTTCACCGAGGGGCGAAGTATTGAGCCAACCAATAAGATCAACAATGAATACCAAGATAATCGGACACCGGGATCAATCAATCACAATATGGAAGTGATGACACGAAGATTTATCCCGAGGTTCACGTGTTTGCCGGCACGCTAGTCCCCGTTGTGTCCCTCTTCACCACGTGGTTCGGTGGCTAATCGGTCTCACACCGAGCCTCTCAAAAGGCACCACAAGAACCTACCAAATGGCAAGAAGTTGCAATGACACGAGCAATTTACTAATGTTGCCTTTGGCGCTTCGCCGAGGTAGGCACAAACCCCTCACAAACACCGGAGGTGGCCAAGAACAAACACCAACTCTTGCCAACGCCTCCAAGCTGCTCTAAGCCGTCTAGGTGGCGGCAACCACCAAGAGAAACAAGAATCCCGCAGCAAATCAACCACCAAGTGCCAACTAGATGCTATCTCACAATGCAAATGCACTTGGATCACTCAATCTCACTTCGAATATGCAAAGAAGCAAGAGAGATGAGTGGGAGGGGAGTTGCTTAGCTCAAAGTGCTCACAAGTATGTCAAAAGTCCGAGAGAGAGAGCCTTGAGCCGGCCAACGAGTATTTATAGACGTACCCCTTCGAATATAGCCGTTAGAAACTTGAAACAGCCGAACTCGCGTTGACCGGACGCGCTGGTCCAACTGACCGGACGCGCCGGTCGCGTAACGGCTAGTTTCGCAACACTGACCGGACGCGCCGGTCGCAACACTGACCGGACGCGCCGGTCGCTTGAGTACCTCCTCATCGGTCAGCTCAAGAGCTGGGACCATGCGTGAAGGATCCTCGGCCCCAGAATACTCGAAGCCAAGGTGCTCCCGCTCTTTCAAAGGCTGAACTCGGCGACGAAGAAAACTCGAAACAATACCGAAACCGATTAAACCCTGCTGTTTCAGCATGCTAATCCTATCAAGGAGTGGCTGGATCACTTGAATCTCAGCAGGTGACTCAAGTTTCTTGTCCCATCGGTCATTCACCACAGGACCAGATCCAGAGTGGACGACAAGGGAAGGGATCAAATTGGCAGCATAAAACCAGTCGGCACGCCAATCTTTTACAGAATCAACCAGGTCATAGTCAAAGAACTTGCTCTTAAGACCCTGGCGAAACTGAATCCCGCAACCGCCAAGAACACTGGTTTCTTCGCGGCGGGGTTGGGGTTTCAGGCGAAAGAAGTAACGAAATAGAGAAAGAGAAGGGGGAATTCCAAGGAAAGCTTCGCAAAGATGAACAAAGACAGAAAGGTGAAGAACTGCATTAGGAGCAAGGTGGTTTAGGCAAATCCCAAAATAATCAAGAAATTGGTGAAGAAAAGCGGAGGCGGGAAGACAAAGTCCAGCGCGAATGAATGAGACAAAAAGAACGATCTCACCAGGAACTAGAACAGGAACTCGATGCTCGCCTGGAACTCTCCATTCAGCAAAAGCCTAGCCCTGGATCAAGCCGTCGCTGACAAGCTCACGAAGCTGTGCTTCGGTGGTTGTCGGAGCCGGCCAAAACTTCTGAGCGGCCCTCATGGCAACAAACTCCTGATTCTCGATCAAGGAGAGTGAAGACTCCTCGTCCACGAAAGAAGACTGGGACTTACTGGTGGTTTTCTTCTTGCCCATGTACTAACAAAGGCAAAAAGAAATCAGAGGAAAAAGAAAACCTAGATGGCGGCGCTAAGGACGGCGGCGGCAATGGCGACGGCGGATGATTAAGAGCTAGGGTTTGAAGGCAAAAGAAAGGCAGTAAAGAAAAAGAGGATGAAGGGTCTATAAATAAATTTTACAGCGTTAGAAACGGCCCACCAGGCCCGTTAAAACACCGTGTGAGAACGCAACGGTCCATTTACCGACGCAGCTAAAACGACGGAGGGCACAAATCCACACAACGGTACAATCCAATGGGCAGATTTTAGACTTATCCATCCAGCACTACTGCAGAGCCATCAGATAACTGCAAGAACAACCCATCCTCAAAGAAGAAAGGGAGGGTAACTTCTGAAGGAACAAAAGAACCCGATTCTTGATAAAAAGAACTCGGAAATTCCATAAGCAACACAGCAGGAGAAAGCATGGCAACTAAGAAGGCAAGAATCTTTTTTATTACAAATGAAATCAAGAAGTACAAGATTACACATCTTACAAGACCCGATGAACTCGGTACTACAACAAGCAAGGTAGCAAAGAGGAACCCGGACACAGCTAGGCTCTGGAACGACTACGTGTTCCAATTTGCTGCCAGGTAGAACAAACCGCCCTCGGCTACACTGTTTTCTTCAAAGGACGAACACAGTGCATCCAAGACAGAAATCAGCAGCACAGCAGGAAAGCATGGACCAAAGGAGGTTGGCAGGCATCTGTCTACCCAAGCCCGACGTGATGCAGGATCAGGTGTTGATCTGCACCGGACAGCCGTAGGGCAGACAAAGAGCGCCAGCCAAGAACTGCCGGATGAAGGGACAAAGCCCACATCACAAGACTTCCTCCAACTACCGCCACCAACTTCCTGATGCAACGCCACTGCGGGATTAGTCTACCTCCAACCCCTATCACAAGACTTCCTCCAGCTACGACGAGATACACAACAACTACAAGATACGCCCGAGGGCTGCTCAACTTCACAAACTACCATATCCATGACTACAAAGACTTCAGGCCACACAACAGAATGCTCAATGATTCAAAAACAAGCACCACAGGAGGGTATTTATAGACCAAAAGAGCGGTGCACATGAACCGGGAGCACCAAAGGTAAAGACCTGACAAAGGAAACAGTGAAAAGATAGAACTCAATGAAAAAAGAACTCAGGCGTGAAGGAACAATGACCAAGGACAAGCATATTCGGAAGGATATACCACCACGGTACAACCCGTCAACAAAAAGCATTTACACCCAACCAACTCCACACAACTACATCCGACAACAGAAGACTAGCGGAGAGTATGCCAAGGCCATGTAACCGAGTTCTTTCCGAAAAAAAAGAACCCGGACATAAGCTCGGAGGCTGCATGCCGCGAAACTACTCGGATGATGGTTTAATCCAAGACTAAAGGGCTGCTTCGGAAAGATGCCGCAAAACTACTCGGATGATGACATAACCCAAGTCTCGGGACTACTTCAGAACACAAATTTTCAAACAACATAAAGATTCAAGACCCTCCAACTTTTTGTTCCAAATAGCAAGAGGCTCGGGGGCTACACTCAGTGAGTGCGCTTTTTCTTCGAAAAAGCGCACGTCACCAAAAGACTTCCTCAACGCAGACCACTTCAAGACATTACGACAAAAAGAACCCGGAACGAGCCATATTCGAGTTCTTTTTTATAAAACTTCAACGAACAATCAGAGCAACTTCAAGACAAGATCCTCCAGCTCCTTGTTCCAAATAGCAAGAGGCTCGGGGGCTACAACCAGATGGATGTACTTTTTCTTCAAAAAGCACTCACCACTCGAAGATTCTAAGAAGCGCTACAAGGTTTCACTCCAGAAAGCACTCGGATGACGTTTGTTCCTACTCAACAAGACCTGAAGGAGCAAAACGAGACTTTCAGAGCTCAACCATGAAGTGCTCGGGGGCTTGTCGATGCGGGACCCACAGGATACCCCGTAAGGGAGAAAGAAGATCTAGTCTAACTAGGATTCTTCCCATGTAATCTTAGTAGTAGTACTATTTAGTAATCCTACTAGGAACTCTCATTGTAAACCGACTAGAACTCTGGCCTCCTGACTATATAAAGGAGGGCAGGAGACAACAGAACAATAATTGTACGACACTTCATAATCAATCCAACGTAGAGGCTAACGCCGGCTGGACGTAGGACTGTTACTCGATCAGCGATCGAGGGTCCGAACCAGGATAAGTCGTTTGTCTCTTGCGTTGCGTTCACCATCGAGTTCCGCATACGCTGAAGCCCGAACAATACTGCCCCGGGGACCCCCGTGGCAGGCTATCGGTGGTAAAACATCGACAGAGACCCCTGGTGAGCTAGCTAGCTCTAAGCTCTGTACATTTTATACATCTCTGTATTATCGTCTATCATCAGCCTGCTGCGGCTTAGTTCCTGATGAGGAAAGTTACCAGTACATGGGGTACGAATCGGGATTGGTGGACGAATTTTAGAATAGTGATGTATTATTTCAGTGCTAGTCAGTTTATTGAAATTTACAGAAAGATTCAGTCGTAGTCAGTTTAATTAAATTTAGGAATTGTGTTCAGTGCTTTCAATTTATTGAGTTGTTGCTTCATTCATAGTTTTAGTCTATTGTTTAATTCGTTGTTGTTTCCATGTTCCCCAGCGCTGTTTTTTTTCTGTGTTGTTTATTCTGAAATCTAAAATGAGTTCGAATATGAGAGCGGTTGCGCGGCAGGGGGGAGGGTTTGGGGGGGGGATATTCGTGGGTTGGGGGTTAGTTTCGGTTGTCTTTTGGGTCTTAGTTTCATTATTACTTTATTTCTTAGTTTCATTCTGAGAAGTTCTTATGTTGGATTCAGTTATTTTATTCATTTTTAGTTTTCAGTCTTAGTCATTTGTAGTCATAGTCTGTTTATTTAGTTTCTGTATTAGTAAGATTCAGTTCTAGTCAGTCTTGTAGAGTTCAGTTATTTAGTTTATTTCTTAGTTTCATTCTGAGAAGTTCTTATGTTGGATTCAGTTTTTATTCATTTTTAGTTTTCAGTCTTGTCATTTGTAGTCATAGTCTGTTTATTTAGTTTCTGTATTAGTAAGATTCAGTTCTAGTCAGTCTTGTAGAGTTCAGGTTATTTAGTTTCAGCAGGTTATTTAGGGCACTCACAGTGCAGACTCTATCATAGAGTCTAAAGCTATTTATTACCTCGAATATTGTGGACTTAGAGTCTAAATAAGACTTGGAGTCTTATTTTTCTCCCTCTTTCTTCCATAAATATGTTGCCACATCAGCAAAATACCATAAATAAGGTGTAATAAATAGTCTTGGACTCTATGATAGAGTCTTGCATTGTGAGTGCCCTTAGTGTAAAACCGAGAAGTTCTAATGTTGGATTCAGTTATTTTGTTCATTTTTAGTTTTTAGTCTTAGTCATTTGTAGTCATAGTAAGTTTATTTAGTTTTTGTTATAGTAAGATTCAGTGCTAGTCAGTTTATTGAAATTTAGGAAAGATTAAGTCGTAGTCAGTTTAATTAAATTTAGGAAATTGTGTTCAGTGCTTTCAGTTTATTGAGTTGTTGCTTCATTCATAGTTTTAGTCTATTGTTTGATTCGTTGTTGTTTTCCATGTTCCCCAGCGCTGTTTTTTTTCTGTGTTGTTTATTCTGAAATCTAAAATGAGTTCGAATATGAGAGCGGTTGCGCGCAGGGGAGGGTTTGGGGGGGGGGATATTCGTGGGTTGGGGGTTAGTTTCAGTTGTCTTTTGGGTCTTAGTTTCATTATTACTTTATTTCTTAGTTTCATTCTTAGTTCAGGTTATATTTATTTAGAGCTTTTTAGTTACTCTGTTCATTTCAATTACAATCATGTCAGTTCAGTTTCATTCTCTCTTTAGTTTAATGTCTACTAGTTCATTTCAATCTTCAATTACAGTTATGTCATTTTAGTTATATGTCTAGTCAATCTTCAATAACAGTTATGTCAGTTCAGTTTTATGTCTAGTCAATCTTCAATAACAGTTATGTTTGTTCTGTTATATGTCTAGTCAATCTTCAATTACAGAATTTCCTTGCTGCAAATCTACTCTAATAAGCTGCATTTGTTTCATAAGGTTATTCTTTTTTTTTCTTTTTTGAGTTCAGTTTTTGGGTCAGCAGTTGAGTTGAGTTTAAGCTTTTGTTTAGTTTTTTGGAAGTATGTGAAACTCATTAAAAAATGTTAAATTGTATATACTGATATAAACTCAGATGTTGGAATAAATAGCTCATTAGTGCATTTTTGAACCTAAACCTAATTTGGAATTAGGTTTATGTTTCAGTTCAGGCTTAGTGCATATTATTAGTTTCACTGCATTCTATTGATTAAAGGTTCAGGTTCAGTTTCATAATCAGGTTTAAGTTCAGTTTCTTTATCCGAGTTATTTAGTTCTCTTGACCAATGTTAGCTATAATGTTTTGTTTCTTAAACAAAGGGTTTTTATCCTCATTTATTGCCCTTGTGTATTGTATGAATTGTTCCATAGCTAATTAGTATGATTGAATGCATCTTTTTCTTTGTTCACTGCTACCAATTTGGATTTAATTTTTTTTTACTGCCCTTTGATGCTAATGGATGTCAAATCCCGGTTATTTTACTGAAACAAAACAGCCAGATTTTTTTCAGTATCATCCGGCTGTTTCTTTCTCTTGAAATAGCTGGTTGTTTTGTTTTACTGAAACAGCCGGATGTTGTATAGACACTTCCACAGACTAATTAAATTCATGCAGAAAAAAGACAGAGAAAAGGGCTTCCCAAGAGGAATCATCAAATGAAGCGACTGTTAGGGACACTGTAATTACAGTCACACAGGAAAAGTCAGAGAGATCTTCTCAAGAGGAATCATCAATGGAAGGCTCCAACAGAGACGAAAATTTCATCCACCAAGCCTGGGACCTTGCACAGGAGTTATTGAAAATGGATGAGATGAAGATGTGGGAAGAGATCCAGGATGTTTGGGTGCAGATGCTCTGCTACTCCGCCAGCAGATGCAGCGGATACCTACACGCCAAGGCTTTGGGCAAAGGCGGCGAGTTTCTCTCCTATGTCTGGCTCCTGCTATTTTACATGGGGATGGAGACCTTCTCCGAGAGGCTGCAGAGGGAGTTGCTCCCAAGCTGCCAAGGGAACAACGACACGGCTCCACCACCGACTTCCGAGGTCTGCACCACCAGCACCGCTTCATCGGCTTCCACGGTGCACACCATTGCCGGCGCCGGCACCACTGCATTGACTTCCTAGATTTGCATGGCTGAAGACAACATGGTTTGAACAACCCCCCCCCCCCCCCCCCCCACCCCCACCCACACACACACACCATCTATGATCCTATGAGGTGGTTTGGTTATAGTTACTACTAGTTGTAACTTTGTTTGCATGTCTCCTGTGGACGTGGTACTATGAAGTGGTCTTGGTCTTGCTCCTCATCTGTGTAACAAAAAGGAAACTATGTTATGTTGTTTGTATTCCCTTTTAGAATGCCTTCCACTATGTCTCATGTTGTTTCCCAAAGCACTGTAATAATGCTTGAAATTTGATAATGGTTCATCACCTATTCGCCGCCAGTTTTCAACATTGAACTTCCCATTTCCAGTAGTGTTTTGATTCGCCTGTCCATTCTGTAAGTGTGGGCATCTCCTATTAGCCTCTGGAATGCCTCTAAAGTCAGTTATTTATATACCCTTGAACTCCACATGCTACAGCTTGTAAACTGCAATGGTTCCTGGGTTCAAGTCATACACAATGATATACGCTGCCTGAAATTTGTGGCTTGATCGGCTGGATATGTGCAAGCTACGTTTGATGTATGTCCACTCCCTAATGGTTGTTCATATGTGCTTTGATCAGGAGGATATACTTGCTGACTATGTATCCTACTCTGTATATGGGGGTAGGTAAGTGGTAGGAAACCATTTTCTCAGTAGTGTACTGCAGTGCATCGACCACTTTTTTTTTCAGAAATGTTATGCGAGCTGAGTTTACAGTTATGCAGTAGAGCTGAAAGTAGCTCTTGGTATCATTATATCTGAATAGTAATAGTAATTTGACAATGTTTCTTGATGAATCAAATGTAGGAGACTGTACTCTGGTATTAGATATGAACTGGTATGTAAATATCACAATTAACCAGCTTATGGTAAACAAATGTCAATGAAATATTGCTGCAAACTTCTATGATAATACTCGGAGTCTCGGACCTTTTCAGCAGTAGCAGGTCTGAATAGCACATGATATCATCTGAATAATATAACTGAAACAATATATTATATATTTCATTTTGAGGGTTGATACATACCGTGGCCCTGTTTGGATGGGCTAAAATAAGCTGATAGATGCTTAAAAAGCCAAATATGAGAACATCTTAATATCATTCAACAGGTAATATGCTAAATCAGATAACTCACTGCTACAACTGGAAGCACTTATATGTCCTCAATGCTAGATGAAATTACAAATTGTCCTTGTACGTTGCGTAGTAGTAAGCCAGCAACATCGTGGGATTTCACAAATACTCCAAGTAAATGTAAATTGAAATGCTGCCACAGAGGAATACCAACACTAAGCAAGAGCACATTGTAGATGCCTCACCAAGTGGCACGGCCATGTTACCTCCCTTTGGAAAGATCAGTTATAGCGGTCACTGGACATGACATGGCAACCTGATAGTGCTTTTCATCCTGACAATCCTGACCCAGATCACTATTGAACAAAGTATCAGGCTGCAAGTCTGCTGGAAGCGATGCATCCCTCTCTAGGAACTGCATGACAAGGCGCATGCGAGGCCTAGCATTAGGCAAGGAGTGTGAACAGAGCAAGCCAAGCTTCAGTACCAGCTCCAGCTCCTCTATGTAACTATCCAATCTTGGGTCGGTGGCTCCAGTGATGGAACCACCTCGCCATGCGGCAAGCACCAAGTCTGCCAGAGCGAGAGGCTCCCCATTGTCTGTGTTCACCCAGATTGGCCGTCTTCCACAGGCAACCTCCATCATCAGCACGCCGAAGGAAAACACATCAGTTGCTTTGGTTGCTTTGCCAAGCCTAGCTAGCTCAGGGGCAATATAGCCCCATGTACCTGCCACATGCGTGGTGTGAGCATCAGCTCCATGATCATGGGACCTTGCGAGGTCGAAATCACCCAGCCTTGCATTCGTCTTTTTTTTTTTCGCAAACGGGCTGACAGCCCGTATTTCATTAAGAGGAAAAGGGGTTCACAGTGCACAGAAACAAAGGCAAAGCGCCGACGGTGGCGAGAGGCCATCAGCAGCCGCTCACCGAAACCTAAAGCTACTGGATCCAAAGTTCAGTTGTATTACATTTGAACTAAATTTTGCGACAACCAGTAAGGGCACAGCGTGGCCAGGCAGGAGAAGCCGGCCTCGATCCATTCCTCCGCTTCCCGGACCAGGTGCCGAGCGACGATGTCAAGTAGAGACCAGGGCACAGCGTGCCTTGCATTCATCTCACTGTCAAGTAGAACATTGCTTGTTTTGATGTCCCGATGGATGACAACCTGCTCACATTCCACATGGAGGTACAAGAGACCAGACGCAATACCTTTGATGATGCGGAATCTTTGAGCCCAGCATAGACCGGTTGTGTTCTGATGATTTTGAGTATGTAAGTAGCAATCAAGGCTTCCATTCGGCATATACTCATACACCAAAAGGAGTTGTTGCTTGTGGTGACAGTACCCATGCAGCTGAACGAGATTGCGGTGACGAAGACGACCAAGGATGATGATCTCGGCCATGAACTCCTTCATCCCTTGCTTTGACTCTGGCGATACACGCTTTATAGCGACTGTCTGCTTGGAATGGGGAAGCAGCCCTTTGAAGACGCTCCCAAAGCCTCCTTTACCAAGGAGCATATGGTCCTTAAACCCAGTGGTGGCAGCAAACAGATCTTTGTAGGTGAAGGACGGAGTTCCATACTCCTTCTCCCACTCTAATTCAGTTTTTCTTGCTTGTATCCGCCTCTTCATATGGACCTTCACAAGGGTAGCAGAAACCAATATGGTGATTCCAAGAGCTGGTAAAATAGTCGCTAATAATATTGTCTTGTTGCTCTCTTGCGGTTCCGTGCGCGCAGAATCACGAGACGGGGAGAGCCATCTCGCAACAGAGGATTTGGTGTGTGATTATGGAATTGTCTCAAAGGGAAGAAAGATAGGAGTGAGGACTCTTTATTTCCGCAGCGGGGAGGAGAAGGGGCTAGCCGGAGAGACCAGGCGACGATAACTCACGGGATTAATGCCAACCCACATTCACCATAATGGAAAAGAGTTGAAACTCCAGTAATCATGAGAGGTGAGCGGCAAAACCGAGCCACGCCACGCCCGTTGCGTGCCTCACCACGCCCACGCCCACGGCCCGGCCGGCCGCGGCGGCGCGCGCGTGTAGCACGCTTTTGTCCTTTCCTCATCTTCTCAATATAGACAGATAAAATCCAACCATATAAGTTGAGTCAACGTTTAGTCAAACTCCCGTATGGTACAAATCATACACCACATAATGTTACGGACCATAGAGTTTATTGATTTATTAAATGTATTATGGGTCAAACCCACAATAAATCCAACAGTTTCTATGCCATGCATTGTTTATGTAAGTATGTAACTGCCGTATGAATGCTCGATGAAAATCTAACAGGCTACAATGGAACAAGTTCCTACTAGTTGCCTCAAAATACACTACCAAAGTGGAACATGTTCCTCGTCTAGGAATATCGTTCCAATTATATTAGGTATGTGTTCCGTCTCTCGAACAAACAATACACATAGGTATATCCCTTTTGTACCATGGTTTTAAAAAGTAGCATCCCACATTCCCGTCGTCGTTCCTTGATACCATTATTCCAGTAATCTGGCTGCTAAGCTTTGACTACTGTTTCGTCCTGTGGTTCCAATCTTTTTGTCTCTTGTTCGTGAATGACAGCTACTCATTCTTTATTTACTCCACCAACCATTCTAAAAATACTGTAATCTCATTTTTCTAAAAGTCAACCAATTTTAAGTTTAATTATATTTATAGAAAATCTGATCAATATTTGTATCTTCGAATAGGTTTACTATAAAAATATATTACATAATTAAAATAATAATAATTATTCGGTATAATAATATATTTAGGGGGTGTTTAGATGCAAAAACTTTTGGAATTTAGCTACTGTAGCACTTTCGTTTGTATTTGACAATTAATATCCAATCATAGACTAATTTGGCTCAAAAATTCGTTTCGTGATTTACAACCAAACTGTGCAATTACTTATTTTTTTTATCTATATTTAATGCTCCATGCATGTGTCCAAAGATTCGATGTGATGAGACGAAAAGTAAAAAATTTGAAATTTTGAAGGCATCTAAACAAGGCCTTAGTTAAATTGGACTATTGGAGATTGGTTGCCTTCCAAAAAAATTAGAGGTGTACTCCTTTTAAGGTAGAGTACTCTACAGTGGGGTAGAGACCCAGCAGCTGGTCAAGCGATTGTTCCACTTACCAAGTACCCAACTTTGGTGGTAGTGCTCTCTGCATCACTGGTACAGTGCAGTGGTTGCCTGTTACAATCAGCACCCAAAGGACAAGATGATAATTAATCACACTAGCATCAGTGCTGGATCCATATTATGAATATATTTTTATTCGTCCTTTTGTTTACATCAAGCCGCAAGAACCACAGCTCTTGTTGGTTGTTGACTTGTTGGTCGCTGTTCCTAGGGCCTTGCAGATTGCAGCATCAATGCAACTCCCACTGATAACTAAAGTTCGATGATGGTAAGTCATCTTTTGTCCTACATTTCTCATGCAAAAGAAGCAGTCCAAGATCATGAAACACAAGACAAGGCAAGGGAAAGCTTTGGAGAAGAGGGCAACGAGATCATTCATGGATGTGCTACAAGAAGTAGCCTTGTGCTGTAAGTTTTTTTTTTCTTCCATGTTTCTTTTATAAGTAGGATACTTAAAATTCTTTTCACTCTTGAACTGTAACAGGCAAATTTGGAATCCATTCCTCCTCATGTCCCAACATATTTAAGGGCTGCTGTGGGTCCACCGAGCACTTCATCTAGATGACACTACTGCTCAGTCTGTGGTAGTTCTGCAAGCTACACATGTGTGAGGTGTGGAACACGGTTCTGTTCTTGCCGCTGTCAAGTCATACACAATGATACACGCTGCCTTAATTTTGTGGCTTGATCGGCTGGATATGTACAAGCTACGTTTGATGCATGTCCACTACCTAATGATTGTTCATATGTGCTTTGACCAGTAGGATACTCTTTTTTTTTCAGAAATGTTATGCGAGTTTACAGTAATGCAGTAGAGCTGAAAGTAGCTCTTGGTTTCACTATATCTGAATAGTAATTTGACAATGTTTCTTGATGAATCAAATGTAGGAGACTACTCTGGTATTAGATATGAGCTGGTATGTAAATATCACAATTAACCAGCTTGTGGTAAACAAATGTCAATGAAATATTACTGCAAATGCTATGATAATACTCGGACCCTTTCAGCAGCAGCATGTCTGAATAGCACATGATATAATCTGAATAATATTAATATTGAAATAATATATTATATATTTCATTTTGAGGGTTGATAGTTTGATACATACTGTGGCCCTGTTTGGATGGGCTGAAATAAGCTGCTAGATGCAAAATATGAGAACACCTTAATATCATTCAACAGGTAATATGCTAAATCGGATATAGATAACTTACTGCTACAATTGGAAGCACTTAAATGTCCTCAATTGCTAGATGAAATCACAAATTGTCCTTGTTCGTTGCATAGTACTATAGTAGTAAGCCAACGACATCATGGGATTTCACAAATACTCCAAATAAATTGAAACGTTGCCACAGAGGAGTACCAACACTAAGCAATAGCACATTGTAGATGTCTATCACCAATGGCACAGCTATGTCACCTCCCATTTGACAGATCAGTTATAGCAGTCACTGGACATGACATGGCAACCTGATAGTGATTTTCATCCTGACAATCCTGCTGACCCAGATCACTACTCAACAAAGTATCAAGTTGCAAGTCTGCTGGGAGCGATGCATCTCTCTCTAGGAACTGCATGACAAGGCGCATGCGAGGCCTAGCATTAGGCAAGGGGTGTGAGCAGAGCAAGCCAAGCTTCAGTACCAGCTCCATCTCCTCCTCCATATGATCACCATCCAGTCTTGGGTCGGCAGCTCCGATGACAGAACCACCTCGCCATGCGGCAAGCACCCAGTCTGCCAGAGCAAGAGGCTCCCCATTGTCTGTGTTCACCCAGATTGGCCGTCTTCCGCAGGCAACCTCCATCATCAGCACGCCGAAGGCAAACACGTCAGTTGCTTTGGTTGCCTTACCAAGCCTGGCTAGCTCAGGGGCAATATAGCCCCATGTGCCTGCCACATGCGTGGTGTGAGCATCAGCTCCATGGTCGTGGGACCTTGCAAGGCCGAAATCACCCAGCCTTGCATTCATCTCACTGTCAAGTAGAACATTGCTTGCTTTGATGTCCCGATGGATGACAACCTGCTCACACTCCTCATGAAGGTAGAAGACACCACATGCGATGCATTTGATGATGTGGAACCTTTGATCCCAGCATAGATTGGTTGTGTTGTGATGGTTTTGAGTATGCAAGTAGGAATCAAGGCTTCCATTAGGCATGTAGTCATAGACTAAATGGAGTTGTTGCTTATGGCGACAGTACCCAAGCAGCTGAACGAGATTGCGGTGGAGAAGACGGCCAAGGATGATGATCTCAGCCATGAACTCCTTCATCCCTTGCTTTGACTCCGGCGATATGCGCTTAATAGCAACTGCCTGCTTGGAATGGGGAAGCAGTCCTTTGAAGACACTCCCAAAGCCTCCTTTGCCCAGAAGCATCTTGTCCTTGAATCCATTGGTGGCAGCAAACATATCTTTGTAGGTGAAGGATGGAGAACCATACTGCTTCTCCCACTGTTGTTCAGTTTTTCTTGCTTGTAGCCGCCTCTTCATAAGGACCATGAAAAGAGTAGCAGAAACCACTATGACAATCCCAAGAGCTGGTAAGATAGTCGCTAATAATATTGTCTTGTTGCTGCGTGGGTGAGAGCGAATTTGCGAAGCAGGTTCTTCAGGTGCTAGCTGCACAAGTAGTTCGAGACTCTTCAAAGATAGGGCAGAGTAGTTGAGTGGTGCAGCTTGTCCGTGGAGCTTGAAGCTCCAACCCGTAATGTAATGGTTGCTGTCAAGTGCGCCTTCTGCGGACGAAAATCTAGCAAACACTGGCGTGGTTGGCAAAACGCGTGATAAATCATATACGGTTGATATCAGAGGCGTGCTGGGTTTGGACGATGGGCAGCAAGGCGCTATTGTGACATTTAGCATGGTCTGCTTGCTATCATAGTCCACCCACACTTGCATCGGTTTCCTACTGCTGAGGTTCAAGGGAAGGTACGTACCATTAGGGGTATAGTAACCTGCTGAACTAGAGGCAACTGAATGTAGGCTGTTTATGTCAATCCCTATGTGGTTGGAGTCAATGTCATTGAACTCCATGTTCAGTATGGTATCAAGCTCGATAGCAAGGAGGTGATTCGTTCTGTTACCATCATTATTCTTGTCACTGAGAAGGCCAAGATACTGGTCAGGCAAGCCGCTAGACAGATTCTTGGTTGAACAAAGCACAAATGCAAGACCGGGGCTACTCAAGCCAGTGTAAGGCCCTACGATTGAGAAAATAAATGTTGTGGAGAAAGATGCCAGGGAGGAGCCGTTTGAGATATCTGTGAAATTGAGAGGGTAGGGGTAGAAAGCGTGATGACTTCCAAAATCATAATCGTAATAATAATCATGGCCGCTACGACTGGTTAGCTTTAACAGGCCGGTCTCCAAGACTACAGCTTTACCATCCATGGTCAGGTTGTCAGCAGAGAAACCATCATAGATGAACTCACCGTGATCAGCAGCAGCGGCAGCGGTGGCGTCAGCCCCAGCAGAGTGAGATAGGAGGAGAAGCATGAGGCGACCGATGAGGAGGAGGTGGAGCAGAAACTGAAAGAAGCAGGGAAGATGCATGACGCTTACTCCACTCTGTAGTAGGGACCTGCAAGCTGTATGTACTCAATTTATTCCACCATGGCCTGGATGACCGGGGCTGCCCGCTGCCCAACTTTGCTGGAACTTTTGCCCGAAACCAGAATAGTCTCTGCGAACACAAGGTTGACAAGTACCCTTGTGTGTTCGTTTTGTGATGAGTGATTGTCAATATGATCCACGAAGTAGGTTGAGTGGTGACTAACCCTACCATAGCGAAAGCTATGTGTGCATGTCTCTTGGCTCGTGGTGTGCAGGTATGGAGCACGGAGGCGGTGGTCGACGGTGAGGAGAAGGTCAAGTAGAGACGTGCCGTGCCGATGGACCGAGAGCGGTGAAGGACGGACGTGAGGCTTGGACCGAGGGACCAGGAGGCCGGGTGACCAGCCGCGGTGGCTGATATCTGGGACTTCGACGAGTGTAAGTGTACATGGGAGTGACGGTGTTGACCGAGTCAAGACAGCAGACGTGCGGGTCGAGTGAGGCTCAGGAGGACTTGGCGTGCCAGCCGGTCAAGTACGACGGTGACACGCGTCGAGCGGTGGGGGACGCGTATGGAGTACGCTACTCGCGAAGCGGTTTGATAGTTTGGGCCTCAAAACCATCAGAGGCGGATTTACGGGTTTGGGCCTCAAAACCCGGGCGGAGGTTCCGAGGAGGAACGGACGGCACGTTGCGGCATCGGGGAGTTCGCGTCGAGGCGAATCTACCGGTGAGGAGGCGCGGTGGCCGTCTGGATCAACATGAAGACCGGGTTGGACCTCTACGCCCTTGGACTTATTGGTTTAGCTATTATATATCCAGGGGCATTAGGGGAATGTAAAATAGCCCTGTTATATAGAGGATGGCAACCCCCTTGCCTCCTCACCTCTCTCCCATTCCTCATTTCTCCCTTTCTTCCTAGGGTTAGCTCCTCTAAAGCTCATGAGAGAGGTCCACAACTAGAAATTCGTGGTTGTGTAAAACTGAGATTTTTGAGATGAGAAAGGAGGCCCAAATCCTCCTTGTGTCCTCTGGGATTCATCAAATGAAGCTGTGATTTTCGTTCTATGTGTTCTTCATTTTTCCCCATTTTCGTGCTCGGCTACGATCTGATTTTACCGGAGTTTGGGTCAATACCAGACGTTGAATTTTTGGGAATATGTTTGTATCAAGTCGAATTTGATCTGTGCAAAGTTTTGGAGCAAATCCTTATGATTTGAGTCGGATTCTATCGATTTTGTGGTCGCTCTTTTCCCTGTTCTTGCGTTCGTGAAGGGCATCGTTCTTTGTTCCTGAGTTTGTGGCTGTTTTAAGCAGGAGCAGCTGTCCAGCAGCCAAGTGGTAGCACTACCAGCGCTAAGTGCTTAAGCATCAAGCAAGCTCTCTTGAGCAGTGCTAGCTGTGTGTGCTCATGGCTGACTACTAGCTTCTCTCCCTCCTGGTTTGCCTTGTGCTTAACATTGTGGTGCACCAGGTCTTATTTCAGGCCACCGGATTTGTCACCGGTCACCACCAGCAGGCAGGGAACACTCACCGGTGGGCGAGCGCTCAGCTGCAGGAATCAGGCGTCGAGCATCTCGTCCGATTTCTTCCCTCCCTCGGTTGTTTGTTGCCGTTCGTGTACTTCAGTTACTGGTGCTAGTGGATCGAGGCAGTGCAGTCCGTGCCCGCATCCCAGCAGCTGCGTTCTTCTCTGGCGTCGAGCAGAGCACCGGCAGGTTCGCTTGCTTCTCTCTCTGCTTGCTCTCCCAGCACCGATCTATGCTAGTCCAGTACCCTTGCACGCACAGCTCAAGAGCAGGAGCAGCAATTCACGTGATTGGATTTTGGCTTTTGGAGTTGTCTCAATCAAGCAATAGTGTTTGGTTTATTTAATTTCTATTGGAGCTATTCATTGCCTAACTCCACTTGCTTGAGTTCCTCTCTCTGGTATGCATGTTGCAGCAGCAAGGCTGCTCGGCCAAGCCTGATTGGTCAGCCAGGCATCAAGACCATTCGGCCAAGCTTTTTGTTCTACAGTCTGGATTTTTCCGTTTCGACTGCAGTTTCATCGTTTGAGCTCCAAATCGGTTTCCATCTGTTGCGTTGGCTTTCTACCGCTCCAAGTAATCTTTCTAGATACTCTCGTCACCAGTTGGCTTGAGTATTTTGGTTTGAGGAATTCGCTTTTGTTTGAGAGTGATTTTGGGACAGCGGCCTAAAAGTTTCACGAGAAATTTTACGGCTCTCATTCACCCCCCTCTGGTCGCCGTTTTCGGTCCTTCAATTGGTATCGGAGCCAGTTAAGGATCATTCCACCTTAATTGGTCCGTGATCCACGAAGGCGACATGGAGCGTGGTTCCGGCAAACCACCGTTCTTCGATGGAACAAATTATCCCTATTGGAAGATCCGCATGTCCGCGCATCTCCAGGGGATTGATTGGCTTGTTTGGGAGATTTGCGAGGATGCTACTTACGTTGTGCTTGAACCCCGTGCTCGTGTCACGCAAGATCAAAAAGATCAGCACAACGCTAATAGCAGAGCTCGCGCAGTTCTTTTCTCGAGTCTTTCACTTCAGGAGTTTGAGAGAGTCTCTGATTGTACTACTGCTCGGGAGATCTGGGTGAGGCTTCAGAGCTATCACGAGGGGACCGCACAGGTCAAAACCAGACTCTACGAGACGTACAAGAGGGAGTACGAGAACTTCACTCAGCTTGATGGCGAGTCCATCAATGCCATGTTTTCTCGCTTTCAGACCATCATCAACAAGATGCGAGCAAACAAGGCACAGTTATCTTATGATGATCATGAGATGGCACTCAAGCTTCTATATGCCCTAGATCGGAAGGTATGGGATGTGAAGGTGACCGCCATCGTTGAGTCTTCGGGGTATGAGACCCTCACTATGGATGAGCTTTTCAGCAAGCTCAAGTCCACTGAGATCGACTACCAGACCCAAGCCAAGCTCAAGAATCCCTCTGCACCGACTATGGCCTTGGTCTCAGGTAATGGCTCAAGTTCTTTGGCTAACCCTTCACAGGTGTCTTTTGCCTTGTCTTTTTTGGTGTCTGTCATAGAGGAGCAGATAGAGAGTCTTGGGGATGATAAGCTGGCGTTAATCATCAGTCGGTTCTCACGGTTTCACAACAACCGCTTAAATCACCGGCATGGTGGTGGTCCGAAGGAAGGATGCTACGGCTGTGGAGATCCCGACCACTTCGTCGCCCACTGCCCCAAGAAGAACAAACACTCCTTCAACAAATATGACTTCAGCAAGCGCAAGGACAAGCGCGAGTACACCTCCAAGCACAAGTCGAAGGGAGGATTTGACAAGGAGGCATTGAAGAAGAAGTACTTCAAGAAGGCCAAGGCTCAAGAGCGCGCCTTCCTCGCCTCCCTCAGCGACCTCGACAACGACACCGATGACGATCGGTCTTCTTCTCCCTCGAGCGATGATGAGTCCGAGAAGAGGCGTGAGGACAAGTTGACTGGGCTCTGTTTCGTCGCCAAGTCCATCCATGGAGGCTACTGCACCATGGCTGTGGATGAAGGTGTGAAGCCCAACAAGGACGTGCTTCCCGGTGACGATGACTCTACCGAGGTAAAACCCTCCGTCGATGCTCTTATTGCTGAGCTTGATATCATGACCGATACTTTGATGAGTCAAGATAAGCTGCTAAAATGTGCTGCTCGTGAGAGGAAAGAGTTTAAGGACAAGCTAGAAATTGTGGAGAAAGAGCTTGAGGAAGCTAAGAAGCTTGTTGTTCATGTGTCTGACGAGGTTGAGTGCGATGGATGTGTTTTTCATATGACTAACTTTTCTGAATTGCAATCTAAGTATGTTGCCTTGTTAGATGAGAACGATGAGCTGAAGGCTAGGTCTAGCTTGTTGGGTGCGTGCAAGTCTTGTTCGGGCTTGCAATCTGAGCTGGCAGAGAATAATGTCAAGATCCTTGCTCTTGAGAAGGCCGGTTCAGATAGCACGGTTGTTTAGTGTGCACGTTGTGAGAGCTTAGTGTTGGAGCTTGAATCTTGCAGGCATGACAAGATGAGATCCGAGGAAGACAACACATACCTTCGGTCCATCTTGAATTGGGTATCTTGTAGTGAGCCGCAGTTAGGCATGATGATGAGCCAGTTCAGACGGGGAACTGAGACATCGGGAGTAGACTTTGCTCTAGGTGGGAAGGGTGAAAATGTCTATGGCAAAGTTGGTGAGTTCAGTGGTTTGAGCCCAAGTGAGAAACCTTCCACTACTCCCAAATTGATCAAGATCAATACACCTAAGCCTACCGAACCCACTGTGAAAGATGGAGTGTTTGAAGAACCTCCAAGAGCTCCACCCCAGAAACAAGTTTGGGTTCTAAAACTGAACCATCTCAGAAACCCACTTGACACTCTACCGAACATCTCTAAGGATCTCCTTCCTAAAGCCAAAAAGCTACCAAGAGTGAACCATACCCACAAGAGAGTGAGCCAACAACCACCTAAGAGAGAGGTGAGGTATCACAGTGACTATTGCCATAGGGATGGTCACCTTGTTGAGTTTTGCTTCAGGAGGAAGAGAGATGAGCGGCGGGAGTATGAGTTGAACAACCGGAACATGTACCGTCCGCCCCATGGCGTACATGTGCCTCCTGTTCAGAGGCGCAATGCTAGGCCAAGAGGTGCAATGCCTCAAGGTGCTAGGCCTCAGGTTGCTAGACCACGCGGTGGTCATAATGGTCATGCCCGGCATGGTTCAGATCATGATTAATATGACTTTGGACCTCGTGACAGTGGCTTTCAGTCCTACAGCTCTAGCGGACCACATTTTCCCCCATGTGGTGACCGCTTTCCTCAAATGGGACATGGCTTGTTTGGTGTTTTTCCTAACACTTTTCCAGGGCAAATGAGTCAACACTGGTATCCTTCATAGTTTACTAACCCCAGTGTTGCGCCATTTGCTCATCCTATTTCTTTCTATTGATGCAGGACAGAGGTCTGGAGAACACATGGCTCATTGATTCCGGATGCTCGCGCCACATGACCGGAAGTTCCAAATGGTTCTCCAGCCTTGACCCCGTGCAATGTAAGGAGTACATCACATTCGGGGATAATAGCAAAGGTAAAGTGCTTTCTCGTGGGACCATTCGGGTCAATGAGAGTTTTGTCTTGAAGGATGTTGCTTTGGTTTCAAACTTGCATTTCAACTTGCTTTCTGTTTCGCAACTCCTTCAAGATGGCTTTGAAGTGCGCTTTAAGACCGGCTTGTCTCGAGTTCTTGACTCTCAGGGAAATCTTGTTTGCCAGATTGTTCCTGTAACACCCCGGGTATTGATCACCAATTAAGTAGTGGGTTTAAGCTCAAACACGATAGATTAAGTGGAAATGACAATGTCAATGTCAACCTATGGAGATGAGCCTACCTTAAAGTAGGATATTGCATCCTTGCTTACATATAGGCTCAATTAAAAGATATATGCTTGGGTGTTGCTATCAAAGTATCTTCACATGTCTCACCTCAATAACTATCTATATTAAGCCCTGGAAAAGTTTCATGAAGTTTGGAATCAAAAAGTCACATGAAATGATAAGTTATATGCTTGTTTGGATTATAACTAAAACATGCCTTACATCCCATGGAAACTAGTGTCTATGCAAATACAAATGCAACATGTGCAACACATCTTGGACACATGTGGAACAACCTGGTGAAACATGTGTAGCATATACCTTGCAACAACACTATGAAACAAGTGAAATAGAGCTTTGAAACAAGCATTTCAAATATAGTGATTCCTATGTTTCAATGCATGTGAGGCCTATATTCTTGTGCAACCTATGCATGGTGTGTATGTTTAGCCTCTACAATACCTTAACTATGCTTAGGACACTTAATGGAGCAATGTTCATGTTGACCACGTTGACTAATTAAGTCTCTAAGGGATAGTTGACATTGATTTGACCTTGTTTGACCTAGAGAGCACAATTGCTTGGCTGTTTTAAAAGGGTAGCTAAAAGTGTTTTCCTGTAGCTGCACCCTTAAACAAAGTTGTGGCAAATTTGTTATGGAACAAAAGTTGTTTAATGACCATCTCATGAAAATAACCAGAACAATCTCAAAGGTGGCCCACAAGCTAGGAATAGGGGCTGATTGGCACTTGCAAAATTTGGCTAAGTCCCTAATGCACTGAAACTGAATTTTCAGTTTTGAGGTACCCCACTTCAGGGATTTATATATCGCGAACCATTTGAAAATTTACCATGAGCCTTTAATCAATGTTGTTGTCCTCCTGTAGCTCTACACTTTTCATTACTGAAGCTTTCGCTAACTCGAATCGTATTAGGAGATGGACGGGGACGAAAATGGAGTTTCAGTCAGCTTGCAACTAAACTGCAGGATTCAGTTTTGAGGTACCCTCCTTTGGAGCTCGATATCTTCTAATCTGGGCAGATTTAGCTCTTGATGATTAAACCAATATTGTTCACCGTGCAAAGCTCTACAATTTTGTCTCTTGCACCAAGATCAATGGACAACCGGATTAGGAGATGGAGGGGGACAAAAATCAAGTTTTAGTGGTACATTTGAGGTAGTATTAGCAGCTCATCAGTTTCTTTGAATCGGAGTCCACAGGGAGGATCATGGCCGACTGGTACAGCGCTTCGCTGCCGCGTGGCCTCCCATGCCCACGCCCGTTCGCCACCTTGCCCTTGCATGCGCTCCAGTGGGAATAGAAACGACGCGTGGCACTGCTCTCCCTCGGTCTCTCTTGTTCACTCGCTCTTCCACTGTTCTCTCTCTCGCCCTGCCTCCAGTTCGACATGGCCGAGCAGCCGAGCTGCTACGTCGCTCACAGCCGTTGTCGCGCCAGAGCACGTGCTCGCCATGGCCGCCGCCATGGCCGAGCTGGAGCTCCGGCCGCCGCTGCCGTTCCCGTCTCGGCACCCCACCACAGCCACGGCCACATACACCACCGCCTTCGCCTTGTCGCGCTCCACCTCGTGCACATGCTCGCCCGAACCAAGCATCGCCGGAGCGCCCCGCCGCCGGAGATGCCACGGGCTTGGCCGCCGGCGCACGTGGCCGGGCCACCTCGGGTCATCTCGGGCCAAGCCACGGGCACCGGTGGATGCGCCCGGTGATGGAGATGCTTCCACACCACTCCAACGCCGCCGGCGAGCCCTCTTTCCGGCCCAACCGCGAGCTCAGCCGCCTCCTCTGTTCAAATTCGCGACCAAGGACTGCATGCAAGAATTTGACTCAAAGCAGGGGCCTAACTGCAATGTCATAGACTAATATGAATAGTACCTAAAGGACCTAGTTGTGGTAGTTTTTACTGATTTTTGGAAATTCATAGTAAATAATAGGAAATTCGTAAAATAGCAAATGAGGACTTTTTGGAATCCTTGTGAAATTATCTATGCAGTGGATCTATAATATGACATGTTTTAGTTTAATGTTTTTGCTGTAAAAATAGATTTTTCAGATTAGGTTTTCAATGCTAGTTGTATTTGTCATTTTCATAACTGCAAATGTAGGGCTCCAAATGAAGTGAAATTTTTGTGGCATGCTACTCATGTGATTTTTGATGTGTGGTAATAATTTCATGAATTTTGGGTGTTGTATGAGTGAGTTATTAATGTATCTTGCTCTCACATGATTTATTGCAATAGTCATTTGTCTTTTTCATAGGGGTTGATGTACATGTCCAAATGGCTTAAAAATTGGACAGTAGACTATTGGGAGCATATGTAGGCCACTGTAATTTTTGTAGAATTTATTGGGCACTTTTGGTAGGTGTTTATAATTCCACCTAATTATCTAAATAAATTAAGAAAAGGCATTAAAAGAATTTATCTAGCACTGGACACTAGGTTTTCTGGTGTTCATTAGTCATATGTGAAATGTTGGTAAAGTTGGTTTTGTTCAATTATATGTTTGCAATATAAGTTAATAATTATTTCTTGCAAATGAAGTTTCTGGACAGATCTGGAAACTTGGCAAAGTTCTTAATGATAATATGCTTTGTTGTGAAACTTATTTATATAAAAGTTGTAGATAATATATGTATCTAGCTGCTGTTAAAATTTGGTGGCATTTGGCCATGTGGTTTAGGATTTATAGCTGTTTAAAGTTGGGTTACAGAATTGCTTGCTCTCTGTCTTTTTAGACCAGTTTCTGTGTTTATGTAAATTCGACATGATTAACTTTGGAATCATGCTAGGATGATTATAAATTAAATGTAGAGAATTTTATAAGCTTTCCATAATGTCTTCTTGCAAGTCATTTGGATTTATAAAACTCCAGATATGATTGATTTATGAAGCTACTGTTTGCAAGTCCAGAAATTGGCATATTCCAATTATCGTTGTTGCTTCATCTTGACTTGCTTTGCATGTTGCTAAGTGTGATTCATGTCCTTGGTGATGAAGTTAGTACACCTAAGACTTTGTAAATCTTGTGTCATGTTGGTATTGCTTTCCTTGCTATCTTAGCATGATAGGTCGTGTAATGTTTATTTGAGCAATGTAAAGTGCTTATGTGTATTTAGCGTAACCTTGTACTTACCTTGTTTAGTGTGTGATGCATCATCTATTGTGTTCCCATATATTCATACACTTGCATCTTGCATCTCATTTAGGTACGCTAGATGCACCACGTGAAGAACGTGATGTGGAGCTAACCAGAAGATGGTGTTGGTGGACCTATCTCGGAGATGGAAAGATCGGACAAGTGCTAGAATGAGGGAATGCTCGCCAAGCGAGTTTCATTTGACAAACTCTGACTTGAGTCGGATCCCAGGCAAGCCCCGGAGCATTATAAGCCTCCTATCTTCAAAGCAATTATATATATATATATATATATATATATATATATATATATATATATATATATATATATATATATATATATATATATATATATATATATATATATATATATATATATATATATATATATAAGTATTGTTGCATTAAGTGGTAGGAGTTGGTTGGAAACCCTTGCTGCATTATATCATTCCTTGTCCAGATACATGAATCCTTGAATCCTACATAGACTAGGATCGAGTAGATGCTTAGCCCTGCTTTAAGCGGTAGAAGTCAGGTGATTTCCTATCACCTGCGAGATGTAGGGATATTTATATATGGCACGGTTGGCTATATTTGCTATCGTGGAATGGAACCATGTGTTAATAAAATGAAATGAGACCGGGCGGGATGACGATAGTGAAGCAACAAGGCACGGAGGTCTTGGGTGTGAATCTATCCCCGTCTGAGTCGTTTAAGGACCGATTCGATGTACGTCCTTGAGTCATGTTGAACGCAGTCTAACACTTAGTTGGCCGGATAAGTCGTTCCGACCGTGAAGCCGAGTAATGTGATTCAGGGCGGGAATCGAATGGTAGGTTGCTTATTGGAGGAGAGAAAGGATGTGCTTGGGGACATTGGCGTGAGACCAAGGGGGGGTTAGAGTCCCTATCACCTGGCAGAGTGTCGCCCTTGGGGTCGCGACATCATTCGGACCCGTGATTCCTGAATCAAATGAAAAGGTGGCCTGTGCGACCCTGGCAGGGGTCTGCACGGTGAGTGTTAGAAATACCCCTCCAGCTGGATAGGAATTCGATTCGAATCGCCGTCGCTCCCGGTTAGTGAGCACTTGACTTGAGCAGCGGCAACGTAGATTCCATTAAATTGAACGGATGGTTAATTGGATAACGATGGAATTGTTGCCTCAATTTATACCTGCTATGGTTAATATTGTTTGCTCCTAATAAAGTGAGTGCTCTAGTACAGGTGCTGATATAGATGACAGGTTAATGATAATTTACTTGATGCTTAAGCATTAATGATTGATCATCTATATTAAGCTTTTATGCAAAATGTTGTCAAGCTAGCCCCACTTCATATCAGCCTTGCATGATCCTTGGTGTCACTTTATTTCTGGTTTCTGACGGGTAAGTCTAGCTGAGTACTTTGTCGTACTCAGGGTTTTGTCCCCACTTGTTGCAGGTTATGATGTATCATGGCGACTGCAAGAGTTGGTTGGCTCCTGCCGTAGAGGCGGAGTGTGATCACAGGCATGATCCTTCTTATTTACCTTATCTCTAATGCTTTTGTTGGAAGTCGACCGTGGTACTGGCATGTATTTGAAATAAGGGTGTTGTTAGTTTCAAATTACTTTGCTTCCGCTACTTTTGAACTTAAGTTGTAATAACTATGTTGAACTCCAATGTATATTGAATTACTTGTGAAATGGTTGTAACATGTGACTTGTTATGTTGAATCACTACGATCTTGGCTTGTATGTTGGTTGGTTTGAAATCCCTCATGGTTTCATTGGACTACCGGAGTTATATGGGCTCAAGTGCGAGAATTTGATCATTTCGGTGATTGTTTTTGTACTTGTGCTCTTATAATTTGGACGGTTCTGTTACAGCTGGCATCGGAGCAAGATTCAACATTAAACTTGTCGTATGTGTATTTAAAACAAAGGATTTGTTTTATAAAATCAGTTTTATCAACTTATAGCTATATATAGGTTTGTGAAAACTGAATTCTAAATTTAAGTATGCCAGTGATCAATTTCCTTATGCCCATATAAGGATTATTAGGTGGCTTATATAAGTACTAACTTGGGGGTTTTTCATTTATGCATCTACGCCTAGGCCAAGGTATGTATGTGTGATAACTCTCCCACACTATGCTACCCAATGTGTCAGATTAGAGGTAACCTTCATATATGAAATAGCCATATATGTTGCTAGTTTACTTTTATGCAACGTCGCACCTACGCTCAGGTAAGTGTGAGTTGTGAGAGCATGACCGTACAACCTGCGGTCTAGGGGAGAGCTAGTTTTGGTTACTGGATTATTTACATGTTACACACATGTATATATGAAGGTACTTAATTGTGGGTGATTAATGATTCGGGTAGTTTTTGTGCTACATGTATATATACAGGGGTATATGTACATGGGAGTACTTAGAATTTTACTTCTCTGCTTTCATTGTGTGCTATATTGGGAAATGTTGGGCTGCAATGAAAATTTTCTGCAGGTACGCTAACCACGAATGCGTAAGTCGAATGTAGTTGACGACTAGCTATATATCGAGAGAGTGCGTGTTATGCCACCGACATAGAACGTGATTTCCACCTTAGGTTGGCAATCTTGTGAGGACGAATAGGACGAAGCATGCATCTTCATGATTGTTGCATTATGCATGGCTATACTCTTCTCACCCTTGTTTCATAGTGTGTAACTTATGATCAATGTGTTACACTATCTTTCTTGAGTGAAGTAAAACAAAAATGCCTTGTTCCATGTTGCTTGAGAAAAATGTGTGCTTAGCCTTACTAGAAATAAGTGTGGCTACATGCTTGAACTTAGAGATATCCTCTAGCTTAGCCAAGTGGTGAATACGTTGTTCACCCAAGCGTTTGCCAATGCTTTAGATCTCACTTAAGTAATTATGGGTTCTCATGAATGAATTAAATTGGTTGGTATAAGGTAATAATGTTTAGAGCTGCTAGAATAATATGTTTGTGTGCTCTCTTGTTAAGTAGAACAAAGGCAAGTTTAGTTTTGCTTGTCGAATATTGGCTGCTAGAACGTTTTCTGTTGTAGTGATGCTTTCGTGGTCATAATGGTGTTTTCTGTAGTTATGGGGAATACCAAAGTTGTAGATAACTTACTTATCTAGCTTGTCCTAAAATTTCATGACCCTAGGTATTATGGTTTGAGAATTATGAATTTTAGAAGTTTACTGTCAGGTTTTATTTATGCTATGAATAGATCTGAATGTTTGATTTATTTGACCTATGTGCATAGGGAATCATGTCTTGGAGATAATAGAAGAAGTGTAGTACTTTTTCTAAGCTTTCTAAAATGTCCTATAACACTAATTTTGGTTGTCTAAATCTCTACTTATGAGCTTGTAATGTGGGATGACAGAGTCTGTCCAAATCTAGGCAGAAATATCTTCTTTGTGTTGATTAACCTTGTTAGCTGTAGAATCATCTTAATATGATAATGAGAAAGTTATAGACAACTTAATAAGCTTTACATAAAGTTAAGGCTCAGCCTTGTTGTGTCCCTAGAACTCCAGTTTTGCATTTTTGAAGTTCTTGTTAGTTTTCTGTCCATATTGGTACAGATCTGAAACATTAGCATTTTTGGTCATGTTAATCTATGAATTAGCTTTTGGTATGAATAACTAAACTGTAGCCATCTTCCTAAGCTTTCTATAAAGTCTAGGATCACCTTTGTAGGATGTCTACAGCCTCAGTTATGGTTGAAACAAGTAGTCACTATGCTGCTATTTAGATTCTATGCACATGTTAAGTTAGTCACCTTAGCTAGCGTTTGTTTTGAGCTAAACTTGTAGTTAGTTCGTGCTTGAGATAAATGCTTATTTTAGGTGAGCCTTGTGCTTTGGATTGTTTGCTTAAGCTCAATCGTTTGATTTTTTCTCAGATGTCTGCTTGACGGGTGTTGTATGTATGTTTGTTATCTAGGTAGTGCCCTAGTTGTCACCTCGTTTGTCCTCGGTGAGCATACGAGGGTCACATAGCTTTATCCTAGAACAAAGTTAACATACGTAATTGTATGGTTGTTGTCTTCCATTAGGTTTCTCTCTTAGGAGCCGAGCCTGTAGACATGGTTGCTTGCCTTGAGTGCTTGTATCCATGCCTTTCCTTGACCGAAAGCCTAAAGTTTAGTTCTCCTATATGTTTGTATGAGTCATGGATGTTTTGCTACCCTTTTTGTGAAGACCTTTGTCGACTGACCTATCAAGTTAACTCTCATCAACGCTAGCCTTTGACCATGGTTCGTACGTTGCCAATTGTGGAGATCATACCCAAATCTATGTTGGACCTTTTGGTTACCTCTCCCAAAGGTTAGCTAGTGTGACGCAACGTCTCTCTGCTATGGCCTTTAAATCGTGTGCTTGCAAATTCGTGCATCTACCTTATCAACTCAATTTATGACTACATATCGGTTTTTGCCCTAAAAAATTTTTGCTTAATCTGTCCCCAACCTTCCCAAGTCTCGGAATGTTCATCAGTCTTGATATCAAGTTGTTGCTCAACATGATTGAATCTCCTGTTAATCTTTTATCTGGTACTCCCCTCGGTGGATGCAAGTCGTACGTAGAATTTAAGCAAGAGCCTCTTGCTCAGTTATCCTTGGCAATTGCGTGATGTTCTCTTGTGCTATATTTTGATCTTCGAATCACCTCCTGGTTAATTCCAAACCTTGTGATTACCTTTGCTTGCTATCCCTCCCTTGTATAATGCTTGTTTTTACCACCCAAATTGTGTCACTTGAAATTTCACCTTGGTGGTGTGATCGGTAATGGTGTTATGAGTAGCAACTAATGGTGCCACGACGAAACTGAGAGCCTCCTGTGGGCGGCCGACACAAGGTTGTGCTGCTTGGCACGCGCTGGTATCGTGGTTTCTAGTCATGATCCATTACGGAACAACATCAACGTGTTATTCTCATGTGAACTTTTCCTTGGTTATCTTTCCCATATCTTATCAAAAGACCCTTATATTGGACCAAAAGTAGTAGAGCTTCCTCCTAAAGTTACTAAGAGGACAACTTTTGAAGAACAGGTCACCGACATAAACATTAACAGACCGCAAGAGGTGGTAGACAAGTGACTCTAATTAGTTGTCCCAATATTGACGACCACCATTTAGTGAGAAAAATATCTCATCCCTATTGGATAGAAAGGACACACAACACTTAAGGTTGGACAAGTCATTCGTTGGATAAGAATCAATCGTCACATTATGTAAATCTTACCCTTTGTATGCATAATGACCACACCGTCGAAATCAACCATCTCTGGTGTGACCCCTTATTTGCTAACTTCAATGGCAATCATCTGTTCTGCATCAACCATAGTGTTGTGGTCAAGAGTGAAGATTTGAAACTTTTTAGTGTTGAGAGACAACTAATTAGTTACCAATAGGAAGGTTAATCTCCAGCTAGGTAACGACTCTTTGGTAGCTATGAAGGCTATGTCTTACAGAGCAATAACCAACAAGAAGTTAATCAACTAGCCAACAACTTGAGTGATATTCTATCTTCTAGAGCCATTGTGATCAAGTCAATTCTGTCTTGAACAATCACACAGATAGTGCAAGGTGTTCTATCAGCTAAAGCGAAGAATTAGAGAAAGTATACCCTAGTTTCAATTAGTATCCTTGTGCCATAGGTGCCACAAATGGTTTGTCCATAACTTGATTGGATGAAGTGTCAAGGAATATTCGAAAGCGGTTCCTTATCCTTGTAGGAATGTTCTCCAGGCAGAGTATGTGTTTTGCCCTGCAAAAGTAACCCGCAAGTTCAAAGCGTGTGCATCCTCGGATTGATATATAAATTAATGGTCGAGATCTGCTGTTGGATAGCCCTTTTGAGGTCCCACAGATACTTGTTTACACTCTTTCACTTGCTTTTGCTTTCTCGTATCCCCAATGTACGAGCAGCCTTGGTTTCAACCAATCAATTTATACCATCGTGAATCAAAATCAATTTGAAAAGTGTCAAACAACAGATTTCCCATCTTAGAGTTACTATTTGATCCAAAAGGAGAAAGCCTAAGGTGAAAGTTGGCCTGACAAAGTTGTTATGCTGCAAGTCAACTCAACTTACAGTACAACTAAGTCACTAAGGAAAATTTTTACTCAATCGCTTGGTGGTAGACTACTCCCCGCGGTTAAGTGAATAATTACAACTTTTGTTGTCCTTAAGGCCTCGTTACATCTTTCTTTAGGAATTATTTTCCAATGATGACATACTTTGGTACCTTATACATGTTTTTACCAAGAGCTTGCATCTGAATCCACCCGGATAACTGTTGCAATTTGATAAGAGAATCTTCTTAGGTAACATTTGGCAGAAATACGGAGCCAACTGAGTCAGTTATCATATGTACTAATCCCTTGACAGACTCAGATAATACAATGTTGTCATCAGAGAAAGAGAACTGCACACATGGAACCACAAGTAGCTTTCCATTGGTTGATATCGGAAGGATTGAACATTTACGACCAACATAGATCCTGTCTATTGGTTAGTCAGTATCCTATAACCTCAGAGAATGTTTGTCATCTCTGATCTCACCCTTTTTGAAAGGTTGTATTCAAGCCATTTTGGTAGAGAACTGCTTTTCAAAACCATGTGAACATAGAGTCATTTCAACGAGTATACTTTTGATAATTTCGGTCTAGTGTCAAGTTCATATGGCCTATGTTGTGCTCATTAGAGAGTCGGATACTTGTGAGTGGTTCGCTCATGGACCCAAGGATCTATGTACATTGAGAACGAAGTACTGCGTTGTCTTGGATTCCTCCCAAAGTAACAATGACTCATGGAAGTCAATGAAGGAAATTCTTCAGACAAATTTTACCATAAAGAGCAAGTATCAGAAAATGCCTTGACCAAATTAGTTCCACCAATGTCAAAGCTTTGTAGCCGAATGCTATAGCGGATGATGGGAACTAGATAACGTGTCTCTCTTCCTTAAAAGGTCTTCCATTCCGAATATCGGGACGCGATTCTTTTAAGGGGGGAGGGTTGTAACACCCCAGGTGTTGATCACCAATTAAGTAGTGGGTTTAAGCTCAAACACGATAGATTAAGTGGAAATGACAATGTCAATGTCAACCTATGGAGATGAGCCTACCTTAAAGTGGGATATTGCATCCTTGCTTACATATAGGCTCAATTAAAAGATATATGCTTGGGTGTTGCTATCAAAGTATCTTCACATGTCTCACCTCAATAACTATCTATATTAAGCCCTGGAAAAGTTTCATGAAGTTTGGAATCAAAAAGTCACATGAAATAATAAGTTATATGCTTGTTTGGATTATAACTGAAACATGCCTTACATCCCATGGGAACTAGTATCTATGCAACATACAAATGCAACATGTGCAACACATCTTGGACACATGTGGAACAACCTGGTGAAACATGTGTAGCATATACCTTGCAACAACACTATGAAACAAGTGAAATAGAGCTTTGAAACAAGCATTTCAAATGTAGTGATTCCTATGTTTCAATGCATGTGAGGCCTATATTCTTGTGCAACCTATGCATGGTGTGTATGTTTAGCCTCTACAATACCTTAACTATGCTTAGGACACTTAATGGAGCAATGTTCATGTTGACCACGTTGACTAATTAAGTCTCTAAGGGATAGTTGACATTGATTTGACCTTGTTTGACCTAGAGAGCACAGTTGCTTGGCTGTTTTAAAAGGGTAGCTAAAAGTGTTTTCCTGTAGCTGCACCCTTAAACAAAGTTGTGGCAAATTTGTTATGGAACAAAAGTTGTTTAATGACCATCTCATGAAAATAACCAGAACAATCTCAAAGGTGGCCCACAAGCTAGGAATAGGGGCTGATTGGCACTTGCAAAATTTGGCTAAGTCCCTAATGCACTGAAACTGAATTTTCAGTTTTGAGGTACCCCACTTCGGGGATTTATATATCGCGAACCATTTGAAAATTTACCATGAGCCTTTAATCAATGTTGTTGTCCTCCTATAGCTCTACACTTTTCATTACTGAAGCTTTCGCTAACTCGAATCGTATTAGGAGATGGACGGGGACGAAAATGGAGTTTCAGTCAGCTTGCAACTAAACTGCAGGATTCAGTTTTGAGGTACCCTCCTTTGGAGCTCGATATCTTCTAATCTGGGCAGATTTAGCTCTTGATGATTAAACCAATATTGTTCACCGTGCAAAGCTCTACAATTTTGTCTCTTGCACCAAGATCAATGGACAACCGGATTAGGAGATGGAGGGGGACAAAAATCAAGTTTTAGTGGTACATTTGAGGTAGTATTAGCAGCTCATCAGTTTCTTTGAATCGGAGTCCACAGGGAGGATCATGGCCGACTGGTACAGCGCTTCGCTGCCGCGTGGCCTCCCATGCCCACGCCCGTTCGCCACCTTGCCCTTGCATGCGCTCCAGTGGGAATAGAAACGACGTGTGGCACTGCTCTCCCTCGGTCTCTCTTGTTCACTCGCTCTTCCACTGTTCTCTCTCTCGCCCTGCCTCCAGTTCGACATGGCCGAGCAGCCGAGCTGCTACGTCGCTCACAGCCGTTGTCGCGCCAGAGCACGTGCTCGCCATGGCCGCCGCCATGGCCGAGCTGGAGCTCTGGCCGCCGCTGCCGTTCCCGTCTCGGCACCCCACCACAGCCACGGCCACATACACCACCGCCTTCGCCTTGTCGCGCTGCACCTCGTGCACACGCTCGCCCGAACCAAGCATCGCCGGAGCGCCCCGCCGCCGGAGATGCCACGGGCTTGGCCGCCGGCGCACGTGGCCGGGCCACCTCGGGTCATCTCGGGCCAAGCCACGGGCACCGGTGGATGCGCCCGGTGATGGAGATGCTTCCACACCACTCCAACGCCGCCGGCGAGCCCTCTTTCCGGCCCAACCGCGAGCTCAGCCGCCTCCTCTGTTCAAATTCGCGACCAAGGACTGCATGCAAGAATTTGACTCAAAGCAGGGGCCTAACTGCAATGTCATAGACTAATATGAATAGTACCTAAAGGACCTAGCTGTGGTAGTTTTTTCTGATTTTTGGAAATTCATAGTAAATAATAGGAAATTCGTAAAATAGCAAATGAGGACTTTTTGGAATCCTTGTGAAATTATCTATGCAGTGGATCTATAATATGGCATGTTTTAGTTTAATGTTTTTGCTGTAAAAATAGATTTTTCAGATTAGGTTTTCAATGCTAGTTGTATTTGTCATTTTCATAACTGCAAATGTAGGGCTCCAAATGAAGTGAAATTTTTGTGGCATGCTACTCATGTGATTTTTGATGTGTGGTAATAATTTCATGAATTTTGGGTGTTGTATGAGTGAGTTATTAATGTATCTTGCTCTCACATGATTTATTGCAATAGTCATTTGTCTTTTTCATAGGGGTTGATGTACATGTCCAAATGGCTTAAAAATTGGACAGTAGACTATTGGGAGCATATGTAGGCCACTGTAATTTTTGTAGAATTTATTGGGCACTTTTGGTAGGTGTTTATAATTCCACCTAATTATCTAAATAAATTAAGAAAAGGCATTAAAAGAATTTATCTAGCACTGGACACTAGGTTTTCTGGTGTTCATTAGTCATATGTGAAATGTTGGTAAAGTTGGTTTTGTTCAATTATATGTTTGCAATATAAGTTAATAATTATTTCTTGCAAATGAAGTTTCTGGACAGATCTGGAAACTTGGCAAAGTTCTTAATGATAATGTGCTTTGTTGTGAAACTTATTTATACAAAAGTTGTAGATAATATATGTATCTAGCTGCTGTTAAAATTTGGTGGCATTTGGCCATGTGGTTTAGGATTTATAGCTATTTAAAGTTGGGTTACAGAATTGCTTGCTCTCTGTCTTGTTAGACCAGTTTCTGTGTTTATGTAAATTCAACATGATTAACATTGGAATCATGCTAGGATGATTATAAATTAAATGTAGAGAATTTTATAAGCTTTCCATAATGTCTTCTTGCAAGTCATTTGGATTTATAAAACTCCAGATATGATTGATTTATGAAGCTACTGTTTGCAAGTCCAGAAATTGGCATATTCCAATTATCGTTGTTGCTTCATCTTGACTTGCTTTGCATGTTGCTAAGTGTGATTCATGTCCTTGGTGATGAAGTTAGTACACCTAAGACTTTGTAAATCTTGTGTCATGTTGGTATTGCTTTCCTTGCTATCTTAGCATGATAGGTCGTGTAATGTTTATTTGAGCAATGTAAAGTGCTTATGTGTATTTAGCGTAACCTTGTACTTACCTTGTTTAGTGTGTGATGCATCATCTATTGTGTTCCCATATATTCATACACTTGCATCTTGCATCTCATTTAGGTACGCTAGATGCACCACGTGAAGAACGTGATGTGGAGCTAACCAGAAGATGGTGTTGGTGGACCTATCTCGGAGATGGAAAGATCGGACAAGTGCTAGAATGAGGGAATGCTCGCCAAGCGAGTTTCATTTGACAAACTCTGACTTGAGTCGGATCCCAGGCAAGCCCCGGAGCATTATAAGCCTCCTATCTTCAAAGCAATTAATTATATATATATATATATATATGTTATAAGTATTGTTGCATTAAGTGGTAGGAGTTGGTTGGAAACCCTTGCTGCATTATATCATTCCTTGTCCAGATACATGAATCCTTGAATCCTACATAGACTAGGATCGAGTAGATGCTTAGCCCTGCTTTAAGCGGTAGAAGTCAGGTGATTTCCTATCACCTGCGAGATGTAGGGATATTTATATATGGCACGGTTGGCTATATTTGCTATCGTGGAATGGAACCATGTGTTAATAAAATGAAATGAGACCGGGCGGGATGACGATAGTGAAGCAACAAGGCATGGAGGTCTTGGGTGTGAATCTATCCCCGTCTGAGTCATTTAAGGACCGATTCGCTGTACGTCCTTGAGTCATGTTGAACGCAGTCTAACACTTAGTTGGCCGGATAAGTCGTTCCGACCGCGAAGCCGAGTAATGTGATTCAGGCCGGGAATCGAATGGTAGGTTGCTTCTTGGAGGAGAGAAAGGATGTGCTTGGGGACATTGGCGTGAGACCAAGGGGGGTTAGAGTCCCTATCACCTGGCAGAGTGTCGCCCTTGGGGTCGCGACATCATTCGGACCCATGATTCCTGAATCATATGAAAAGGTGGCCTGTGCGACCCTGGCAGGGGTCTGCACGGTGAGTGTTAGAAATACCCCTCCAGCTGGATAGGAATTCGATTCGAATCGTCGTCGCTCCCGGTTAGTGAGCACTTGACTTGAGCAGCGGCAACGTAGATTCCATTAAATTGAACGGATGGTTAATTGGATAACGATGGAATTGTTGCCTCAATTTATACCTGCTATGGTTAATATTGTTTGCTCCTAATAAAGTGAGTGCTCTAGTACAGGTGCTGATATAGATGACAGGTTAATGATAATTTACTTGATGCTTAAGCATTAATGATTGATCATCTATATTAAGCTTTTATGCAAAATGTTGTCAAGCTAGCCCCACTTCATATCAGCCTTGCATGATCCTTGGTGTCACTTTATTTCTGGTTTCTGACGGGTAAGTCTAGCTGAGTACTTTGTCGTACTCAGGGTTTTGTCCCCACTTGTTGCATGTTATGATGTATCATGGCGACTGCAAGAGTTGGTTGGCTCCTGCCGTAGAGGCGGAGTGTGATCACGGGCATGATCCTTCTTATTTACCTTATCTCTAATGCTTTTGTTGGAAGTCGACCGTGGTACTGGCATGTATTTGAAATAAGGGTGTTGTTAGTTTCAAATTACTTTGCTTCCGCTACTTTTGAACTTAAGTTGTAATAACTATGTTGAACTCCAATGTATATTGAATTACTTGTGAAATGGTTGTAACATGTGACTTGTTATGTTGAATCACTACGATCTTGGCTTGTATGTTGGTTGGTTTGAAATCCCTCATGGTTTCATTGGACTGCCGGAGTTATATGGGCTCAAGTGCGAGAATTTGATCATTTCGGTGATTGTTTTTGTACTTGTGCTCTTATAATTTGGACGGTTCTGTTACAGTTCCTTTTGGTCGTGTCTTTCGAGCTAATTTTTCTCATTCCTTTGGCTCTTCTCGATGTTTGGTGGCCAGATCCTCCTCTGAGCTTTGGAAGTGGCATAGGAGACTTGGTCATTTGAGCTTTGACTTACTAGCTAGGTTGAGCTCACTTGATCTAATTCGAGGATTGCCCAAGTTGAAATTTGAGAAGGATTTGGTGTGTAACCCTTGTCGTCATGGGAAGATGGTTGCCGCTTCTCACTCACCTGTGAATCAAGTCATGACCAAGGAACCCGTCGAGCTACTTCACATGGACACAGTTGGTCCAGCTCGGGTTCGGTCAGAGGGTGGGAAGTGGTATGTTCTAGTGATCGTGGATGATTTTTCTCACTACTCTTGGGTGTTTTTCATGGAGGGTAAGGATGAGGCTTTTTCACATGCTCGAGATTCGATTCTTCGGTTGCAAAATGAGTTCCCTAAAAATGCCATGAGAGTGATTCGCAGTGACAATGGCACAGAATTCAAGAATACTCACTTTGAAACCTTTTGTGCTTCTTTGGACCTTGAGCATCAGTTTTCCTCTCCCTATGTCCCTCAGCAAAATAGTGTTGTCGAGCGCAAGAATCAGACCCTTGTTGAGATGGCTAGGACGATGCTCGATGAGCATAGGACTCCTAGGAGATATTGGGCCGAAGCGATCAACACCGCGTGTCATGTTTCTAATCGCATCTTTCTTCGAGCCTTCATGAAGAAAACTTTTTATGAGCTACGATTCGGTCGACTACCCAAGGTGAGCCACTTTCGAGTGTTTGGATGCAGGTGTTTCATTCTGAAACAAGGTAATTTAGATAAATTTGAGTCTCGATCCTCGGATGATGTCTTTCTTGGTTATGATTTACATTCTCATGCATATCGAGTACTTAATCTTGAAACTAACCAAGTCGTAGAGACTTGTGAAGTCACTTTCGACAAGACCATACCTTATTCTATTCCTGTCTTTGAAAGGGCAGGTGATCAGGAGATTGGTGAGAGCATCTTCGTTGAGGAGAATGAGGAAGATGCTGATTGGGGAGATGCAGAGCTAACCTCTTCGGCTGTTCTAGTCGAGTCTACGACAACTACTTCGGCTCACGGACCAGATCCATCTTCTTCCACTACATGGGGTCCGCACGAGCCGCCTCCTCAGCCTACGTCGGCTGCACCTGAGGAGGCCCCAGCAGCTGTTGAGGGGGAGGCGACATCTTTGAGGGAAGCCCCTCGGCACATCCAGCGTCACCACCCGCCTCAAACCATGATCAGCGACATCAGTCAGCGTTTTACACGCTCAAGGTCATATGAAATCTCACATTTCGCTCATTCCGCTTTTGTCGCTAATTTTGAGCTACAAAATGTTGGACACGCACTTTCTAATCCTGATTGGGTCAATGCTATGCACGAGGAGTTACAAAACTTTAAGAGGAATGAAGTCTGGGTCTTAGTTCCACCTCCACCTGAGTGTCACCCTATAGGTACAAAATGGGTTTTCAAGAACAAGCAAAGTGAGGATGGAGTGGTGGTGAGGAATAAGGCTAGGCTAGTGGCTCAGGGGTTTTGTCAGAAAGAGGGAGTAGACTTTGAAGAAATCTTTGCTCCTGTGGCCCGTATCGAGGCTATAAGGATGCTCTTAGCTTATGCAGTTTCGAAAGGGTTCAAACTATATCAAATGGATGTGAAGAGCGTCTTTTTGAACGGGTACATAGAGGAAGAGGTGTATGTGAGACAACCCCCTGGCTTTGAAAATCCCAAGTATCCCAACCATGTTTACAAACTCCATAAAGCCTTGTATGGATTGAAACAAGCCCCGAGAGCCTGGTATGAGCGTTTGAAAGCCTTCTTGCTTGCTAAGGGCTTTAAGATGGGTTCCATAGATAAAACTTTGTTTCTCCTCAAGCAAGGCACTGACACACTTTTGGTTCAGATTTATGTGGATGATATTATTTTTGGTGGTTCCTCTCATGCTCTTGTTGCAAAGTTTTCTGAGACTATGAGCAGGGAATTCGAGATGAGCATGATGGGTGAGTTGATATTCTTCCTCAGGCTGCAAATCAAGCAAACACGTGAAGGAACATTCGTGCACCAAGGCAAGTACACCAAGGATCTTCTGAGGAAGTTTGATATGGGCGAGGCCAAGCCTCTTTCGATGCCCATGTCGAGCACGACGGCCCTGGACGAAGACAAGGAAGGAGAAGCTGTGGACCAGAAGGAGTAACGAAGCATGATCGGATCGTTGCTGTACCTAACGGCAACGAGACTGAACATCCAGTTCGTTGTCTGCTTGTGCGCGCGCTTTCAGTCTTCACCGCGCACATCGCATCGTCAAGCCGTCAAGCGGATCATGAGGTACCTTCGGTTCACAGCCAAATTTGGTCTTTGGTTTTCGACTTCCTCCTCTCTTTCTCTTTGCGGTTACTCTGATGTGGATTATGCTGGCTGTTGTACTGAGAGGAAGTCTACTTCTAGGACTTGTCAGTTTCTTGGGTCTTCTCTTGTGTCTTGGTCTTCTCGCAAGCAGTCCACTGTAGCCCAATCCCCTACAGAAGCTGAGTATGTTGCTGTTGCTTGTTGTTCCCAGTTGCTTTGGATGGTTGCTACTTTGCGAGACTATGGCTTAGAGTTTAGGCGAGTGCCTTTGTTCTGTGATAGCACCAGTGCCATTTGTGTAGCCAAAAACCCCGTTCTTCACTACAAAACCAAGCACATAGAGGTCCGTTTTCACTTCTTGCGAGACCACTATGAGAAAGGGGACATTAACCTTATTCATGTTGACACCCATAACCAGCTCGTAGATATCTTCACTAAACCCCTTGACCAAACCCAGTTTGCTCGCTTGCGAGGAGAGCTTGGGGTTTGTTATCCTTTTTAGAAGAGGGAAGTTTGTGGTTCTTGTACATTAGTTTTTGGTTTTGTTTTTAGTTTAGCTTTTGTTTTTGCTTTTGCTTTTGTATCATATTTGCATATCATATCATCATGTATCATATTGCATCTTGAGCTTCATCCTTATAGTAGCTAGATTGATACTATGCTCTTTGTTGGGGATGTTATGGATATATATGATGTGCTTTGCTTAGGCTCACTTTGATCTCTTGATATGAGCTAAAAATGCCTCTTTCAATTATGAACATGAATAACACTTGAAGAAACTTAAAACATGTTCACCACTACTTGTAGCAACTAGCAGGTGTAGGTGTGTCGAGAACCCTTTTGCTTCATATATATGCTTAGTTGCTACGGCTCATACCTTGAGTTACACATTTGCTTGAGAAACTTGAATTTGTGCTAAAACTTAAAAAAAGCAAGGTATGAAAAGATCGGGATGGGTCTTTGTTGTCCCATGTCAGAGTATCGAGACAGCTCCCTATTGCACTTAAGGGTGAACTTGAGCTCTGTAATGGATATCGAGATCACTGTCTTAAGCTTCTGATTGCTTTTGGCATAGGCTTAACATGATCGATAAGTCAGGTTTTGATGGCATCGATAACCTCCCGCACACATTTGTTTGACAAACATTGGTGATAAGTTGCATAACTCTGATAAAATTCAATTGATTGAAAATTTGATCAAATCACAAGTTTGTCTCATGACATGATGTGTGAACTTTGTTTGGGATAGTTCACTTTGCATACATGTGTAACACAAGGTTGATCTCCAGTCTATATTTGCTGTGTGCTCATTCGGTGGTGAACCCTCTTTTAAATTGCTCAAACTTGATCAAACTTGCTAAAATGCTATATTTCATCTCATTTGGTCATTTTGAGCATTTGCTAGCACTTGTATTTGTTGCTATATATACATGACAGCATCAGCTAGAGCATCTTTTCAATCTACTTGCTATAATCTTGAAGCTTCTGCATTTGTGCATTTCTGCATTCATAGCATATTTTGAGGGAGAGTTGTAATCCTTGGGCTCTAGCTTGATAAGTGCATGTGTCAACAAGGGGGAGAGATATGTCACACTCACCATGTCAACAAGGGGGATAAGTTGTCAACAAGGGGGAGAAGTCTCCTTTTCGTGCATTCTTTTGAGTGAGATTGCATTTGTTCAGGGAGAGTTGCATTTGAGTTGCTTTTGCTAGATGTGTTGAGCCTTTGCCTCTTCTGGAGGGTCTAGCAGGTTCTCCTTTTCGAGCTTTGCTAGTGGTGTTGAGCCCGTTGCCTCTTCTTGAGGGCTAGCTTTGTTTTACTTAGTTGCGTCGAGCCGTTGCCCATGTCTTTAGGGACTAAGTTTTTGCTCATTTTAAATGACCTGTTTCAGCTTTTCTTTGGCTTTTGGTCATTTGGTTGAGCTCTTTGTTTTCTCTTCTTCTCTTTTTTCTTTTGCTCAAGTTGTTCGTGTATTGGTGTTGACAATGCACTCATCAAGGGGGAGATTGTGAACACAAGGTTGACAAGTAGCCTTGTGTGTTCGTTTTGTGATGAGTGATTGTCAATGTGATCCACGAAGTAGGTTGAGTGGTGACTAACCCTACCATGGCGAAAGCTATGTGTGCATGTCTCTTGGCTCGTGGTGTGCAGGTGTGGAGTACGAAGGCGGTGGTCGACGGCGAGGAGAAGGTCAAGTAGAGACGTGCCGTGCCGACGGACCGGGAGCGGTGAAGGACAGACGTGAGGCTTGGACCGAGGGACCAGGAGGCCGGGTGACCAGCCGTGGTGGCTGACATCTAGGACATCGACGAGTGCAAGTGTACATGGGAGTGACGGTGTTGACCGAGTCAAGACGGCGGACGTGCGGGTCGAGCGAGGCTCAGGAGGACTTGGCGTGCCAGCCGGTCAAGTACGACGGTGACACGCGTCGAGTGGCGGGGGACGCGTATGGGGTACGCTACTCGCGAAGCGGTTTGATGGTTTGGGCCTCAAAACCATCGGAGGCGGATTTACGGGTTTGGGCCTTAAAACCCGGGCGGAGGTTCCGAGGAGGAACGGACGGCACGTGGCGGCATCGGGGAGTTCGCGTCGAGGCGAAGCTACCGATGAGGAGGCGCGGTGGCCGTCGGATCAACATGAAGACCGGGTTGGACCTCTACGCCCATGGGCTTATTGGTTTAGCTCTTATGTATCCAGGGGCATTTAGGGGAATATAAAATAGCCCTGTTATATAGAGGATGGCAGCCCCCTTGTCTCCTCACCTCTCTCCCATTCCTCATTTCTCCCTTCCTCCGTAGGGTTAGCTCCTCTAAAGCTCATGAGAGAGGTCCACAACTAGAAATTCGTGGTTGTGTAAAACTGAGATTTTTGAGATGGGAAAGGAGGCCCAAATCCTCCTTGTGTCCTCTGGGATTCATCAAATGAAGCTATGATTTTCGTTCTATGTGTTCTTCATTTTCCCCATTTTCATGCTCGACTACGATCTGATTTTACCGGAGTTTGGGTCAATACCAGACGATAAATTTTTGGGAATATGTTTGTATCAAGTCGAATTTGATCTGTGCAAAGTTTGGGAGCGAATCCTTTTGATTTGAGTCGGATTCTATCGATTTTGTGGTCGCTCTTTTCCCTGTTCTTGCGTTCGTGAAGGGCATCGTTCTCTGTTCCTGAGTTCGTGGCTGTTTTAAGCAGGTGCAGCTGTCCAGCAACCAAGCGGTAGCACTACCAGCGCTAAGTGCTTAAGCATCAAGCAAGCTCTCTTGAGCAGTGCTAGCTGTGTGTGCTCATGGCTGACTACTAGCTTCTCTCCCTCCTGGTTTGCCTTGTGCTTGACATCGTGGTGCACCAGGTCTTGTTTCAGGCCACCGGATTTGTCACCGGTCACCACCAGCAGGAAGGGGACACTCACTAGTGGGCGAGCGCTCAGCTGCAGGAATCAGGCGTCGAGCATCTCGTCCGATTTCTTCCCTTCCTCGGTTGTTTGTTGCCGTTCGTGTTCTTCAGTTACCGGTGCTAGTGGATCGAGGCAGTGCAGTCCGTGCCCGCATCCCAACAGCTGCATTCTTCTCTGGCGTCGAGCAGAGCACCGGCAGGTTCGCTTGCTTCTCTCTCTGCTTGCTCTCCCAGCACCGATCTGTGCTAGTCCAGTACCCTTGCACGCACAGCTCAAGAGCAGGAGCAGCAATTCACGTGATTGGATTTTGGCTTTTGGAGTTGTCTCAATCAAGCAATAGTGTTTGATTTATTTAATTTCTATTGGAGCTATTCGTTGTCTAACTCCACTTGCTTGAGTTCCTCTCTCTGGTATGCACGTTGCAGCAACAAGGCTGCTCGGCCAAGCCTGTTTGGTCAGCCAGGCATCAAGACCATTCGGCCAAGCTTTTTGTTCTACAGTCTAGATTTTTCAGGCTGATTTTCTGTTTCAACTGCAGTTTCATGGTTTGAGCTCCAAATCGGTTTTCATCTGTTGCGTTGGCTTTCTACCGCTCTAAGGAATCTTTCTAGATACTCTCATCACCAGTTGGCTTGAGTATTTTGGTTTGAGGAATTCACTTTTGTTTGGGAGTGATTTTGGGACAGCGGCCTAAAAGTTTCACGAAAAATTTTACGGCTCCCATTCACCCCCTCTCGTCGCCGTTTTCGGTCCTACAGTCCCTGTACAAGTAGACGAAACGGCAGTGATTCCACGCTTAGTCAAAACGAACGCGTCGTGTACCAGCGCCAAACTTACACCACAAACTTGTTTTTTCAATATCAAAACCGATACTAGTATCATCATGGAGCCTTGTTATTTTACGTCTTTAAGTTAATCTTCGCATTACGACGCATTGGAGAGAAAAAAAGATATATGTTATATCAATCTAACAAGGATTACGCGGAGTTAAATTATTAACAATAGCCTTTATTGTGCGAGACGTAATCTACCAAATTAGTGGAAGAATCAACTGTTTCAGCCTGCACCACAGAACTAAGGCCTGGTTTAGATTCCAGAATTCACCCCTAAATTCCACTATGCAAAAAGAAGATTTCTCATCACATTAAAATGTCGGCAAATGCATAAAGTACTAAATGTAGATGAAATCATAAACTAATTGCACAGTTTTGTTGTACTTTACGAGACGAACATTTCGAGTCTAATTAATCAATTTTTTGATAATTTTTTGTACTAAAAAACAAAAATGCTACAGTGTTCGGGGTGGCACTATGCAAATTCGGCCACCCCCGAATCAGGTAACTCAACAAGGCCTAAAGGTGTTAAATTTGCTATGTCAAAAAAATAATATGTGTGCTAGTATTTTGTTTTATAGTGAAGAGACCGTGATGTCTATGGAGGGGTGAATTAGACTTTCTAAAACTTCTATCAAGATATGCACCTATGCAAGAAAGTAATCTATGTAGATGTGTACCTAAGGAATGTGATTGTTGGAGACACACTGGCCTGCCCATCTTGAGCCTGACAAATTGGACTGGATGCCCCTGTCACCAGTACCCTCGCTTGTTATTCAGTTTCATATTTCTATGTTTGTATCGATTCTTGTTCTGCCACTTCGGGTGTGTTTAGTTCCGTGAAAAGGTGTAAAAAAAGTACGGTAGCACGTTTTAGCTTTATTTGATAAATAGTGTCCAACCGTTGACTAATTAGGTTTAAAACGTTCGTCTCGCAAAGTACAACCAAGCTGTACAATTAGTTTTTGATTTCATCTACATTTAGTACTCCATTCATGCATCGCAAGTTTGATGTGACGGGAAATTTTTTATTTGCACAATACTTTTTTTGAGAAAGTAAACACAGCCATCAAACATGCAGCAGTTAAAGAGTGGTATATCTGTTTGACGGCGGTTAGCACGTCAAGCGAAGAAGAGTGGGACGCAGGACATCACAAAAGGCTGCCCGGTAACTGCTGACCAACCATCGACATGGAGCAGAAAAGAGTGGAGGTATCTATTTGAAGTCAGGCCTCGTTTAGTTTGCAAAAAAAATTTTAAACTTGATGAATAGTATCACTTTCGTCTTATTTGATAAATATTATCTAATCGTGGACCAACTAGACTCAAAAGATTCATCTCGTGATTTTCAACTAAACTGTGTAATTAGTTATTTTTTACCTATATTTAATACTCCATGCAAACGGCTAAAAATTGATGTGATAGAGAGAGAGTAAAAACATTCTAACTTTTGGGTGCATCTAAACGAGGCCTCAGTCAAGCCTGCTGAACAATGGTGTTCGGCTGAACATGGCTGCTACTTCAGATGGAGACCCTTTGACGGCTTGACCCCCACCACGCCGAGGATGGTCTAGTGTAGCTGATGATAAAGTTCCTGCTGAAACTGCTCGTGTTTACTTGTATTTGAACAGGCTGCGTTTAGTTCGTGAAAAGAAAATTTTTGGTTATCATATTGGATGTGTCGGAAGGATGTCTAGAGGGGTTTTTGGATACTAATAAAAAAACAAATTATAGAACCCGTCAGAAAACTGCAAGACGAATATAATAATACTAATTAATCCGTCATTAGCACATGCTGGTTACTGTAACACTTAAGGCTTTTCAGGGACTAATTAGGCTTAAAAGATTTGTCTCGCGATTTCCTCGAGAACTGTGCAATTAGTATTTTTTTCGTCTACGTTTAATACTCCATACATGTGTCAAACATTCGATTTAATGGGTGGAGGCAAAAAAAAAAATTGGGAACTAAACCAGGCTGGTGTGCCTCTGCGAGTGTGGACAGTGTATGTCAGTATGTGTGTCCCTTAGTGCTGTTTCTTTTATTTTCATTTCATTTTTTAGCTGTAACGCTGGACCTGGATGCTGTAAACAAATGGACAGGGGGATGAGGGCCGTGTTTAGATTCCCAAATCGGGAACTGCCGAATTACTGATCAGCACTGTAGCGATTTTATTTTTATTTGGTAAATTTGTCTAAATATTGATTAATTAGGCTCAAAATGTTCGTCTCGCAAATTACAATAAAACTGTGCAATTAGTTTTTTATTTCATCTATATTTAGTACTCCATATATGTACCGGTATTTTGATGTAATGGGAAATCTTCTTTTTTACGTAGTAGAATTTAAAGGTGAATTTAAGAAACTAAACCAGGCCGAGATCGCTCCAACTCTTTATCTCTATCTCTGTCTCTCTAAATCAAAGCCAACCTCTGCAATTTTATTGGGCAACGTCATTATGATATTCTAGGACGATGGAACTTGATCGGACGGTTCAAAACATTGGCACATGAGCTGCATTCTGGAGTCTTCGTCCCGCCTCCACAGTCCACACGCACCGCCGCCGCCCTCCCCCTCGGCCTGCCATGGGCCAACGGCGCCCGCCACCTCAAGTTTCCAGTACGTGGTCCCATGATGCTGTATGACCACATCGCCGAGGCGGCGGGGCCATGAGCATCTGGCTCCGGCGCCTCCAACGCCATGCCCTCGCGCTGGTCGACGCTTGCTACTGCCGTTGCTGCCGCCACCTCCTCCTCCTCAAGCTCTTCTTCGCGGCACTTGCCAAGCGCGTGCGGGAGCTGCCATCGCCGCCAGACGCATGGCAGGGACAGGAGCCCGCGCGAGCCTGACCAGCGGCGGCCCCTACCTGCGCATCGCAGGCTGCAATTCGCCGCCGGCCGCATCCCACACTGCAGAGCCAGCCACGCCCACGCCGGAAGCCGCGACGGGCCGGCACCAGTCTGCAGCGATCCGGGCCCGACGATGGTGAAGACCACCGCTGGACAGCGCCGACTGCCTCCTTTTCCCGTGTGCTCGCCGTTGCTAGCGACCAATGAACTAAATGCCGGCATCGCCGGTTCCATGGATAATGAAGCCAATGTGTTTGATGAAATGGAAACAAGGTATCTTTTTTTTTTCTATATCGCTTCGTCTCAATTTTTCTAGATGATTTGTACATACACATCTCTATCGTTACAGAGTAACAGCGATGTCATCGCCGCCGCCACGTGCATCTGTGCACTGCTCGCTGAGCTCAGTGACAAGGTCGCGAGATTTTGTGCGGCCGAGGCTCTCGGCACACTCCGGGATCTTCTTGAGCAGCGGGAGGCAACAACGCCTGAAGGTTCCCCTGGTTTCCTCTACTTTGCCTCTGATGATTAGTTTGCACCATGATGCTGATCCCCAATAAGTTACCTATTCCTCAGTGCTTGACTGCTTGGTGTGGTACTGGGGTATGGCCTGATCTTACTGTACATGTCTGTTGGTTTGATCTCCCAACCACAGTGGCCCAACGGCCACTTGGGCCTTGACCTCGCGCCCTGATCGGGGGCGCCCAGTCCATCTATGGCTGGCGGGCCCCGTCACACTGCGCATTAAATAGAGGTGGGGTCGGTGGCTCTCAGTATGAGGTTCGCCCGAGCCGTACGCCCCACCTAGAAACCCTACTCCGATCTAACAGAGGGGCGCAGCCAGTGACGGGAAGCACCGCCGCCGCCACTGCACTGCGCCACCACGGTCTTCACTGCGTCGCTCTCTTCTCCGACCGTCGCTGCCTAGCGCAGAACTTCACCGATCAACCTGATGGCCGGATCCCCTACTCAATGGATGGTCAGTGCCTAACCCTACGTCTCCCTCTCTCTCTCTCTCTCTCTCCTACTCCCGAAGCAAAATCTAGGACTATGTGATTCAGTTAGAAAAGAACTCACCGACTGGATCCACTACTAGATGATCCACAGTTTCTAACAATGGTACCGGAGCAAGGTTTTTCCCTAATCTAGCGTGTAGATCCAGTTAGGGACAGAAAAGAAATCAAATTGAAAGATTCAAGTCAAGTTGAAATCGAACCCTAACCCTAGAAATGGCAAGAACAGAGAAGGGGTGGACCCTACCCGTATCCACCTTGCATTCCTCGCGCCATCGACATCGCCGTCGCGCAGGAAGGGAACGACCGCAGCCGCTTCGTCGGCACGCGGGAAGGAAGCCGCTGCCATGTGGGTAGAGCTTGACCTCGAGCCGCCGCTCATCGGCATGAGGACTACCACCGTCGTGTGGGAAGGCGAGCCCTGGGCCGCTGTCGTCGAGCGCGCGGACTGAGGGCAATGACGCGAGGCCACTCGACGGCGGCGCGCTCTCCCGTCGGGGAGCGCGCACGCCGGCGAGAGGGCCCGCGGCGGCGTCGTACGCTGCTGCTGCCTCGGCTCCAGCTTGGCGCTGAAAGACAAGGGGAAAGGGAAGAGAAAGCAAAGAGGCGGGGAGCTGCCGGTGCGGTCTCCGATGGGGCTATCACCTCGCCGTCGTCGGCAACCACCACCGCTGCAGCCCACGAGCTCGGCGGCGGCGGCTGCTCGAGCGTGAAAGGCGGAGGGAGAAATGGAAATGGCTAGGTTTTGGGGAGGTGGCCGGGTACGGGGGTTTTGTTCAACCGTAAACGCCGGCCAACCGTCGATTTGATCGAACGGTGAACAGAGCGCGGGCCACTTGTGGCCCAGGCGGGTAGGCTCTTTCCTGGCCCAGGCCCAGGTTGTGGCTCGGGCGCACGGTGCGCGATGTGTGCGGCGCTCACGCGTGGGCCTTGGGCCGGCCGAGCTAGAGCAGGCTGCGGCTTTCTGCTAGGCGCGTGGGAGTGTCCGTGCGCTGGGCTGCTCCGCGGGCCGACCTGCTGGGCTGTTACGAAGAAATAAAAGCGTGCGCGAGCTGCTAGGCCGCGTACTGCTGCTGCATTATGGGCCACAGGCCGGAGAGCGGGTGCGCAGGGGCGATGAGCTGCAAATAGCTGAAGAAATGGGCCTTAGGGCCGAATGAGTAGTACACATGAGAAAATGGTTTATTCTTTTTTAGAAGTTTTTTTTGAAGGATAATTGCTTAGAGAATGGATAAGTATACAGTGATGCTTCTGAATAAGTATTATTTGAAGAATTTTAAAAGGTTTATGCTGCAAAGTTAAAGTTTATTGTCTTCTTATTAAATTCGAACTAACGTGAGAATTTAATTTGAAGAGCAGTTATAGTCATTCAGTAAATGATGAAAAGTTTATTCTCTAATTAAAATTAGAGGAATAGTCAATTTATGGTTAAGATAAATTATAATATTGTTATTTTCTGACCAACGTTGATGATAACAATATTATAAGTTTATTTAAGAGTTTAAGTTTAAAGAAAATTATGATGTTATTTTCTGACCAACGTTGATGATAACAATATTATAATTCTACGAGTTTTATGTTTAAAGTTTAAATCTCTGATAAATTTTGCATCAAAGTGACCAATTTTCAGAGAATGTTTAAGAAACAGGACATGCTCCAGATCGAGCAAAATGTAATGTATTTTCATGTTTCCGCTGCAATAGTGATGATGATCTTCAAAATTAAAATTCGAACCAACGGGAGAATTTAATTTTGAAGAGAGTTATAAGATAATAGAGTTTTCATATGTTAATTTTATTTCTGCCCAACGGTGATGTGGAATTAATGTAGAAGAATATTGTTTTATTCTATTTCTGCCCAACGGTGATATAGAATAGAACATAAAGATTTAAAAGTTTAATGTGCATGTCTTTAACCAGACCAATGTAGGGTTATTTTCATGCTTATTATTGTTGATTATTGATTAATGTTTTCAGATAAAGAACTCCATGCCTTTATTCTTGAAGGGTGAAAAGGAAATGAGTTGGGTACTTGTGACCCAGAAAATGAAAAGTGCAATTTTCTTCAGAAAGAAGACCATTATGTAAGGGACTACGGTCTCTTTAAAGAATGGCTTCAAAAGAAAAGAATTCTAGTATATTGATCCAAGAAAAAGAACATTAAGAATTTATTTTAAAAGATGCCTTTTATGTACTCTTAAAAAAATAGTTTTTATCATCGTGATATGAAATGTAATAAGTGACATGCATGTTTAATTTGACCAATGTCGGATTAAGCATGTGTGTTAAAGAGTTTTTGGATTTATTTCTAAATTTGATGATTGAATATGAGCCAATATTGACATTTATTTCCCTTCAAGAAAATTATCTCGCGTGGCGGGAAAAGGTTTGTGATAGTACCCGCATGACGGGAAAAGTTTGAGAAAATACCCACATAGCGGGGTAAATTTGACATAGTATTTATCCTGCATGGCGGGAGAAAGTTATGATGATTCATGTGCTTTTAGTGTATCCCGCACATGGAGAAAAGTTTAGGGTAGCTCTTATACTATCCTAGTATGAGTTTAAGAACAAAAGAAAGTTACAGACAAACCTTAGATAAGAATGACATGCAAGCGTGACTTGCGAAAGTATTAATGATAAAAGACTCTATTGAGTTCTTGAAGTGAAATGAGGACAAAGTACTCCCGTACGAATAAGAAATAATTTTATTTGCATGATGTAATCATGTGAATAGAGTAAGTAATCAAAGTTTCCTCATTCACAAGAGTTCTGAATAATTTTTGAAATTGTGGTAGAAAAGTTCGTACCACATTTCGATGGGGAGAAATGTGAGATCAATTAAGAAAGACAATTAAGAAAGATACTTCCCCATAATTCAGACAATGCGATGCATACTAAAGTGATCTATAAAAGATGAATATGATCGTCGGGGGGAGTAAGACGGTCATAATATCGATACCCCTAAAGTAAAAAAATAGTTAAATCCATGGACCTTTTACAGTTCCAATAGAAAGATAGCATAGTCAGTCAGTATTCATACTGGACGTATTCAGCGTTATTAAGACGGTGCTAAATGCGCCATATGAGTTTTAGCAGTTTAAACCCAAAATAAGAAAGTTTGAAGATGTGACAATCTGGAGGAGTATGGTACAAAGAGACCTAACTCCGCAAGGATGATGAATAATGTAAACAAGGATCTTGTTACGTAGAACCTTGAAGAATCAATTGTCTTTTGGCAATAAAAGTCAAGAAATGCTATCAGCTGAGGCCCCAGAAAGTCTCAAAGAATAAGAAAATCAGATATTTCTGATGACTATAAAGTCTATATTAGTGAAATTCAAATGAAGGGTAATCCCACCTAATTTGAAGAAGCCATGAGAGGCGTTTACTCGTCTAAGTGGCAAGAAGTAAAGAAAGATGAAATAGAATCAATAATACCAATAATATTTTGGATCTAGAATAAATTTCTAAGGAGTCAAAACAGTAGGCTGTGATGGGTCTACAAGACGAAATGTGACTCCAAAGGAAATGTGTAAAGATGTAGAGCGCGACTTGACTCAAAAGTTTTTGCGCAAAGCGAATGAATAGATTACAATGAATGCTAATGGCACATCATGAACTGATTTACATCAGATGAAAGTAAAGATGACATTTCCTAATGGGATTTGTATGAAAATGATTACGTGGCACAATCTAGAGGTTTTGTCATGGAAAGAAAAGAACGTAAGGGATGCCACCTGTAGAAATCTCTTATGGACCAGAGCGAATCTCTAGACAGTGACATTTAAAGTTGAAGAGTCAATTAGAAATTTTGGGTTAAAGAGAATGAGAGGACAATTGCGTCTGTACAAAGTTATAGAATGAGAAATTTATTTCCTAATCCTGTATATGTGGATGACGTCTTACTTGTTAGTAGTGATGTCAATCTACTGCATGAGAAAAAGTTATTGTCCTTAAGGTTCAATAAGAAAGTTATTGGTGAAATGTCTCTCGTTATAAGAATTGAAACTCACCGAGATAGAAGAAAATGGGTATTAGAAATATTACATAGGCATGCTAAGAAAAGTTTCTAAAGAAATAAAGTACCTATACGGGTAAACATACGCCTGTTCCCATGGTCAAGAGTAATAATTTTGAGAACTTTAGCGTTTCGAAAGGCAATGTGAGATTGTTATAGATGGACGTCCTATATGCTTCAGCTGTTGGAAGCTTAATGAGTACAAAGATAAGACCTTACCCTGACACAGTTCACGTATCCGGGTTGTTTTAGCAAAAGTCCAGTCCAGATATAGATCACTGGAATGGGGTTAAGAATGTCGGCCTCATGCTAAGAAAGAAAGAACAAGTACTCTCAAGTAGTTGTGGGTACAAATGTTAAATTTTGGCGAGATGTTTAGTGAAACCCACATAGTAGCTAACACTCGCAGTTAGAGTTTTATTGTGAAAAAGCTCCAAAGAAACAGTTTTAGTATCATCAGTGATGCAAAGTTATAGTATAGCATGATATGAGGCTGAGGGACAGGCAAAATGGTTAAAGAACTTTACCCGGAATTGATGATGGTTGTCAACAACAATTACCATTTCAGTAGTTTGCTCCTAAGACAACGGGTCAAGTGTGCTGCCAAACACGTTGACATTAAAGTTATACGTTGTAAAGGAGAAAGTCCGGAATCATACTAAAAGGTATTGAACATATAAGTAATAAGAAAAGCTTGCGGATCCGCTTACCAAGGCTTACCACCCAGTGTGTTCAGAGAACACACAGTCGACATGGGTTTATGGTATAGCCTATGATTTCTGGACAAAAAGGGCCCAAAGTTAAAGAATCTGTTTCAGAACAGAGATGTGTATTGTAGCTGTTAAGTCTATCGGCGATTGACCGTGACGATAAAGCATGCACTATGCACTAATCTGTGATGGAACAAATAAAAGTGAAAATGATTAAAGTCAAAGTTTAAAGTTAAAGTATGAGTTGAGATCAAGGGGGAGAATGTTGGTTTGATCTCCCAACCACAGTGGCCCAATGGCCACTTGGGCCTTGACCTCGCGCCCTGATCGGGGGCGCCCAGTCCATCTATGGCTGGCGGGCCCCGTCACACTGCGCATTAAATAGAGGTGGGGTCGGCGGCTCTCAGTATGAGGTTCGTCCGAGCCATACGCCCCACCTAGAAACCCTACTCCGATCTAACAGAGGGGCGCAGCCAGTGACGGAAAGCACCGCCGCCGCCACTGCACTGCGCCACCACGGTCTTCACTGCGTCGCTCTCTTCTCCGACCGTCGCTGCCTAGCGCAGAACTTCATCGATCAACCTGATGGCCGGATCCCCTACTCAATGGATGGTCAGTGCCTAACCCTAGGTCTCCCTCTCTCTCTGTCTCCTACTCCCGAAGCAAAATCTAGGACTATGTGATTCAGTTAGAAAAGAACTCACCCACTGGATCCACTACTAGATGATCCACAGTTTCTAACAATGTCCACCTGTTTCCTGTTAACCATAGATAGGATAGATTTCGGTCAATGCTCTTCTTGGTGCCCACATCTAAATTGTGTGGCATTACAGTTCATAATATTTGAGGACAAACTGTCCTGAATATGACCGCCTCGCAACCCTAGCCCCTGGCGGCACCCGCCGCCGCCGGCTGCCTCTCCGGCACCGGCGCCCGCAGCCCCCTCCCCCTCCCCTCCTTTCCCCCCACGAGCGCACGGCGAGGCACACCCCCTCACCATCGCAATCTTCCCCATCGCTGACCCCGCCACCACCGGCGACGGCGCCGGCCGCCGCTTCCCTCCACCCTCCCCTAACCCGCCGGGCACCTCCATGGCCCCTCCCCTCCCTTCTTCCTTCCACCCCGCGAGTGCCTGGCGAAGCGCGACCCCTCCCCATCGTCGCCGGCGACAATGCAGACAGTCGCTCCCCTTCACCATCCCCCAGCCCATCGGCCAACTCCCCGGCACCGGCCGCCACCCAGCCAGCCTCCTCCCTCTCTCCGCTCGCGACGCCCTTCTTCCCCAGTGGATCCGGGCACTCGAAGGCCTTGCACTGGTCCGAGGAGTCTGACTACTTCGACTTCGACCTCGACTGCGCTCCCACTACTGAACCACCAGCCTCCTACACCGATGCCGTCCGCTGGAGCTCCCCGGCGCAGGTGACCTTGGTGACGGGGTCCAGCGACCCGTTGCCCGCCAGTGCTGATGCTGAGCGGCCGGTGGAGGCGGCGTGTGAGTCCCAAGGTCGCAAACGCCGCTGGCGACGAAAAAGGCCCCGTTGCGCTACCGGCAACGACGACCGCAGCGGTGAGACGGTGCATCACCAGGATTGCATCCCGCTGCACCAGAGGTTGGTCACTCGTGGCTGCTGCAACACCGGCCCGGCCGAGCGTGTCTCTGCCCACCTACGGCTCGGCGTGAGAGTCCAACCACGGCGGTGGAGACGCATCTCACCTCCAGACGCAGACGCAGACGGATGGAGGGAGGTGCTGCCCAGGCAGGCGGACGCGCCGACGGCCACACCTGCCACCAATGCAAGGCCGCACTGACGGAGATGCATTCCGGATGCGCTGTGGGACAGGTGCCTGAACTGCTTGTCCTACTCCTACACCCACCGCATTGCCACCTGCAGCTTGCCTTTGAGAAGCCTGCGATGCCGCGGGTTCAGGCATCTGGCCCGGGAATGCATGCACTCACGCTCGCTAGAGCAGCGCGTGGCAGTCTCAGGGGCCGGTCGGCAGCGTCGCTTCGTCTGGGCGCATCCGGACCCCGGTAGTCCTGGAACTCAGGCTGCCTCCCAGGCGAATGGACCCACCACCACCGACAGCCCCACCACCGACGAGCATGACGCGCTGCAGCTAGGCCACCTGGACCTGAGTTCGATGGAGGCCAACTGCATCATCCACCGCTCTTCCGCCATCAACGACGCCGCCATGCGACAATCCTTCACCGCGCTTGCGGAGGACGCTGCCCGCGCCTTAAGGAGCATCCAGGGGGGGCGAGGAACGGACCGTGCGCTATCGGATCCTCGTCCACATCAAGCGCACGACGGACTACGATCCACAGGTGCCGTCGCCGCCCCCTTCTCCGCCGGAGTACGACGACGGGGATAGTGACCATGGTGGCCACCTGGACGGGCACCAGTGCGCCGGGGGGACACGCTCATCCGCGGCCGCCGACACCTAGGATCCTTGTGGTTTTGAGCATGATCCGAGCAACATGGTGGGCCTTGAGGCAGGGCTGCTCAGCAGTCCACGGCCACCAACGAACCCAGAGGACCATGGTACGGAGGACGGCAGGGGCACCCACTCATATGGGCCCGTTGTCGTCGTCGAGGTGGCAGAGGTGCATACCACCACAGAACGCACTCAGCCATTGGCGGATGACACGGATCCCGTCCCAGTTCCGGCGGAGGACGCTGCGGTGCTGGTGGTTGAGCTGGGTTCCATCCCCATCCAGGAGGAGCACGCCACTCCGCAAGCAACAACACACACACACATCCGGTGGCATCCGACACCGACCACGGCGCACTTGCTGGCGCGCTGCCAACCCCGCAGGGATGTAGCGACGAGACCACGTGAGGCCGCTCGGCGCCTAGCACGCTTCATGCAAGAGGTACAGCTGACGCGGTAGCCTCCGCTGATCGCCTCGCCGCTAAGGCTGGACGAAAAACTCGAAGCTCGTGACTAGCTCGGCTCGGCTCGTTACCGTAACGAGCCGAGCCGAGCCAAGATTTTAGCTCGTTAGCTATAACGAGCCAACTCGAGCTAGCTCGCGAGCGGTTCGAGCCATAGTTTTAGAGAAAAAAGTCATCAAAACTTATATTATGTTTGTATTACTTCATGTCTTGCACTCTGCAAATGGTTGATATGTTAGCTTATATGAATATTTTATTCAATTTGAGGCTATTGGATATATTATTTTTGTATTATTACTATTTTCAAACTTTTGATAAATGCAAATATTAAATTTTGTATATTTTTTATAACTGGCTCGCGAGCCAGCTCGAGCTTTTAACGGAATGTTTGATTTTGCAGGCGAGGGGACGCAGGCAGGGCTGTGCCCATGACCACGAGCCACCGGCGCTGGTGTAAGTAGGCACAGGCTACCGGCAAGACCGCAACAGCACCAGGTCATCCCAGCCGCCGCGGTCACTGCCTCCCTCCTTGCTGCCGCACCAGATGAGGCTAGCGCGCCTCTACAATGATCAACGTCGACTATGCTATGGCGAGTGTAGTCCTGGCGGCGATGGGCGGAGGCAGCGCGTAGACGAGATGGTCAATGCTTCGTCTCTGTAAGATAACTGTTCAGTTCGAAACTGAACAAAGGCATCCTTGTATTATTACCGTTGGTTTAACGTCGACTAAAATTTCTACTTCCTCTAATAGAAATACATGTCACAAGGACACAGTGAAGGACTGCCTGTCTTGCCTTCCCGTACTTGCTGCAGGGAGGTTAAGGCTGCTGACGACCCGCCTCTGCTCTATAGCTCGTGCTCCCCTTGCCAATTGCCCAATGCTACCTTCAGCAAGTGAACACTGCCCGCGTCTTTCCTCCTCCATGGTTATCTCTGGACTTGTTTATCATGCAAGATCTATATCTGCATAAGAAAAAGATGATAAGACTTTATTGTTGCAGCACATAAACGTTGGTTCAGAGGGCACAACAACAAATAAACGCTCCTGTTCAGGCACACCAACAAATGTAAGCAGAATATACAACAGAAGTCATGAATACTGGAAACCTAAAATAGCAAACCAATTCAATTATTTGGGGGGGGGGGGGGGGGGGAAATCACCTACTCAGTTGTGACTCCTCGTAGATCATCGCATTAATTAGGCAATCAAAGAAATCAAAACCGGACTTTGTTGTTGAACGCGTCTATGGACCAACGCAATTGGGTACTTGGAACAAAAAAAAAGAAAATATTCACACAGGCAAATATCGCAGTACAGTGCGAGCAATTGTTAACAATGGACACAGAGGAGGGAGAGAGGTCTAGACACGCCGGAACCTGGGCTGCGCCGCTAGGGTTTGCGGGCGACCTCAGAACGTGGAGACGAAGGAGAGAGAGAGACAACATTACCTGGATCGCGTCGTGCCGGAGGGCTCGCGCGTGGCGGATCCGGGTCCCCCACTCCTCTGGTTGGCCGCCGCCGCCGCTGTGGGTGAGGGGCACCGCGCCTTGCATGCCGGTTGTGGGGAAGAGGTAGAGGGAGGGACGCTCGGGCTTCGGAGCCGCCGCCGCTGTGGGGGAGAGGGAGAGGTGCCACCGCTGTGAGGGAGAGGGAGGGGCGGCGTTGTGGGGGAGAGGGAAAGTGAGACGCTCGGGCCTGAGAGAGTGGAGAGGGAGAGGGAGAGGGAGAGGGAGCCGGTGATTCCAGAAGTCTGGACGCGTGGACGATGCGGGATGGTAGGATGCGGATGAGACGGTGTTGTTGGAGGTATGTACTGTTTATCTACAGTGAAATGTGAGAGGGGGTGTTGGTATACGGCTTTAAGAGTATATGGTATAGGGGAGAGGGGATGTTGTTCAGCCTTGAGAGCATTGTCAACGTGGAGATCGGAGCCTTGCAATGCGTTGATATCAAGCTATTCAAGGAGCTTCCTAATCTCTACTATAAATGGCCAATTAAAACTATACTATATCTTTTCAGAAAAATGTCCTCTGCTGAAAGCCTCCGACCATTGTATATATAAAAAATGCACATAACAAATCGTCTCCATTAAAATCAAGTGCTAAAAACCACTCCTCGCAGGCTTTGAACCAATCCGATGGCAAATGTTATTAGTTTGATGCGAGCCTTCAACGCCGCACTGCACCGGCGTGCCCTCTGCCCCACGCACGCCCTCGTGTGGCCAGGGATCGAATCCACGGAGATCACCGAAACAAAAAAAAAGGACAAAAAATACGGAAGGAAACGAACAATATATAATTTACAATCGCAAAAAACATGGAAAAAAAACCACGGAAGGAAAAAAGCACGATCTAATTTACAATCGTGTCCCATTCATCCTGCTTGAGGACTCTACTTCCACGACGTCCGCGACGCGCAGGCCAAACGGGCGGGGCAGCTGCCGACCTCAAGGGAGGCGTCGTTGTCTTCGGCCGCGGCAGCACCTCCACGATGTCCGCGACGTTCGAGACGCGCAGGCCAAGGCGCGGGGCAACAGCCGGCCTCAGTCGTCTTCGGCCACGGCAGCACGGGAGGCTACTACCAACGCGAGTGTCGGGGAAGGGTCTAGTGGACGTCCGCGACGTGCTGGCCAAGGTGCGGGACAGCCGCCGGCCTCAGGGGAGGCGTCGTCGTCTTCGGAGTGCCATGGTGCAGGGCATTCGATTCGTCCCAACCCTCATCCTCATCTCGCGTGTTCAGGCAAACGATTCTGTCAGTTATTGCGATATGCCCTTTCAATCTTCTCGATTCGGCTGTGACGAATCTGATTTGCTAAATGCCACGCGTGCAGATTTGTTGGGCTGGCCAGGGAAGGAATGCTTTGTGTCAACATGCTAATCCACGGAACCATGCGGTCGCTGTTGTATCATCTCCAGCCTCCGCCCCTGGGTTGGAATTGGAATCCTAGCTCCGCCATGCCTCGGCTGCCGCCAATCACGCCTACCTTTGCAGGTTCCCGCACTCGACCGCGCAATGTGAGAGTTGCAGGACGCACTACCGGGTATGGTGATGTTTCTTGATCTGGGAGCCGGCAGGAGGTTCGCGCTGAGCGGTACGCTCAGCTTGAGGGGGTGCTTGGGTTGGCAGGATGGTGCCAGCTAAGGATGAAAACGGTCGGAAACGGTCGAAAACGGACTTACGATATAGAAAAATGAAAACGGTCGGTTCGGGATATTTCTACATTTAGCAATTAAAGAGTACAAAAAATAGTTGAAAATGGTTGTGAAACCAATTAAAACTGACAATTTTTCATGTTAAAAAACGGTTTATAATATAGAAAACGAAAACGGTCAATTCGGAATATTTCTGTTCCGCTTTCATCCCTAGTGGCAGCGGCGTCGAGTTTAGGAGGGTGGACGATGAGGTGGCGGGGATGAAGGCGAAAGTGCCACGCAGCGGCAGCTGATGCGCGATCTGGAGGTGCTACCGCTGCAGGAGGCCACCGCAAGTGCGAAGAGCATCAACTTGAATGCCGCCTGCCATCAGGGGAAACTGCTAGGGTTCTGGCAGGTTGTGGCGCCTAAGATGGTGGTTGCTGTTGATGTAGATGAAGGTATGTGAAATAATTACGGCATAGAGTTGTGCATTTCAAATTGTCAGCTGTGCATTTGTAGTGTTTGTAGTCGAATGCATTAACTGTTTTAGTAGTATTAGTGGTTGATTTCGTGGTGCTTAGTCTAGAAACAATTAAAACAATAACGAACATTTGAACAGCCTTGACAAAATTTGTATCTAGCCAAGGAAGTAGCACCATTTTTGTCTTTGTTATGGTTGACCTTTTCTCACTACCTTGTACTGTATATCTTGCTTGCAGTTTTTGGTAGAATGGTAGCTTTCTTGCTGCTCTGAACAAATTTATTGCTGATCGTTATTCTTGGAATAACTGATTATCAGAGTACCATGTATACGAGTTCTTTAAGGTGATCATGAAGTGCTGGCTCCCTTAAAAATTGACTCCTAGAATTTGTAATTTTGCTTGGTCACATTTTCATCTGAGCTATTCAAATGTTTCTTCACCAGGTTGTTCTTACATCTTTTTCTTGAAAAACTCTATGCAGATATGGATCTGTTCTGTAGAAAGAGGTGTGTTGATGCTACTTATCTTTGTTTCATTTGGAATTACACATATTTGCGTTTTAAACATACAACTCATCGTATGAAATCAAGCACTGATCTGAAACTCTGCAGCTAATTTTCTTGTCCACGAGTTCTTCACGACCCATTACTTCCAAGATGGTATTCATCCTATTTTGGGGAATTGAGATGCTCACAAACTCTTTCTTCTTTCTGTAGCTTGTCTGTAGTGACTTAAGTCATTTATTTGATAGAGACAAATCAATTTGCCTAATAATTTCCTTCTTTTAAAAGATCTCATCAGGATGCAATTAAGAATCACACATTGGAATGTATTGAGAACTATTATCCAGGCTTATTTGAGCTGATGCGTTTCGGGAATCATTTCACTTTGGAAGGTCAATCAAGGCACAAAAAACAGAGATTTGCAGTCCCTTCTATCCCGCTCGGAAATGTAGTTATAATTCCTTTAGATGTAGAAGCCTCTGTGTTGGTTTGTTTATGACTAAGATACTCCTGAAGGTTGGGGCCTCAGAATCAAGTATCTAAGATGGCGTTTGGTTCCGTGACTAATAATGGTTCTCAATGAGCTGTAGCTGCAGTGTAAAAAATTAGGAATTATATTTGGGAACTTATGTTTGTTTGTTTGTTTGAAAAGTGTCCATATGAAAATTGTCACATGGATTCGATCGTGTTTTGGGTTTTACCATAGCGTTAGTATGATGATGTGAACAGATGTTACTGTCCCTCAGAAGAAGTGACGAGGAAAACATATAGAACAGAGTAGTCTTTGTGGTATCTATTCGTACTAATTTTAGTTTGAAACATACATGGCCTTTTAAAAGGCTGAGATGTTCATTTTATAAGGTTTTGTCCTGTCGTGTTTGATGAATATGCTGTATACCCCAAAAGCGTTACTGTTCAAGTTTCAAGAAAACAGATTAATGTATGTTTGAATACTATTCTGCTGTCATCAATTTTCTTTGGAACTATGTCAATGTAATTTGTTTGATGAACTTGTGTTTCTTTCATCAATTGATTTTTTGTTTTATGATTTATTTTAGTTTTATGGTTTATTTTCAAGACGTCACCGTAGCGTTAGCACAGGCACTATACTAGTACTAGAAGTCGCCAGCCTCTTTGCAGCGTCTATGCAAAATGGTGTTATTTGTGCTAACATAAAGTTCATGCTTTGGCTTAGTGGGGTGGAGCACTCAAATCCACTGTCTGGTTTATAGGCTTGCATTTCAGAATAATGTAATGTAATTGTTTCCACGGCCCTCACTGACATGTACTATATTGGGGTTAATAAAGCACTCAAATCCAACTGGATACTTCCTTTGATATAATTCCAAGTATATTTGACATGGCTTTTCCTATGTATGAGGTTGTCAGATCCAAATGCTTCTATATTAGGATTGGCAACACCCTTACATGTTCCAGATGTTGTTGCTTCTTTTGCCAGAGAGCCATCGTCATCATGGAACTGAACCTTCCTCAAGCTAAACTACACTTTCCGGTATAAATCAACCCGCCCTTGTTTTGTGTAGCTAGGCAAAGAATGAAAGAGAGACATATCCAAGAAAGTTTGCAAGGACAAGATAATACCAAGGCTTTGGCCCTCACTTCCGATGCTGGCAAGCTAGTAACACCGCAAAAGACAACAAAGATTTCAGGGATTTCAGTTTCCTACAACTCTTACCTTCAGAGCTAGCTAATAAGATGTTTGGTTTGCAATGCTTCTTACAGTCTTTTTTCTAAAATTATTCGCTTTTTTTTCAAATTAAATAAACTTCAAAAGAAAAAGAGCCAACAATTGATTGGTCTTCTACTGTAGCCCAGTAGCCCAAACATCTGAAAGCCCATGGGAAGACAAAGAAGGAGAGCTGACGCCGAATTTACAGCCCAATCATCACCCGCCGCTCGCCGCCCACCTCAATCCCACGCGCGCACGCCTCTGTGTCCTCCTCCTCCACACTTGCCGGCTCATCCACTGCAAGGGCCGCCCGCCACTGCCTGCTGCTGCTAGCGACCGGAGATGGACGGGGAGGAGGAGAACATCAGGCCGTTCCGCCGGACCAGCGCCTGCATGGCCACACGCATGGCGTCCGCGCTCGCCAGCTCTGACAACCGCGCCCAGGTAACAACGGCCTAAACGGGGGATTCGACTGACTGCTCCTGCACTCCTGCTTCCCCTCTTCCTCCAATTTATTCCAAGCCGTTTCCCTCTCGTTCATGAAATTGTTCCCCTTTATATTCTGCTGCCCAGTTATGAATACCTTCATATCTGTAATGCCACTGCCAGGCTGCTTTAGCTCGCCTTGAAGCTCTTGAGAGCGACAATGCCGGTGTTGAAGTGGTAGATCTTAATGATGATGAGTACGGATCCACGGATGAGGAAGACCCTGGTCAGTTTCTTTCTCATTTAGCTTCGTAGTAATAGTAATGCCATGATGTGAAAAAGTATAAGGTAGATACAGTATATACAAGCTCGATGACAAAATGTTAACTCTTTGCAAATGACAAGTACTGAAACACAGATTTCCTGTGTATGACATATTTCTAGTATCAATTTTGCAGAGGGAAAAAAAACAGCATTCTGTGTTTCTTATCCTTGCATCGATGAATAAGAATTAAAACTATCCTTCAAAGGAAATATTTGAAACATACTTTTGCTTCAACACATCTGGCATGAACAACCCCACAAAATATTTCTAAGGTGACTGTTGTTAGCATCTGGAATTGCCCCTAAAGCCAGTCGTTTGGACACCTTTGCGCGTGCTACAGCCTACAGCTTGTCAACCTTGTGTTGTTAGCATCTGGAATGCCCCTAAAGTCAGTAATTTATTTATAGATATATTTGAACTCCACGTTATACAAGGCTGCAACTTGTCAACTGTAAAGATTCCGGTGTTCACAGTTTCTGTAAATGTTGCGTTTGTGTTCTATACTTATATAGGCCTTTTAGGTTATGGATTTGTGGATGCACATTCAACTCAAATGCTCTACCCACTAAACTAATTAAAGTTCGATGACGCAAGCCATCTTTTGTGTTTGAATTTTATTTCTACAGTCCTTATGCAAAAGAAGCAGTCCAAGATTATGAAACGCAAGACAAGGCAAGGGAAAGCTTTGGAAAAGAGGGCGGCAAGATCATTCATGGATGTCTTACAAGAAGTAAGTGACCTTGTGCTATAAGTTTCTTTCTCATCATGTTTATTTTCTGAGGGTACTTAGAAGATTTTCACTCGGGAACTGTGATAGGCAAATCTGGAATCCCTGCCTCCTCATGTCCCGACATATTTGAGGGCTGCTGTGGGTCCACCGAGCACTTCATCTCGACTGCACTACTGCTCAGTCTGTGGAAGTTCTGCAAACTACACGTGTGTGAGGTGTGGAGCACGGTTCTGTTCTTGACGCTGCCAAGTCATACACAATGATACGCCCTTCCTGAAATTTGTGGCTTGATCGGCTAGACATGTACAAGCTACGATTGATGTATGTCCACTCCCTAATGATTGTTCAGATGTGCTTTGATCAGTAGGATATACTTGCTGCTATGTTTTGTACTCTGTATGATGGGGTAGGTAAGTGGTAGGAAACTAGTTTTATTAGCTATGTGCAGCAGTTGAAATTGCTAGGTTGTTGTCAAGGGCTGTATTGCCCAAGGTAGCTGGACCCCGACTCCGTAACTCGTAGTCGCGATCCGTCGTCGCCGGCAGGGTTATACCCCCACGCCGTCGCCGCCCTCGTCAACTGGGTTATGCCCCCAAGTTGCCGGCTTACAGAGGTGGAGGGAGAAGATAGGCAGATAATTCATTCATTGATTCCTTGAGTGTGCGATTACAATCTTATATGGCCAAGGGCCTAACTAAAAGGAGTAACAATCTCCTCAATCTAACGAACTAATAATAGAAAGCTATCTTTCTTGCCTTCCTAGCCACTCGCGGTGCTTGCGCCCTGCGCGTCCCCCTGCGCGGCAGTTGCGCGCTCCAGGGCGCGGCGCACGTCTCGGGCGCGACGCCGTCTCACGTACGTGCGCCCGACCATGACATCTCCCTCTCCGTCGAGAGTCAGCTCGTCCTCGAGCTGGAAGGAGGGAAACCTGGTGCGGAACGTGTCCGTGTCCTCCCAAGTAGATGACGCCGCGGAACAGTCTTTCCACTTGATTAGCACCTGTGGAACGCCGCGGGCTAGACGGTAGCGCACCGCGCGCTCTGGCTCCGGCTCGATGGCGCCATGACGAAGCGACGGCAGCGGCGGTATCTCAGCTGGGGGAGCGCCTTGGAACTTCTTGAGTAAGCTCACATGGAAGACATCATGGATGCGAGCGCCCGCCGGCAGAGCTAGACGGACGATGACTTCATTGATGAGCTCAATGACGCGGTACGGTCCGACGAAGCGAGGCTTGAGCTTGCCGCCCGGAGCTTGAGGCAGCGATGACGCCGAGCGCTGCCGGAGACGAAGGAGCGCCCAATCGCCGACCTGGTAACTGACTGGGCGATGGTTGTGGTCGTAGTACCGCTTCTGCAGGGCCTGCGCCTGCTCCAGACGATAGCGTACATCGGCCAGGAACTCCTCACGCTCTTCCATCGTCTTGGCGACGGCCTGCACCCTGGTGTCGCCCGGCTCGTACGAGCGGATCGAGGGCGGGTCACGCCCATACACCACACGGAAAGGAGTGTCCCGCAGGGAGGACTGATACGCCATGTTGAAGAGGTATTCCGCCCACGGCAGCCACCGAACCCATTGTCGCGACCGATCACCTGTCAAACACCGCAAATACATGACGATGACGCGGTTGGCCGACTCGGACTGCCCATCTGACTAGGGATGGAACGCCGTCGTCATGTGGAGCTTGGTGCCCATCAGTCGCATGAGCTCTTGCCAGAAGGCTGATGTGAAGACCGTGTCCCTGTCAGAGACGATGGACTGAGGGACACTGTGTAGACGAACAATGTCAGCGAAGAAGGCTTGAGCAACGGATTCAGCAGAGTACGGGTGCGCCAAATGTATGAAATGGCAGTACTTGCTGAATCGATCCACCACGGTGAGAATTACCGACTTGCCGCGGACGCGCGGAAGGGCTTCCACAAAATCGAGCGCGATGTTCGTCCAGACCGCCAGTGGCACCGCCAGAGGGAGGAGCAGACCCGCCGGCTCAAGGTGCTCAGACTTATTCTGCTGGCATTCCGCGCACGTGCGCACCGTGTCCTGCACCTGTTGCTTCATGTTGGGGAAGTGGAAGTCGCGACGTAGGCGATGCAGGGTGCGTTGGACACCCTCGTGGCCGTCCTCATGGATCGCCCCCATGATTTCCTGGAGCAGTGGCGAAGTGGGTGGAATGTACAGCCTGCCGCCGAAGTGGACCATGCCGTCAACGAGCGTCCAAGGCGCCTGGCGCGTCCCTGCGGTGATCTCGGTATGGAGAGCGACGAGGGTCGGTTCGACGCTGTGTGCTTGGCGCAGGCGATCGAGGAAGTCAAAGCGAGGAGCCGAGAGGGCGAGCAGCATCCCGTCCGCCGTGTCCTGTCTGGACAATGCATCGGCCACTGTGTTCGCAGCGCCCGGCTTGTACTCGACGGAGAAATCGAACCCCAGCAGCTTGCCAACCCAGTGGTGTTGTGGAATGGTGGCAAGGCGCTGGTCCAGCAGGTACTTCAGACTGTAGTGGTCCATCTTGACGCTGAAGCGGCGTCCCTAGAGATATGGCCGCCAATGCCGGACCGCCTGTACCAACCCGATGAGCTCGCGTTCATAGGCCGCAAGGGCGCGATGTCGCGGCGCCACTGGGCGACTGAAGAAGGCTATGGGGTGCCCATCTTGGATCAGCACCACCCCAAAGCCGTGTGACGACGCGTCACACTCGACCACGAACGGCTTGGCGAAGTCGGGCATAGCCAAAACCGGAGTTGCGGTCACGGCGAGCTTGAGGGTCTCGAACACCGCAGCGGCCTCCGTGCTCCACGAAAAACCCTCCTTGAGCAGGCTGGTGAGTGGTGCCGCCATGGCGCCATAGTTGTGGATGAACTTGCGGTAGTAGCCCACCAAGCCGAGGAAGCCCCGTACCGCCCGTGCCGAGCGAGGCACCGGCCAGTCGTGTATGGCCTGGACCTTGGCCGAGTCCATGGCCACGCCTGCCGCCGAGATCGTGTGGCCGAGGTAGGCGACCGACGACACCGTGAACTCACACTTGGAACGCTTGACGAAGAGGACATGGCGGCGGAGCTCACTGAGGACCGCGCGGAGGTGACGAAGGTGGTCCGCCCATGACTTGCTGTAGATCAATATATCGTCAAAGAAAACGAGTACAAATCGACGGAGGAAGGGGCGCAGTACATCGTTCATGAGGGCCTCGAATGTGGCCGGGGCATTGCACAGCCCAAATGGCATCACCAAGAACTCGTAGAGTCCGTCGTGGGTGCGGAATGCCGTCTTGTGGATGTCCTCCGTCCGCATGCGCACCTGATGGTACCCGGAGCGTAAGTCGAGCTTGGTGAAGAACCGGGCACCATGGAGCTCATCAAGCAGCTCGTCGACGACAGGGATGGGGTACGCATCCTTCACCGTGATGGCGTTCAGCTCACGGTAGTCGACGCAGAATCGCCACGACCCGTCCGGTTTCTTGACGAGGAGGACCGGGGATGAGAAAGCGGAGTCGCTGCGCCGGATGATGCCCTGGCCGATCATGGTGTCGCACTGCTTCTCCAGCTCGTCCTTGTGTGCAGCCGGGTAGTGGTACGGTCGGACCGCCACGGGGGTCGCGTCGGGCTTGAGGATGATGCGGTGGGTGCGGCCACGCTCCGGCGGCAGACCACTCGGCGCGGCGAAGACGTCCTGGAAATCGGCCAGGAGCGCGTCGAGGAGGGGTTCCCCGGCGTCAACAGCGTGGAGGCGCACGGGCGTCTTGGGGGTGGTGCCGTGCCAACATACGGTGCTGCCCGCATGCTGGAATGCCATGGTGCCAACCGCCAGGTTCCACGTGATGTCCCCCAATGGCGCCATCCAGTTGGTACCCAACACCACATCATAGCCTGCAAGGGGCATAATAAAAAGATCGACCTGAAATTCCAGGCCATCGATGAGCACTGGTGTGCGGCGAAGCACCCCGGGGCAGGCAATGCGCTCGCCGTTCGCCACGGTAGCCGTCAGCCCGGGGCGAGGTTCGATGGGCAGGCCCGTGCAGCAGGCGGCCACCTCCCCAATGAAGTTGTGCGTGGAGCCGGTGTCGATGAGCGCGAGGAACTCGGCCGCGCCGACTTGGACCCAGAGTTGGATCGTGTTGCTGCTGGGAACGCCGGCGACCGCGTGCAGGGAGAACACCAGAGCTTCCTCAGCTGCACCGCCCTCGGCCAGTTCCACACCGTCGATGTAGAAGATGCGACGGCACATGCGGTTGTGGCCCCTCGAGTATGGCTCGTTGCAGTTGTAGCAGAGACCCAAGCGCCGCCTTTCCGCCTGTTCCTCGGTCGAGAGGCGCCGCGGCGGATTGACAGTGCCCCCTCTGTTCGGTGGTGCTGGCAGGGTCGGGACACCACTCGCCGGAAGTGCAGGAGCCGCTGGTGCGGCTGCAGGCGCCTGGTAGGGCGCCGGGGCCGGCAGCAGCGCGCGCGGCGCTGTCCGGGCGGCAGCGGCTGGCGCCCGCTCGAGCTCCATCAACTCGACCTGGCGGGCGAGACTCATGGCCGCCGGGAGTGTCTCCGGATTGTGGATGCGTACGGCGTGGCTCAACGGCGGCAGGAGACCTCCAGTGTAGAGCTGCACACGTTGGGCTTCGTCCAGGCGGCGGCGCGGGGTAGAAGAGCCTAGAATCGGTTGGAGTACTCCTCCACGGCCCCGTGCGTCGACATTCCGCCAACTCGAACAGCGGGGGGGATCGGAGTGGTGGCCCAAACCGTAGATTGAGGAGTTCCTTGAAACGGCCCCAAGGCGGCGTGCCCTCATCCTCTTGCAGCTGGATGAACCAGAGCTGGGCCACGTCCTCCAAATTGTACGACGCCATCCAGACACGTTCCTCCGCCAGGGTGCGTTGTTGCCGAAAGTAGGACTCACACTTGTTGATGAAGAGCAGCGGGTCGGACTTGCCGTCGAAACGGGGAAGTCCAGTTTCTAGAACTTCGGGGGGCGGTCAAGGTCGCGCGGTCCTCCGCCGTTGCTGCTGTCCGCCGATGAAGCCGACTTGTCCTTGAGTGCGGCCACGTCGCTCTTCAGGGTGGACATCTCGGTCTTGAAGCCCTGCAGCAGCTCGATCACGTCCTTGATGGTGGGCTCCGACATGGTGGGCAAAGGAGGAGCGGATGCAGTGGAGGATTGGGGGGATGGTGGTGGGCTGGGTGGATCGGCGGCGGGCGTGGTGGCGCTGGCTGACTGGGAAGATGAGGATCGACGGCTTCGTGATACCAGGTTGTCAAGGGCTGTATTGCCCAAGGTAGCTGGACCCGACTCCGTAACTCGTAGTCGCGATCCGTCATCGCCGGCAGGGTTATACCCCCACGCCGTCGCCGCCCTCGTCAACTGGGTTATGCCCCCAAGTTGCCGGCTTACGGAGGTGGAGGGAGAAGATAGGCAGTTGTAGGCCAGCCACTTTTTTGTCAGAAATGTTATGTGTGTACATAGCTGCATTTATGCTTAGCTTAGCCTGATTTGCCATAATTTGCTATTGTTGTCCCAAACTCATAATATTTATAATTGTCACCGCCTTTGTTCCACCCTTGGAAATCACTTCTCGGACTTTTTTTTATGCCTCCAGCAAAACATGCCTCACTGTGCCAATAAAACACATTTTGTTACACCTTAGAAGGGTACTCTGTTGGAGTGGGTTGGTAAGGTAAGCGGTAGAAAACCATTTTCTCAGCAGTGCACTGTAGACTGTAGTTGCAGGTGCCAGGTAGATCTCTTGTAAGTCGACCATCATATCAGTATATCTAAATAGTAATATGACATTGTTTCTTGGTGAATCAAATGTGCACACAACTGTACTCTGGTAGTAGATGTGAATTGGTATGTAAATACCCTACTTAATTAGCATAAGGTAAACAAATGCCAAATACATATTACTGCAAATGCTATGCTAATGCTTGGACTCATCTAGCAGAGTGGCTGATATTAGTAGCACATCGTATGATCCGAACGAAATCTTTCCTACTATAATTTTTTTTTAGCCTGCTTCAAATATGAGCACATCTTAATAGCTTCATAAAGTAATTTGCTAAATCAAATATAGACAACTATCTGCTAACAAATGGAGGTTCTTAGATGACCTGAGTAGTCATCAGACTCAATAGAAATTCAACAAAACTTTAGAACATTCTGAAAGGCAAAACATACACGTTTACAATAGTCTGTAGCTTCTTGTGCTGCACATAGCTAATTAGTGCCATTAATATTATATTTAGTATATATTGATCTCCTCAAATGCTAGCTGAATAATCTCAAATGAAACTTGTTCATAGTAAGTCAACAACATCATGGGATTCGATACATGCTCCAAATGCATTGAAACTCCACTAAAGAGCAGCACAACACATAAGCGGTGGTGCAGTACCAACACTAAGCAAGAGCACATTGTAGATAACTATCACCAAGTAGCATAGCAGTGTCACCTCCCTTTCGAAAGATCAGTTATAACAGTCGCTGGACATGACATGGCATGCTGATCATGCATTTCATCCTGAACCAAACCAATGCTCTGCAAACTATTGGGCTCCAAGTCTGATGGGATATGTGCATCCTTTTGCAGGTACTGCATGACAAGGCGCATGCAAGGCCTCGCATTTGGTGAGGGGTGTGAACAGAGCAAGCCAAGCTTCAGGACCAGCTCTGTCTCCTCCTCCACATAATCATCTAGTCTTGGATCGATGGTGTGGGTAACGGAACCACTTCGCCATGCCTCAAGCACCCAGTCACCTAGTGCAAGGGGCTCTCCATGGTGGTTCACCCAGATTGGTCGTTTTCCACAAGTGACCTCCATCATCAGCACACCAAGGGCAAATACATCAGTTGCTTTGGTGGCCTTGCCAAGTCGGGCCAACTCAGGGGCAATGTAGCCCCATGTTCCTGCCACACGTGTGGTGTGAGCGTCCGCTCCATGATCATGCGACCTTGCGAGGCCAAAATCACCCAGCCTCGCATTCATGTCACTGTCAAGGAGGATGTTGCTAGTTTTGATGTCCCGGTGGATGACAACCTGTTCCCAGTCTTCGTGGAGGTAGAAGAGACCAGATGCAATACCTTTGATGATGTGGAACCTTTGAGACCAACACAGGTAGGTGCTGCTGTGATCTTGAGTATGCAAGTAGCAGTCAAGGCTTCCATTGGGCATATAGTTGTACACCAGAAGGAGCTGTTGCTTGTGCCTGCAGTAGCCAATCAACTGGACAAGATTGCGGTGCCGAAGGTGGCCAAGGATGAGGATCTCAGCCATGAATTCCTTCATCCCTTGATTGGACTCTGGTGACACCCGCTTAATAGCAACCGTCTGCTTGGAATGGTGAAGCACCCCTCTGAAGACACTCCCAAAGCCTCCTTTACCCAGAAGCATCTTGTCCTTGAATCCACCAGTGGCAGCCAATAGATCTCTGTAGGTGAAGGATGGAGCCCCATACTCCCTCTCCCACTCAAGTTGAGCTGTTCTAGATTTTGACCTCCTCTTCATATGGACCATCAGGAGAGCAGCAGAAACAACTATGACAATTCCAAGGACTGGTAAAAGAATTGCACGTAATATTGTCTTGTTGCTGCGCGGGCGTGGGTAAATCTTCGTCGGGAGTTGTGGGGTAGTAGTATTCAAAGACAAGTGGGAGTAATTGAGTGCTGCAGCTTCTCCGTTGAGTTTGAAGCTCCAACCCAGAACGTCATGCTTGCTGCCAATTGACAAATCATTCGCGGAAGAGAATCCGGCAAAGATTAGCTTGGCTGGCAAAACTGATGATAGATCGTATACTACCGATAGCAGTGGCTTGCTGGGTTTGGACGACGGGCAAGGAGCCATAGTGACATTTAGCATGGTTTGCCTGCCATCATAGTCCACCCACACCTGCATTGGTTCCCTACTGACGAGGCTCAAGTTACGAAACACACCATCACTGTCATAGTAACCTGCGGTATGGGAGGCAACTGAAATCAGGCTGTTTACGTCAATCCCTATGTGGTTGGAGTCGATGTCTCTGAACTCCGTGTTGATTACGGTATCAAGCTCGATAGCAAGGAGATGATTCGTTGCGTTACCATTATTCGAGGGATTGAGAAGGCCAAGAAAATGGCCAGCATAGGCGCTAGATAGATTCGTGGAGGAACAAAGCACAAATGCAAGACCCGGGCTGCTCAGGTCAGTGGAAGGCCCCATGATGGAGAAAATAAATGTTGTGGAGAAGGATGACAGGGAGGAGCCATTTAGGACATCTGTGAAATTGAGTGGGTAGGGGTAGAAAGCGTGACCTTTAGAATGGCAAAGCCCTCTGGTTAGCCTCAAGAGGCCACAAACGACTGAAGCTTGGCCATCCGTGATCAGTTGGTTGTCACCAGAGAAGCCATCGTAGATGAAGTCATGGTGATCAACAGCAGCGGCAGTAGTCCGAGAGGCAGACATTAGGAGCAGCACAAGGATTAGGAGGCACTGCAGCTGCAGGTGCCGAAAGCAAGGATGATGCATATTGAGGTAGACGACGAAGCAAAGCCTTCTCTCTGCAATATCTATCGATCGACCGACATATATTCGGCTTGCAAAGCTTCCTCGAGGCTTGTAATTTATTTTTGTATTACCAGCTAACAGGGCAATGATCCATGCATATATATCATAGGTTTTGGCTCATTTCATTGTTACTCAGGGGAGGAGACCCGCAACTGGGTCAAGCACTCAAGCCTTACCTAACTCGTCCAACACGATGACAGCACAGGTACCCAACTTTGAGACAATTCACACGCGGTGTTGAACCCTTGAGCAGTTGAGAAAGCACGAATTTATAATAATACAACTGACTAGTTATTTTGTTGGATTGAACAATGGCTTTTGCATTGCTTGAAGTAAGATGTAGATAGCTACTCCCCAATAAAATGTGAATATCCCGAATGATTAAGAATCTTCATAAAGCTGATGAATGGCCAAAATTAAGACTACCGAAAGTGTTACTAATGCTTTGAGCCTTTCAGGCTTTCAGCACACCGGCAGGTCAGGCGGCGGCGCCTCCAGAGACTCCAGCTCCCCAACGCCGTCCTCCACCAGGAACGCCATGGCGAGGCCCCAAGTGATGTGCACGTCGAGATGGCAGTGCATCAGCCACACCCCCGGATTATCCGCCACGAACCGGATGACGGCCCGCCCGTTCACAGGCACGCCCACGGTGTTCCTCATCGGCGGATTATCCAAGTTGAACTTAGCAGTAGCGGCCCACCCGTTCACAGGCACCCCTTAGTCTATGAGTTTTTTTTTCTGAAGCAAATTATTTCATCCAACTGAATCTGCTGTGATCAAAGCCAGTTGTTTGGCTTTCAGAATGCTTCAGATGCAAGTATAACTTTTTCTAGCAAAACCAACTGATGCTCTTCTTGTAACAGGTGGTAGACTAAGGGTGTGTTTAGTTATTTCACCCAAAAAAAATTAGGTTTTGGTCCATTATTTTGCAGAATGGAACTAAACACCATGCAAAAATTTTGGCAAAAAGGTATCAATTCTCCATTTTGGATTTTGGCCTTAAGAGGCAAAAAAAAAAAAGCCAAAAAGCCCTCATCCACTCCATGAAAAATTTGGCATTTTGGATAGAACTAAACACACCTATAAAAATTTTGACATTTTGCATTTCATCATTCCAAAGTAGTTGACATTTTGCATTTTACATTTCATGGGGAATTAAACACAGCCTAACATTAGCAAAAACAATACGATATGATCAGACGAGTTGTTCATATTCCTTATAGATTAGTAGTGGCCCACAATGCTCTTCCTTTTGCTATCAAGCGGCAAACTTTCTTTTCTCGAAAACTCAGCAAGAGAATTTCAAGCGGCAAACTTTCAGGACAAATATACCACAAAATATACATATTGATCCGGTTCAGTCTGAAAATGAAACGAAAAACAAGAGCAGGGATGAAAACGGTACGGATATTTTCCGACCGTATTCGAGACCGAATCCGTTTAGAGGGGTTTTAATCCGTCCGTATCCGAGTCCGGATATTTAACATCCGATACCATATCCGTATCCGAATATTTAAATCACATATTTATGATGTCGATATCCAATCGTATCCTATCCGTCATTTTTTATACTATCCGTATTCGAATCCGAATCCGGACATAAATACGAAAACAAATACGATATCAGTGATATCCGTCCGTATCCGATCCGTTTTCATCCCTACACAAGAGAGCATGGTATTGGTGTCTGAGTGGTATTGGCCCCACAAGTCGGCGCCATATGATCGACTAATGCTAAAAAAGAATCTCCCGTGCATACTTTTTATTCCGCTGCACCTAAATCAGTTGGGTATGGTATGGTGTGTACTATCAGAGTTTCATGCCCGGCTACCCACGCGAAGCGTGGGGTTACCCAATATTTGTACGACGTACTTTTCATTCTTTTTCCTTTCTCTTTTCTTTTATGTTTTCTGTAGATAGTTTTTTCTTCTTTTTTATCTTACTCTAAACTAGTATATTACCCGTGCTAACGCTACGGCTCATGTTAACCAAAGTTAACTTATGAATCATGCTTTTGTATTTAAGCTCACCAACCATATTCAAGTGATGGATGCATATCAAAGCCTTCAGTTCAGCGAGGAATTATTGAGAACTCGATGGATCTGTCAACCTTCATGCCCTCAGCTTGTTGTGAATTGTGATTGCCAACATGACAATTTATATGAGCAGAAAGATAGTATGTTCATTACTAAGTTGGACCGAATCATCTGGAGATGAGAGTTGTATGGCTTTTCTCATTTTTTGCTGCCTATAATACATGTCAAACAGCCAGATGGCAACAATCAAAAAACAATAATATAGGCGATCACAATTCCTGCAACTGCTCCTCCAAAAAGGCTATTTCCTGTTCCATGTAGTAGAATGTGAATTTATTGCCTTTGTTTTTATGAACTGAACAAACCATCCAACTTTGCTTGTCGATGTTATAGAAGCATACTCTATCTCACAAAAGAGTAGGAGTGTGCCAGCACTGCACAAGGTGATGAACTATCAGAAATCTAAACCTGTTAAGTATAACGGAAATTAAAGACGGTACTTGAACATATAACACAACAATAGTCATCCTGATTCCAGAGGGCGGTACATACCGTCTGCATCTTGGAAAAAAACCAGTAAAGCACTCCAACACAATTAAATTGATGCTATATGATTATTAATTTGTCAAACAAAAACTGTATAATTCGTTGCAAAAAGAGACCAGTCAATTAAGTAAAAAGAACCATAAAGGCCACATCTGAATATTGAGTCGGTCCTCTTATGTCATCAACTAAATAGCTAACCCAATAACTATGATTAGCATATGAACCCTATAAACTCTTCATTCATTTTCTACACATCAAGTTACTGATTTAGCATCTGATTGCCGGGCCCTAGGCATCAATAAGCAGCAATCAAGATAACTGAAGTTACCACATAGTAAACTTATAGTACCAGCGAAATGGTATATTTAAGGACTACAATTTTTGCACGGCAGGAAGCTAACAAGCATGATCCTTGCCTCCACCGTCTCCTCAGCAAGAGCTGCAGATATATATCATATTGTCAGGAAAGAGTGTTTACACCAAATGTTCGAAATATATCATATTGTCACAAATATTTTGTACTGTCAAACAAATGAGAAATGATAGTAAACAATTTGAGAGATGAGGCTGACTATATATAAAACAGGAACCAAGATTAACAAATTAAGAGAAGACAAACAAAAATGTGTGCACACTGCATGTTGAGGCAGAATAATAGTCATATCCTTAAGTGAATGGCAGGGCAAAGACTGAATAACAAAAGGATCTTTCCATTTGGCACTAAGATTTCCTGCAAGAGTTTAGGGAGCAATGTATATTGCAACCAGTAATCACTTCTTTTAGCACAAAACCTGAGATAGTAGATGAAAAGAAGCAGGGATTATCAGGTATAGACAGACTGACCTTGAGCTTTGTTTGCTCGTGGATGAGGATGATGGTGACGAAGGCGTCAATGATGCGCCTCGGCTCGCCTTCTTCGAGTGAACAAAATATATCTGCCTGGCTTGCAACAAACATACCTCCATAGCTATGTCCTTAGGTTCCTCCTTTATTCTGTAAGTTCCTTTATTCTGTAAGCAACTTTCCTACTAAAAGATGTAAAATAGACAGATTACCTCAAAAATTCAATCACATGAACTGTGAGGAGGATTACCAGGCTATCCAAAATAATAAGTAAAACAAATACATAAAACATGACGACAAGGTGAGTAATATCAACCATGAATTTACTAATTCACTTGATTTGCGTATCCTAGTAATCAGGCTGTTCTTAGCGGTTACAATAACAGAGGAGGAGGATGAATGAAACGACCTCAATTTCCATGAAGGGAAATCCACAGAGTCGAAGTGTATTAAGACAGTTTATGATGTGCCTGTGGTGGATAGAGGTGGACCTTTCAATCTGGGGTTCACATCTAATGACTTGACCTGATGGGTGGGTTACTTGGACATATCTTGGGAAACATGATATGATGCCTCGGTGAATGGTTAACCAATCCATGCCTAAGATGACGTCTAGGTCGGTGGAAGGTAACAAGGTTAAATCAGCTTTAAAGATAAGACCCTCGATGGTAAGATTCACTTCCTTACAGATGTGGGTGCTTTTCAGGTCTCTTAAGGGCGTGCTGGTAATGATAGGCTTCTCTCATAGGGTTACGGGCAGGTCATACTCTCGTGCAAACTTGGTTGATATGTATGAACAAGTTGCTCCAGACTCAAAAAGAACTGATGCAGTATTGCCATTAACTAAAAACATACCGTACACGACGTCTGGTGCAGCCTGTGCTTCCTCGACATCTAGATGGTTGAGACGTCCACGGGTAGCAGACCCCTTGAACTGAGACTTCTGAACAGCTGAATTCTGAAGGCATTCAGCGGCCTTGTGACCCGGTTGGCCACAAGCGAAGCAGGTGAAAGGTGCACCGCCTGTAGTGGTTGGTGCGGGTGCCTTCCACTTTCCATTGCCTGGTGCGGAGCGGTTCTGTGTTGGGCGTTCATTCATAGAGCGGGAATGGTTGAAACAGTCATGGGTGTTATGATCCTGAGCATGACGATCTCGGGTGTAACGATCCTGAGTAGGGCGGAAGTTTTTGGTGGAGTAGCCTCCACTTCCCCTACCTGATCCAGGGTTGTCATCCCTGTTGTAGTGAGAGCATTCCCTGGATGGTGCATCTCTGTGGATCCTCTTGCGATCACGGCTACGGAGGGACTCCTCAGGTTTTCGCTTTCTTCCCTTGTACTCTTCTCCAGCTTCATCACGGTCCTTCTCAATCTGAATGCATCGATCCACCAGAGCACGTAATGTGTTACTCTCAATGCCACCAAATTTCAGTTTGATGTGCGGGTTAAGCCCCTTGCGGTAATAGTACAGCTTCTCCTTTTTAGAGTTCACAACATAGGAAGGCGCATAGCGCAAAAGGTTGGTGAAACGAGTAGTGTATTCGATCACTCTGTCTTTTCCCATCTTGATGTTGTGAAACTCCTCAGCTTTGGCCTCCATGATACCCTTGGGAATGTGGTACTCAGTGAATGCTTCGGCGAACTCTTCCCACGAGATGTTGGCAGGGTCCTCATGGGAGTCACTGAAACTGTCCCACCAGGCACGTGCTGCACCTGTGAGCTGGTGTGCGGCGGCTCCAACACACTCATCGTCGGTGAATGTAGTGAGATCAAGCTTCTTCTCCATTTCCTTAAGCCAGTCATCGGCTACCAACGGGTCAGGGTCGGTGCCATCATAGGTAGGTGGTCTTAGCTTTAGGAGACCTTCCAGCTTCCTCTGGAAATCATTCTGCTGACCTCCTTGGCGACGATTGGCTCCTTCAACAAGAGCTGCAAGAAGCTGGGTCTGCTGCGCCATCACGTCTGCCAGGTTCGGTGGTGGTGGCGGCGGGATGTTCTCCTCAACAGGTGCGGGGTATTCTCCAAGTCGAAGGGTATTCCTCCACGTCCACGGCCACGACCACGGCCACGGTTGTTGTCACCACGGCCCCTATTGGGTTCGGGGATGGGCGCACGCCCTCGATTCATTAGGCGATTCGATCGGCGGTTCGGCATCTGTAACACGGATCATTGAAATTTTAGTGCTTGTGCTAAGGTGCTTTATAATTCAATATGATTACATGATTTTAATGATTTAAAATAGAATCGTTACACTATCCAACACTCATTACAAAGAAGTGACAAGATCCAAAAGATGCCATAAGATCCAAAAACATTCATTACAAGGGTTTGATTACATAGCATCATCTTTAGCAGCTACACTAGAAGATGTGCGAGAATCGTGATACGCATAGAGTCTCATAAATCATCTCATAAGGGGGGTACAATTCATATAAACTTTAGACATAACTCATGACCACGCAGGGTCACCTACTCTAACTCGTACACCACAGCTGCGATATGACTGTCCTCGATCTCGATCTCTTCGTCAGACTTGTGGAGTCGGGATACGTACTTCAAGGCCTCGGCGAGCTCCTCGGTAGCCTTGGCTCCAGGTAGGGTAGGGCAAGCGTCTAGGTTGAGGCGAGTCGGGGCTAACTCAAACTCCTCTATCCTAGGCTTTGTCTTGCTGCGGATCTCCTTGGGTAGCTGATCCCACATACCCTTCATTTCCCTGAGACGTTTCCTGTCAGACTTCTGCCAAGCCTGCCAAGTCCTCTCACACTTGTCCTGTAGGTACTCGGTCTGCCTGAGTGCCTCGATCAGGTGACCCTGGTTGCAAACGGCCTTCTTCCTGAGCTCCTCTAGCTCCTGAGTCAGGATCTTGTTCTGAGATTGGATCTTTAGCATACCAATCCCCTTAGATCTCTCTCTGTCTCCCCTGCGGTTGAACTTGGCCTTCTTGTCATCCAAATCACTCTGTAATCCCAAGACCTTGCTGTCGAGGTAGCAATTCCTGTTGCCTAGGTCGGCTGCTTTGTCCTATAAGTCAACGACCTCGGCTCTGTGGTCCTCCTCACGACGGTTGAGCTCGTCCTGCAGCTTGGCAATTGTCTCCAGTAGTCTGGCTCGCTCATGTGCTCCCAGCGAATCTCGCTCCTGGTACTCCCACCGGAGGGCCTGGTCCTGACGTCTCTTCTGCTCCAGCTGGGTCACGTACCTATCCTGCTCTAGTAGGTGAATAGCTGAGACACGAAGGCATCTGTCCTCCTCGGCAAGGATAACTCTGCCTACTGCGAAACTCTGCTCACTGGGGGTAAGGCTGAGGTCGAGGGTCTGGGGAAGTAGACAGAACTCTATCGTCTTCAGGTGCTCGTAGTGGTCCCTCATCACTCTGCGAAGTGCCTTGTGTGAGATAGCTTGCAGTCCCTCCTCGACCGTGTCCTCTATCGTCATCTCGGTGAAGGCTGGGACGGAAGGTAAGGTGGTCCTAGCTAGGAACTCCACTGAGGTGGCAATCGATCCCTCGATTCCTCCTCCCTGAGCTGCTTTGCCCGTGCAGGTGACCTTGATAAGCTCGTCGGGGACACCTAACGTGATGAGAACTCGGCAGAGGGTCGGTGCAAAACCCCCGAGCTCACGTAGGTCAAGGGTAAGCTTGGCGTGGCCCAGAGGTAGTGGTCCTAGGGGCGGCCAATTAATGTTCGTTGCCATCTGCATGTTTCAAGGGAATAGGTGTTAGAAGGTCAATAATAGATAAGCCTTGCATAAAAGTAAATGCAGGGTCGGTATATAACCGAAAAAGGGCTGTTCACGTCCTATTCTATCGTCCATTCCCAAGGGTTTCGTCCTAAGGTCATGCATGGCTCTGATACCAACTAAAACGACCTCAATTTCCACGAAGGGAAATCCACAGAGTCGAAGTGTATTAAGACCGCGATGGATCTTATTACCCAAATTCCAGTCGAATACCACATCCATACAACGATAATATCAGAGTACAAATAGTGCGGAATTACATAATTTATTACATCGCCGCATTGGTGGAAACAAAAGTAGCAGACAAGCAGAACAGCTTGAAGATAAGATCGCCAAACTCGAGCGTAGGCACGAACCCTTCAACCATCAAACTCCTCGGAGCTATACTCCTCAGCAGAACCTGTGCCAAAAACTTATCAGTACGATTTGTACTGGCCACTCCCATCCCTATGAGCATTGCTTTGTGGATTTGGATGCAACATGGTTGTATTCAAAAGAAACCTATAGGGCTGGAGTTTCCTATGCAGTAGCATATCAAGTGTATTGATCAAGTTTTAACACCATTCCCACACTCATTCCACTCCATTCCCTTTTCCGAGCCAGGTTACGATCCTGGGATCAACATACCACCATCTCCACACTATTACCACACCATCGCTCAATCGACAGGCCAACTCCCTCTCGGCACTGTCTCAAGGCCGGTAGCCCCTGGCTATGACCGACACTCTCTCACGGGGGAAGAAGAGAAGGACTCATCTCTCTATCTAGTTTAAGCGAAACCCAGGAAAGGTCCATAGCCGACGAGTCGGCACATGTATCGATCGATCAACCATACACTCTGCAGAGGTTCTACATAACCACAAGATCCGCCTTCCTTGCTGACCGTCGTCAACTGGGCTAATTCCGGCTGCTTGCTAGCCTAGGATAATGCCACTCTACCATTCAACCCTGGTTCACCCCAAGTTGAGTCTGGGGTGGCTGAAACTGTGAGTCATGAGCCGGGTCCACAAGGTCTCCATGAAGTCTCGGTAGGGTGTGGGGGGAAATCCTCTGTGCCCCGTACCTCCTTACACTGTCCGCTATCAACCTAGCAGTAGTGGCAAAATCCTACCAAGTAGTCCAGCCGTCCCGCACCATGTAGGGCGAGTGGTACGTAAGGCTTCCCGGTGAATCTGAGTACTAGTAAGTCCTTAGGGATGACCAAGCCAGAATGTCTCCATCAGGGTTTCCTTTACCGTGCCACCACAGCACCTCCAACCCGGGCTCCACCCATCACAGGTTCACAACCAGGTCCACCTCATATACCTTTTACCCACCACAGGTATACATTTCCAGGGGTGCCCAGGTAGCATCCCATGGTAAGACTTGCCCCAGGCTCGTCGTATACTCCAACTTGGTCGACTCAACCCTCACCCTCCATACACCCAAGTCACACACGCAGCACTCTCCCCAAAGTCCAGGTAACACCAGTTTCCACCACGCACATAGTATAAGCATAGTAGAAGTATAAATAAGGAATTATAGAGCAATAAGCGTGTGTCTAGCCTATAGCAGGGTATGCAGGGGTAAGGTCGCGTCAAGGTAAAGGCTTTCAAGCAAGCATACTACCATGCAAATCCTACTGTAAAGTAGAGTAAAGCGATAGCAGTTCTATATTAGCCATGCGTAATAGGTGCTACGAGATTTGGGTGGGATGTGGCACCTTTAGTGTAGTCGTCTCCGTTCTCCTCACGGTACTCACGATCCTCGTCCGTCATGTTCTCCTCCGAGTCTGCATCGTTTGCATTATAGTCGCGTTAGCGACGTCTATAGAATAACACAAAGAAGCAATGAAAATTCAAAAGAGTCAAATTCACTCAAACATGGGTTCATCGCGTAGAGCTTGATTTTAGGTGAATTTTGGTCCTGGTTTCGTATTTTTCTGAGGTCGTATGAATTAGTTATTAATTTCCGAAGTTTAAATCGTTTCTGAAATTAGATAAAGGCTGCATTAATCCTGGGCTGACACGTGTCGTGCTGTGGTTGGTCCACGTGGCTAGCTGACGTCAGCATGACATCAGCATGACATTATTATAACGGTTCCGAGCTGACAGGTGGGGCCAGCTGACGTTAGCATGACGTCAGCATGACGTCATCAACATCGTCAGCTCCGACAAGTGGGTCCAGGGGCTCTTGGGTCACTGACATGTGGGTCCAGTCAAAGTCAACGTCGAATCAACGGTCAACGGTCAACGGTCAACAGGCAGGGTCACTGACGTGTGGGGCCAATGCTGTTGACGTTAGCAGCTGATGTCATCGTGACGTCAGCATGACGTCACCCCTTGGTTGTATTATCACTGACAGGTGGGTCCCGCATGACGTCAGGATGACGTCACCCACTGTCAAGTGGGTCCCGCGGCTCGGTGTCACTGACATGTGGGGCCAGGTCAACAGTCAACATTTGACCGGTCAACGGTCAACTCGGGTCGGGTCCAAACTGGGCCGGTTGGGCTCGGGTTGGGCCGGTCTGGGCCGGGCCAAACACGTGGCGTGCTGTGGTGCAGCCACGTCACGACCGTGGGCTCTTATTGGGCTTCGCCCACAGCACGGCTCACACCGTGTGGCTCACGGTGGACCAGCGCTCCTGGTCCATGGTCCTAAGGCAGGGTCCATGGTGGACCGAGCCCATCGTCATTTCTCCTCGGCTCGGCTCATGTGCACCGGGTGCAGGGCTGCGCTGCTCACCTTGCCCCTTCTCCTCTGTTTCTTCCACGGCGCGCTCCTGCCGGCGACATGCTCACCGGCGAGCTCCCGTAACGGCTCAGGCATCCAATTGAGGTGGGGAAAAAGCTTCCTCAGGCGATGGCGAGCCCGATGGTGGCGTCTGTGTAGCAATCGTGGCTCCCTAGAACGTTGGCCACGGTGATCAGCGGCTTGAGCACCACCGGCGTGCGGGAAGGGCGCAGGGCTGCGGCTTAGGCTGTTTTTGTGGTGCGCGTGGGCGTCACTATGCTTTCACGAGTACGTTGGTCAATTCGAGGGGTCCTCCATGGCCTCCGGTGGCTTTGGCCCCGGTGGAGTCGGCGCGGTGGCGGCGGCGCTCCGGCCGTGGCGCGGTGTGGCCTCCGTTTGACATTCTAGTGATCTTCTCCTACTTGAATCGTGCGCGCGACGTGTTTCACGGTGTTGCGGAACCAACCAAGGTGGTTGTGCCATCCCCACCATGGCGTAGGAAGCGCGGTGGCTGCATCACAGCCGTGCTTGGGTCCATGGCGAGCGTGTGCTCTCCGTGAACCGTAACGGCGTGCTCGAGCTGTAGTGCTCGACGTCGTTCTCTTCCTTTCTTATTGCCTCATGTTTCCGATTGGCTTGACACGGGGGCTGTGGTGGTCCTTCTAGGCTGCCGTTTTGGCCAACCGAATCAAGAGTTCATGCTCAGGCGCGGTCCGTTCATGGAGGTCTAGCGAACCCATGGGCTAGGAGGGGTCTCAGCGGCGTACGGCTCACCGTCGGTGTTGAGGGCGAGAGGATAGTGGTGCAGTGGTGGGTCGTGGCCGTGTAGCTCCGGAAGCCGTGTAGTGCCGACCCTGCGACCGTGATGAGGACGACCGCGTCTCCCTCGGCTCCGGTGGCTCCGAAGGTGTTCCGATGGCGCCTTCCCCTGTTTCTCTCCTCTTCCCTCCTTCCTCCCTTGGTTCTCTTTCTCTTGGCTCGGGTGTGCAGAGGGTAGCCACCTGGTGGTGGCGGGGCATTGAGAGCTTGGGTGCTAGGGTGATCGGGGCTAGGCCTTTATAGCCGAACGCCAAGCTTCCATGGCGGTTTTGGGCGAACGGCGGCAGATGCGCGAGGCGCATCCAATGGTAGCGTGAGGTTGCGTGGGTGCGGCGCTAGGCGAGGGACAAGGCCTTGCCCGGTGCGTGATCCCCTGGCCCACTCTTGCAGGTGCTGTCGAGGCTTGGTCGGGCGCGGATGAAGGCGTGGGGAAGAAGACGACCCTGTGGCAAGTGGGTCCGTCTTGACAGTGGCAGCAAGTGAAGCGGGGAAGCACACGGGTGTGAGCGACGTGCGCTAATGCGTGGGGCCAAGCGGCAGCGGCAGCTGGCGAAGCTGGGTGCGCGGGCGGGTAGTGGTCACCAGGGCCGGCAGCTGGGCCGCGCGTGTGCTCGCTGGAGCTGGCCGCTTGAGAGGTGGCTTGGGCTGGATTGCTGGCCGAGCAGCTGGGATACGAGGCAGGCCTAGCCTTTTGCTTCTCCTTTCTTTTTCCTTTTTCTGATTTGATTTCTTTTCCATCATTTGAATTCAAATTTGGTTTAAAATTTGAATTCCAAATTGATGTAACTTATTCATTGGTGTTTAGGGAATTTTTGTTTAGCTATTTTGTATATCAACATTGGTGTATTTCTTTTATTACACATTTATCTTTGGATTTGAATAGTGATTACTTTATGGTGTGTTTCTTAGGAAATGTTGCTAAGCAAAACAATAGAGAAAAGAAAATCCAAATCACAATTGGAGTTAACAATGTATGCAACATTTCATTTGTTAGAATTTAAATAAACATAATTGGTTTTAGGCGTGCCATGCTTATGTGCTAACTTGGGTTGGGTTAGACCTAATGCATCTCTTAGGTTGGGTTACCATACATGACACTTATCATCACATGGGAGTTTTTTTTGAGAAAAATTTTGTATTTGGTATTTCTAATGTGTAGATTTTTGGGTTGTTACAACGAACATGAGAAAAGGGTGTATACAAGTTGCTCTAGGCTGGTGCTCGAACGTGACGGTCCTTCCAGAGAACTGTGCGGCGTGCCCCTGTGGTCCGTGCTCCCTGCCCACCAGCGAAAAGGAAGGAACAAACATTTGAGGGCGCGGCCGTGAAGACAAACGAATTGCAGGCACATGCAAGTAAGCAGGGTGCGGAGGTTACCCTGGTAGAAGCCGCGACAGGTCACAAGCCAGAGCCGCATCTCCGTCCTCCTCATCCAGCCTCACCGCCGCTAAAGCGAAACAGGTGACGGACGCCCGACACAGCTGCTACAGCCGCTGGCGGCGGCATAGAGGCGGTCGACGATATCGTGGCGGCGCACACAGGTCGTCGGGGTAGTCCTGCGCGGCCGCGTTCAGCGCGACATCAACCAGTGTCCATAGGTCGCCCCCAGAGGCCGCGGACGAGCACTGCCACCACCTCCCTCACCACGGCGGCGGCCGCGCCCGCACCACCATCAAAAGCTCGTGAGACAATTAAACCCTAGAAAACACTTTTCCCATGGATAAGGAAGAAGAAGGGGGTGGGGAGGTAGAGGGAGACCGGATCCACCAGATCCGGCCATCGCCGGCGAGCCGGAGCTGGGGAGTTCGCTGAAGCAGGGACCAAGGTGGCTGCGGCGGAAGTCCAGAGGTACGCGGCTTCTGTCGCTCCAGCGAAAAAAGACGAAGTGACGGGAGGGGAGAGGAAGTTTTTTCGAGGAAAAAAACAACTGAACAAGGATCGAACCTTGGCCGATGGGCAGGGCGTGGCCGCGTGGAGCGCGTGATGATGCAGAGGGCGCGGGGTGTGAGAAGCCGGGTGAGAAGCCTGGCATCACACATTCGATCGTGACCATCGGTTTTGGTTAAGGTGTTTGATATCCTTTGATTTTGATGATGTAGAATTCCTGTGTGTAATTTTCTGGGTGCACAATAGTTGGAGGCTCTCAGCGGGGGACGTTTTACTGGGTGATCCAAGTATAATTCAAAGTGGTCAATTATAGTATAGATAATTTTTATTTTACTTTTTCCTATGTCCCATGAAATATATATATGATATTTACGTAGTATATATGTGATGTTTCATAATATATCTTTGTTTATTCACACCATGTCCATAAGATGTTCTAAGATGTATTTTGTGATGTTCTTGTAGTATAAACAAGATGTTCTATGATTTATCTTTGATTATTCATATAGATCAATGGACGTTCTAAGGTATATTTTTATTTTTTTTTTCATATGATGATCTTTTTAGTTTTCCTCTACTATATGTTTTTTCTTCTTCGTTACTTTAGTCTAATTAAGTAGTTTAGTTCTTTCTTTCTTTCAATACATATGATGTTCGTATAGTATACATATGATGTTTTATGACGTACTCCCTTCGGCCTAATCCCAGAGACCAAGAAACGTATTAAGTGCATGCATGTCGAGTAACAGCCGCGCAGCCCGGCCGCGAATTCTATCGGTCAGGCGAAAAGAGTTTGGCGCTATTTTTTTTGCTTCCCACCACATTTTTCTCAACCCAAAGGAGTTGGCGCGGTTTCTATCTCATCGCTGGTAGGTGAAAAAGGCACAGTTGCATGCAACGCTTCATTGCTGGCGAGCATGCATGCCGCTTCGTTTAACTGCAGACTAATTAGTTTACTCTCGATATCTTTGCTCCGCCAGATATTATGGCCAAAACGAAAAATGAGTGTGCGCCAGATATACAGGACCGGAAGGAGTATCTGAGTGTGTGATGTCCACGTAGTATACATATATTATTTTTTCCTTAACCTTTTCTTCTCTTTTTAGTTCATTATTTTTTTCTATTTAAATTGTTTTATACTTTCATTTTTAATTTTCTTAATAATTTGTTCCCTTTTTATTTCAGTTTCTTTTTCTATTTAAATTGTTGTCTACCTTTCATTTTCATTTTTTCCTTTATTATTTTCTAGTTTTAGCTTTTTACTTAATTGTTCTCCATTTTTTTTCTTTCTTCTTCTTCGTTATTTTTAATTTAATTAAATAGATTATTTTTGTTTTATTTTTATGTATATTTGTACCTTTTTAATCGCCTATGTTCCAAGAGATATATGTGATGTTCCCGTAATATATGATGTTCTATGATACAGTTTGTGATATTGTTCAGGCAGTAGAATGTGATATCCTACTGTTACCTTTGAGAATACATGTAATATTCACGTAGTTTACATGTGATTTTCTATCTTGTGATTTCGGCTGCTTAGTTATTGTTTTCTTTATTTGTTGTATAGAAATTGTATTCGTGAGATGTTCCATGTATATGTTTATTATTCACGTAATTCCTATGATGTGATATGTTCTATAGTATATTTTAGGTTTTTCAGATAGTTTCATGAGATGTTTTTTAAGCTTTACTCTAATCTTTATTTTGTTTTCTTCTTACTTTAATTAAGTCGTTTAATTTTTTATTTTTATCTTTTTAAATTTCCCACGTCCTACTATGAGATAAGTATTGATGTTTATGTAGAACAAAATATGTTCTATTTCCATGTGATAAATTATTTTCGCGAAACCGGGGGCGGCGCTGGTGGTATTCGAATTCGACCGGGAGCGGGGAACGAGGCGAGGTGGTCCGGCGCGGGAATTTTCCCGCTCGCATGCGCGCCTGCTGCCGCTGCTGCTTCCTTTAATCGTGTGGGGTGGCTTGACCAGTGGACTCGCAGAACCGCACCGTCCATTTCTTTTCGGTGCATCGCATGCGTGGCTGCGTCGCGTGGTACAATGATCGGCGTACGGAGTACGACCTGTTACAGCTCAGCATTCCGATGACATGAGGGACTTGACGTGGAGCCACGTGGATGCCCTTGACGCGTTGTTCCCGGCGTTCAATGGGTGCGCTAGGGAGCTCTTCGTGGAAGCCCCGTAGGAAGTTGCGGTATTCGCACGTTTGGTCGTCCAATTTATGTAATATCAAACACGAAAACAGTCTGCTAGGCTGATTTAGATGTCAGACCACCTAGCGCGCTCGATGCGCGTCGTTTATACGAAAAAACTCTCTTCTTCTTAACAGCAATGATACACAAATCTTTTGCGTATTCGAGAAAAAAAAGACATGAGGGAAGAATAGGCGAGCGACTGCTGCCACTGCTGGCCTGCGCCTAGGGATGAAAACGGACGGATATCACTGATATCGTATTTGTTTTCATATTTATGTCCGGATTCGGATTCAAATATGGATAGTATAAAAAATACCGGATATGATACGATTGGATATCGACATCATAAATATGTGATTTAAATATTCAGATACGAATACAGTATCGGATGTTAAATATCCGGACTCGGATACGGACAGATTAAAACCCCTCTAAATGGATTCGGTCTCGAATACGGTCGGAAAATATCTATACCGTTTTCATCCCTACCTGCGCCCACATGCCTGCCGCGCCTGTGCCACCCCGGCCACAAATTCTGCTTTTTCTTCTTCGGCCTTGGCCCGTGTTTAGATTCCAATTTTTTTTTCTTCTTCGGCCTTGCTGGACCATCTCCTTCTTGCTGGGTAGTCGTGGGAAACCCTTAGAAGTCATTGTGACCTCACGAATTATATTGTTTTCCGCGTGTTCATTATGTTGAAACTCATATAGCACCTTAGCACCGAACTTGTTGAATTTCTTATATCGCGGAACTATATGTGTGCAGTACTGTTTTTATATATCATAGAGTGCTAAAAATTAAATTTAAAATATTTGTATGACATAACGTTTCAATTAAAATATAAACAATTATTTAAAATAACAACCTATGAAATTGATTATTATGGAGTATTCATACAATTTAAAGTGAATTGTCGGTGTTATATTATTGCTACATAGTTCAGACCGCCGCGGAGCGTAATACCCTATGCCTAGTTAGGCGTGTTGCCTTGCGTTGGATTGGTTTGTATGACTAATATGTACAAGGGGGTGCGCCCTGCCTCTCTAGCTAAAGGGTCACTTATTTGTCGATGGAGTAAATAGTATTTAATAATAATGTATTTATCTTTTTACCAAACAATGAAGTTTGACCTTGATTTCTATTTATTGTTATCATGGTTTGTGATACATTTTTATGTTTGACATATGTTTAGTTAGCTTCACATGCTACATTATTCTATTTAATAATTTGTTTTTGCTTTATCGTATTTTAACTTCTTTTCTACACTACTCTTGCTCTAATTTATTGCTTTTTTGTAGTGGATGCTCTAGTTTTATTGTTAACAAGTTAATAATTGCATGCTTAGTGCTAAAGGCACGTAACACCTAGGGTGTTATAGTAGGCCGGCCCATCTCCTTGCCGGGTAAGTCGTCCTCATGGGGAACTCTTAGAATTTTGGTCCGTCACTATGAGCCCACGAATTATAGTTTAACTTTAGACTTTTAATCAAGTTGTACATTTTTTTCCATATAGGTTAAGTAGAAGCACTAGTGTTTTTTATCCAAAATTATTTTTCCATATCGTTTTCCGCGTGTTCATTATGTTGAAACTCATATTGCACCTTAGAATCGAACTTGTTGAATTTCCTATACCACAGAACTATATGTGTGCAGTATCATAGAGTGCTAAAAATTAAATTACAAAAATTGATATGACATAATGTTTAATCAAAATATACACAATTATTTAAAATAACAACTTATGAAATTGATTATTGTGGAATATTAATACAATTTATTAAAGTGAATTGTTAGTGTTATGTTATTGCTACGTGGTTTGTTAATTAAACATTCCATGCTTACAAGCTATTGAACTAAATAATTATCCTAATGTATATATGTTTACTTCGTACATATGTTTTATAATAGCAAAGCAGGTAATTGAGAGCCGGAGAGCACTGTCTCAAATATAAAAAAAAATTAGGTGGTTACTTTATGTATTTTTCGTAATGGCAGAGGTTGGTTATTTTTTTTTACAAAATTACAATAGATTCAATGGTTATTACCGGGCTATTATCGGAGATGATGATTAGGATCTATCAAATTAAAGGCCAGATGTTTATAATTATTGTTAGAGTTTTTAGGATTTATCTTTTTATTGTTAATGCGTCTGATAAGAGTTAACGTGGTGTCTCCGTTAAATCTAGAGCTATGGCAGGGTGCGGGGAACGCCGCGGAGCTATGTGGTGGCTGTTGGATTTAGGACGGCCGGAGGAGTGGGAACCGGTGGCGGCAGATCTCGAGCTCTGGAGCTCGCGTCCATGGCTGACGGTGAACAGAGCAGCGAGAGCAGGGCAGAGGAGGGAGGTAGCACATGGCAAGTGAGTAGAGGAGCAGCTTCCACTGCTACGACGCCACCTTCAAGGACCATGCCCACCGCCGACGTCCCTAGCCCCAACGGCATCCGTCTTCTTCAAGTTTGACCGCCGATGAGGTGTCGAAGAGGACCGCGAAGGTGGCGGCGTCGAGAAGCGCCACCATGTGCGGGTCGGCGACGAGGAGCACCACCACATGCGGGTCGCCCACCACCAGCCTCCGCCGTGTGGGCGCTCGTCGCCGCCATCTTGTGCATAGACAGCGGCAGCGCGCAGCAGGCCCACCACCTACCCATGTGACATGGCCACGTCAGATGCTGACGCTTGGACCTTTGGTGTGCGGTAGCAATAAATTAAGGATCTAGATGGTCAATTTTTTATGACAACAGAGCATGCATTTTACTTTTTTTTAGAAAGTTACCATCTCAACAAAACTGGCGTCTTTGTAAATTACTAGTGGCCTGGCGCGCGCTTTCGCGCGCCCGTGTGAAGAGAAGTGTCAGTCATGGTTCGCCTAGATATAATGACACGGAAGATTTGGCGTGATGCATGAATTAGATGAAGTCTTTGGCTATTTTCAACTGGCTAGTCGTACACGTGGCTCATGGAGGACATGGCAAACGCACATGTGAGCAACATTACATAGCAAATATAGTGTACTAGAGTTTGAGCACATTGTCTAAAGCTTACACACATAGCTGACAGGACTGAGATGCTGTAGTCGATAGCAGTTTATGTCTGGTAGCTGGTCGATACGATCAGTCTGGCCAGGCACACGGAGATACTTGGTCGCCCGATATTACAAACAGTGCAGTCTGAAAAGGTCATATACACAAAAGATGTTGCCAGGTACGTAGTTCGACGTGTTGGCACGCTAGCATCAAAAACTCCTGTAGCGACGCTGGTGTGTAGAGATCGTAAAGGTAAAGGTGGTTATTGTGGCCTTTTTTCTGGGCACATTGATGCACGAGGAACCTCGGTTAGAGGTGGTTACCTTAGAGGGCAGTGGCGTGAGCCGATTACTCTGTTGCTGCCTCTGCTGAGGCGGCCTTGCTAGCTGAACCTTTGCATCTGACATATGGATAGAATTGTTTAAGCGTACGAGATCTTTGTGAGCGGTGTACTTTTTCAAGCAGGTTCGTTTGACATATATGTGTGGTATGGGCGTGGGCTGCGGGCTGTTAAAACTGTGCTGGGTTAATTTTATTGGAACATACCTTTTGGGTTTTGGTGGTATTGAGGCTTTATTTTGGAGCTCATCACTTGGGGACGTTTCAGCTAAGCCAGAAGAGTTGTCGGCGTCTTCCATCTGTTTGGCCAGGCTCCTGCGATTGCCGGCGGCGTTCCTTGACGATCTTCTGACCATGAGGTGTAAGCATGTGGTGGTAGACGTGTCAGCAATAAGGCCGAAAGTATCGAGAGCATGAGGAATGAGCAATCACCTGGTGTTTTTCTGTTTTTCGACATCATCATCAGTATCAGAGGTAGGTGCTGGGTCTGCAATATTGTTAAGGCAACATCTTTGATTAGGGTCTATGAACTATTGGTATGGGGGAAAGGAATTTGTGGCAGGCTTGCTTACGTTCTGTGAAGGCAGTTCAAGCTGTAAGAGTTCTGACGAACGTTGCGGAGTCTGCACCACATTGGTTGAGATCTGTGTGTGGTCTGCAGGAGGCATGGTTGGATCAGCTGGGACCATTTCCATGGCAGAGGTAGGAGAATCTTGTTGCAATGGACGCCTGGATGGTTTCTCTAGAACAGCTTTGATTTCATATTGCCTATACTTGGCGCCTTTGGCTGATTCCTTAGAAAGATCCACTGACAAAACAAATTTCTTGGTGATGATGTTTTGTATCTCCTGAAGCAAGCCATCTCGACCTTTTGCTGATACCATGATGGATTCACAATCCTTCTGGATCATTTGCTGAGCCTCTTCGTCATATGCAAAGAACAGTGCCTCTCCTGTTTCATCTTTTCCTATGAAGGTCAATGTGTATCTGCCATATTTGTAGCACAGGTGTGGTTATGGTATCATGGTAGCAAGTGTGTCTATATGATGATGGCACTAAGAAACAGCTATATATATATGCATAATAGTGTGGTTGCTGTACTAATCAGTACCTTGGAACGGTGTCTGAGCCTCGACATTTTGGACACCTATACGTGCGGTCCACCTGTTGTTCAGCACTCTTCTTGCAAGGTCGGCAGGACATGTACCACCAGCTCTTGGTGTTCAGCACAGACGAAATTGTTATTCCACATTTGAATGGCCCTCGTACCTGTCACAAAAAACAGATTGCACATGCATCAGCGTGGCTATTATGTTTGGTGCTGCAGTTATTTGTAAGGGGTAAGGTGTTGGACATGCTGGATTCATACGTCCTCATCATATGGATCAATGTTGTTCAGTTGGGCAACCGTTTTTTCGGGAAGCTGAATGTCCGGAGGTGGATTCTGAAAAGGTTCTTCTGGCTCCAATGGCATCTCAATGTAGAGGGAAATATCCTTAAACCTGGTAGCAGCACGTATACAGAGTTAGAATGAGTTTGAGGCATTGTGTTTGAACCAAAAGCAGGAAGCATGTTACCTGTTTTGGAAGGCTGCTGTTTCTAGGATCGTAGGATTGAAGTAGTAGGAACAGGATGTGCTTCCCGTCAGAGCTGTCTTATCTGTTATATGATATCATTAGAACCAAAAAATTTTTTAATCCTTTGCAGTGCTACTTGGGTAGTTGAACAGAGGCTGAGAATGCAGATAGACGGTTACCGTTGTTTTTGAAGTCTTTTCAGGCTGAGCAGCCAAGGACAAGGCAGACGATGAGGTTGCCAGCTTGGGGGTCATAAATGTTTCTGATGTTGAAATTTACGGCATGATCACCCCACAAAGTTATTTTCATCACATTGTCACTGTAGGTATATAGTTTTCTTAGTTAGGTTGCCGACCTTAGTGATCTCAAATGAGGTGTCGATGAAACGTACCTTAGATCCTTTATGTAGATCTCCCTCAGCATCTTGACCTTCTCTCTGTTCTTTGGAATGAATACTTGGAGTGCCTCATATTTGACGAGGTACCCAACGACATCTGAAATAAACACGGAGTCACTATGGTGAGTACTGAATCCAACATGATGATCAGTACTAAGGGAAGATACACCGGGCTCTAAGAAAAAGTTGGGTGGTAATATGTGTTACCTAGGTATTTCTCTATAATTGGTGTTGGTTTTATGACCGGAAGCGGGGTTATGTTGTAGATGTAGTGTGGAATCCCGTCTGGAGGGTTTCTGATGACCTCAACAGTTGTGTATTCAGTGATATTTATCATCAACTCTCTGTCATCTGTTTTGTGGGTCCTCTTGTTATTGTCAACCATGAACTTTTTTACAGCATAAACCTTTCCAGGCTCGAAAAGAACTGCCTTTTTTTGGATAAGTTCTTCATCGATCTGAGCATACATGGCTTCTCCCTGGAAATATTGGTACATGTTAGTCAAAGGACTCTCAATGTTACCCTGTTAGGCAGGAAACATTTATTTTTTTTCATGCATGAGTGCATAAGCAACATCAAATATATATGCGAAGAACGTCACCTCTTCATCAGCGAGGACCATGCCAACATGGAGTGGTGCACCCTGGCCTGTGTTTTGATACAGCGTCCATTTCCTGACAACTCTCACAATAACGGCACGCGACTGGCGTCCTTTGACAAGGTTAGCAAAGATTCTAGGATCCTCCATGCTGGATCCACAACGAAATGAAATAGCGTTAGAGATAACAGGTATACACATGGCTGTGATTATGTATTATTTTGTGAAAGGTGGTTTTCTCATTTCTTAAACAACACACAAGATCAGGCTGAGTCTGTACATTTTGTTGCTGCAGCTACCTAACCTGACATGCTGTCTAAGGACATGCAAAATCATCTATACAAGCCAACCTATGGCTAATATAGGCATGCAGGCCTAATCAAAAGGAAACATATGTAGCCTTTTGATTAGGCCTGCGTGCCTATATTAGCCTCCAGTGAGAGGCCTTACGTAGCCTACAGTGAGATCTCACTGGAGGCTACGTACGGCCTCTCGCGCGGCGGCCTGTAGGAGTAGGTGGAGTGGAGGTGCCTGTACGCACCGGAGCCTCAGCTGAGCAACACACAAATAAACAATCAGTGACACGAATAGACAAACCTGTATGTACCCGCGTGATGATGACCGCTATTCAATTGAAATATAACAGAAGGAAGTGTATGAAGTCTAACATATGTGCTCCATGTGAAGAGGCATGCTCTGGCTGTTCCATTTAATCTAGGAGCTCAGCATCTCCTCAGCAGAAATGATTTGTGGAAACACCGAGGAAACCCTTTTTTTTAAAGAACGCTAACACAGCTTAAACAAAAAGCATCACTAAAGACGGGTGTATCAGGTTTTGTACTAAAATATGGCAAGAAAACAGAATATGCTCTACAACTCCTTAGTGCTGTCATGGCACACATATTAGGCAAGCACGCATGTGACAAAAGTATGCAAAAACGGTTAAAAAGGAGCACTCGTACAGAACCGACACACAAGAGAATATGCAAGCCAATGCGTTAAGTAGAGTATTAAAGAAGATGCAGTCTGAGGAATTGTAGAGAACTGAACATTAAAGCAACCATCATGTGTTTGTACATATGCTTACAGTAGGCAAGCCAGGCGACACACACACAGGGAGAACACAGGTGCTATAAGAGCTATGGCTCAGAACCGACGGAAGGTAACGCAACCTCATGCAAGAGGCTCTCAGCAGCCACAAGCAAAGCAGAAGATGGCATGTCCCGTTGCTGATAACCTGCAACCACCAGCCTTGCTAATTGGGTCCCTCTATTCGCAATTGGGAAAAGGCGGTGAGCCAAGGACCTATACAAATGGAGCCCATGTATACTATAATCTAAGACAATAAACCCGTAAACACGCTGCAAAAAGGCAATAGCCTGAAGGGACGCCTCCTCATAGCCCGCTGCAGCCCCCACAGCAGGATCAGCCTAGAAGAAAAGCGTTTTTGGGACGCCCTGAAGCACCTGATCACCAACCTCAAGTTCGACGCCATATACATGTGTCCCATCATGCAAAATCTCATGTATGGTAGACATGTATGGAAGAGAGCAGCGTTTGACAACCTCGGTGAGAAGACCTAGGTATGAAACGCTTATATGGAACATGTGATTTAACAAACACAAAAAAGATAACCAAGGCCTACTTTGACAACAGCTAACTTTTTTTTGAAAGCGACCCGTTTTGTAAAACCGGTAAATCTGTTTACGCACACTCAACAGCCTTTTTTGGTAATGTGGAGCAACCATCCCCTCCCCCTCAAAAAAAATCCAGGCCTGCTCTCCAGGAAGTTGAAAAGGACGCGTGCCTCCTTTTGTCTACTGTTGAGCAAAGGTAGACAAACACCAGCGTATATCAGTCTAACAACCCATACCGAAGCAGAGTAGGACATCAGCTTTTAGAGGGAAGAGCACATGATGGTCACCTGCGGGTCACGGACCAACAAACATGTTCGCTTAAGCGGTGCTCCCGTTCAAGAATCAATCAACGACCCTGGCCAATACAAGGGACGACGACAACCTCCGTGTAACTGCATAAATAAATCCGTAGACAAACATCAGTCCACATCCTAGGGACCGTAGCCTAGAGCCGTAATAGCTGCAAACAAAAAACAGGCACGAAAGACTGACGTCCATGATGGTAAGCATAAACAAATTGACGTGATAGTAATACTTGGAAATCTCTCAGGCCACAACAGCAACACAGACCGCTAGCGAGGATCCCCAAACAACAGGCGCACTCACGCACACAGCCAAACGGCGGCAACATCGGGCCATGAAGACACCTTGATCTCAGGTGAACATAAGAGCACATGGAGGTGGAAAACGCACCTTGGACAAACACCGGCGTGGACCGCGCAACAAAGAAAACGTCGAGGCGCCGCTGGTTCTGTGTACCTGTACAGCAAGAAAAGGAGCAGCACTGAGTCAACACGGTACCAAAGGAAGTAGACAGACAAGGGGGGACCTGAAGAGCACCGTGATTAAGCACCGCCAGCAACCGATCCCAAAACCGCGCCGCTCCCGACCCAAGTCCCCAAAGACGAACACAGAACCTGCGAACCTAAGCACAATCAACAGGAGCAGCATTGAGCAATACAGCAGTGAACCGAGGAGAAAGAGAAGAGAGGGGCTGCAAGGTCAGTGCGAGGAAGCACCACCGGCACTGGATCCGGCACGCGCGCCGCTCCCGACTCTTGTCGTGGAAGATGAACAGCAGCGGCACGTCCCCTCTCCGGCCCTCCCTCTGCCCCCTTCTCAGAGAGGCGGCGCGTCCCCACCGCCCCTTCCCGCGGGACCGCCCCTGGGGCAAGGCGGCGCAGAGAAGGTGCAGCGAGAACGGGGGCGAGCGGAGGCAGCGGGGATGACGAGCTGAGGCGGGCGAACGCGACGAGGAGGCGGTGCTGGCACGGCGCAAGGAGACGAGAAGACGGCGCTGCAATGCGAAACGAAGTGGGAGACGGTGGATTCTACATCGAGTAAGCAGGGACGGCAGGGCAGGTAAGAAATAGGTGGAATCATTTATGACAGCGATACAAGAGTAAGGAGTAGGTGAAGTCATTTATTAGAGCAAAACAAGAAGTTACAGTGGACCGATTGAGAATTGACCGTCGATGCAGCAATCCGACGGGGCGAATTTTTTCTGCTACCGTGGCCACCCTAACCATGGAGAGAACTGTCCAGCCTTGTTTCTCTTAATATTAACGTTGCAATACCTCAGCTGGCCGGCGTACACTTTTTTGGAACGCTAAGCCCGAAGGAAGTTGCTTTGATTGAGAGTAAGCCTTTGCCGAGGTTAGCTCAGCTCTATATAAGAGTCATCAGGCAGCCGCGTTTGTTATAACTTATACTAGTGGATGGCGCGCGCCCTTGCGCGCGAGAGTAAACAATCTCAGATTGTCTCATGGTGGTGACAATAACGTGTAATATATTAGTTGAAATGGTGGCAAGCATGATAGTCTTGATAGATTAAAGCACAATGCAGGAAGCAATGTTATACATACAGTATTACATGTCATAGCGATGCTTACCAGGTTTGTTAGATGGCAAGTCTTAGTGCCGATATAAAAGCATTATAGAGTGCTAGGTAGTAATATTATACAAGATTAGTAGGATGTGGAGTCTAGGCTCTGTGAGATGCAGTGCACAAAAGCATCTAAGAGATTGTTCAGACACCTGTCGGTCCCAGCAACCTGTAGCATACTACAGAGTCATATCACTTGGAGCACCTTCAATCTAGAAAAGAAACAGTAAGAAATAGATCCTATAAGCATTAGCGCATGAAGAGTAGGCACAGCCAGAGTTTTGCCGGTGAATGGTCTAGATGGTGAATGCTAATTTATACTGATATGATCTGCGTGCTTCAACTTGGGGGCACAAAAATTTTCCATTTGAGACAAACAGTTGACTGAACTTGGACTTGCATTCTTTCACTTCTGCTTGTGTAAGAACATTCAATCCGAAATCACAACAACTGCGTATGGGAAAACATTAAATCGGCACTATGGAGTGTGGAAGAACATTGAGCTCAAAATCACATAATCAAATTGGTTGAAGCACGCTTCTCACATTTTTTTTGCATTTGCCGCCACTGAATTCTATATATTTTGATTTATCATGCACATAATTTAACCAAAAATGAACACACTCAACAACTAAGTCTGACAGAAATCGATTTATTTGTCTAACCTGAACACAGATCCAATCATCGAACCTAAATATAAACTGTGTGAAGGCGTAGTCATGGACATATGTCTGCAATACAGAACAGACCTCATGGACAAAGGCAACGACAAATATAAGTGAATTCAATCGCAAAAGGCAATCTAGTTTTATCCACAAATTAGGGAAAAATAACATGAAATACAGAACTGACCTCACATGGACAAAGGCAACGACAAATATATGTGATGTGAACACCATCCGATCGTTAAGGAGAAAGATTTGTTGCAACCAAACTGTACAGACTTATCCATTCTAAGCAGCTGGCCAACCATATGTTGTCAAAAAAAAAAAAAGCATGGCCTTTATCTGTCCTTAATGCAAATTTCTTTTTGTGAAGAATTTAAAGAAACTCAATCAACATATATGGCAGGGGCCTAAATGAACCCTGAGATATAAAAATAAAAGAGGTCTAGAATATAATTTGACAATTCTGGAGTGGCGCTATGGAGTAGAATACCATTTTCTCACCAACCTATCAACCAGAATGGCACATGTCTCTAAGTAGATGCGTCCAGGTGTATCCACCTGAAGCATGTCAATGTTCACAAAAGTTATTAAATGGGAACCTAGGAGAGCAACAGACACCATGGAAACTTTCACTGTCACAAATATCAAATTGATATTTAGGTTTGATATAAAAAAATACAGTCCTAAAATGCTTTGTTTCTGGTATGAAGATAATTGGGTTCCATTGATTCTGTTACTACTAACTGATACTATTAGAACAACAGGTAGTACAGACCAAGTGGGAAACTGAAAAGGTAAAAACAAACCTTCTTCTCCTTTTTCAAGAATCTACCTAATAGAATGATGAGCAGCAGTAACACACGGATTCTAAAAATAATCAGTCAAGAGGTTAACAACAATCAATATTTCATCGTAAAACTAAGTGCCATAACAAATTCATCGCATTAGTATTATCATACGTTGAGATCACTACCTGAGTATCCTTCTGTCAAGTTAGCTATAGCTTGTAGATCAAGGTCAGCTGCCAAATCTTCCTTCGCTAGTATTACACGAAGATTTTTTTTCCCTATTCGATGCATGTGCCAAATTCACCATCAACCTAGGGAAACCATTGCCCCATAAGACTGAGGTCAGTACCGACTGGTGTTGGATTAGGCTATAAATAAACAAACAATAAATCACCTCCTCGGAAGTCGCGTAACAACAGCCTCATCAAGATCGAATGGCCTGTTAGTTGCAGCACGTACTAATACACGTTCGTTCTCATTTGTTGTTAGACCATCCCAGTTCACCATAAACTCATTTTTTCATCTTACGCATGGCTTCATGTTGTCCAGGGTTCTCCTGCCTTCCCAACATGCCATCAACATAGAAAAAAGCACAGGATAAATAAGCAGGAAAGTATGCATCAATACGAGGTTGACAACAAACTATAGATATGGTGTCCTGGTTCAGCTAAAATAAATAGAAAATGGTACAGCTAAAATAAATAGAAAATATTCATGGATCACCACACGACTATAACTTACCTCATGCACAAAAATTACACTTGTAGCAGTTTTACTTGCTAGTGAAAACACAGCTTTCATAAAAATTTTCTCCTTGATCAAGCCACTGGAAAAAAGCAATTTAGATTCTATAATGCATATAGTCAAACTGCCCAAAAAAAACAGAGGCTTATCCAATTGATAAGTACCTTTGAAGAGATGGTCAACATCGATCTGTTTATGAAATTAGCAGCAGCCTCAGTTGCCACAGCCTTACCTAGCATTGTCTTCCCGAACCAGGTGGGCCAAAAAGTAAAATTCCTTTACATGGCCGGTATAAAATAGATTGTAAACAACAGAAGTTAGCTTTCTTTCAGCTAAAGGTATTGTTCTATTGCTGGCCTAGCACTAAAAACAGAAAATATTGCTATCATAAGAACAGTGAACCATCATAGCAGTATCTTGTGGAGGGCATCCATTTTAGTATGTATCAGATGAGCCTTATAAAGTCTGCCTTGTATGAAGTTTGATTGGGAAAAAAATAATAGCAAGTGCATTTTTTTAGCAGGTTACTTAGAACAGAGAATAAGAAGTAACATACTAAAAAAAATGCTTGCTATTCTTTTTTTCCCAATCAAATTTTATACAAGGCAAACTTTATTAAGCTCATCTGTTCTGATACATACTAAAATGGATGTCCTCCACAAGATACTACAAACATGTTAGAATATGGCCAGGTTCACCTCATTTAGCAAGAATCATATGACTCGGTGATAGGAGTAGTTGTTGTGATCTGAATATAACACTCCATCCATCTCAAAATATTTACTGTTCTTTGGTTTAGGATATATTAGTGCCTAATTAAAACTACTCATGCATCCCTATTTATGAAAGCCAATCCACACTATCTAAGAAATAAGGCACTCATTAAAAGAAAATCATGGAGGTGCAGTCTTTAATCTCACTCAGATATGGGTCTAGAACTTCAAGTTTTATTGGACTCGCCGGAGTACCATATTATAACATGATGAGCATCCACCCAATCGATCTTTACATGCATATAAAATCGAATAAGACAACCAGCAGGCACTTGCTCGCAGGCATAAATGAAGCAAATTGATCTTCATATGCATCAAATGGAGATATGAATATCAGTTTACTGTTTTCATTTGTAGAAACTGGGGACGCACATGGCTTATAGCAGGATTCAACCAAAGACTATACTTATCATGCATATGGGAACACTGACAAATGTGCAAGTTCTTCAACCTTTAAAGATCTTTTTCTATGGTGGATAGAAATTGCACCTGCACATCGGGAGTCATGAGTTCCATCGTAATTCTGATGTGGAAGCAGGTACTCAGCCTGTGCTAGTTTGCATCTATAGCAGTTTGCTTAACCTGGACACAGGAACAAGAAAACAGCATCATAATTTTTTTTTAAAAGGAACACAGTGTTGTAGCTTTTCCTATAAGAGCATAAGAATGTCGAGCTAAAAGAAGTAAAATATTTTTCCCTCACTTTAGCCACTGTCAGCATTAGAATACAAACACATATCCTAGACAGGAACATGTGGCTAATAAACCTTTTGCAGTAGGTATAATAGGTTCAGAACAATATGTAAGATACGAAGCTTTGTAATGGATAGTATTGTTTGAGAAAACAAAAGGGATTACAACAGTTTTTATCTTCTTATATGGTGTGTCGAGAACTTGCATCTTTTCTACACATTGATCCGATTGTTTCGATTCATTCATGGTATGTATAAATAAAAGGGATCCAAACCTTAGTATGTTTAACTTGTGATTTATTTTTCCTGTGATCTAACCACTACTTTCTTTATTTCACATAAGGTAAAGTTGGGATTCAAACCTTAGTATTTTTAAGTTGGAATTCAAACCTTAGTATGTTTAAGTTGGGATTTAATTTTGCAGCCATAACCGAGGCTGCAATGAAGGCCAATAAAAAATATGAAGGAGCGCAGTGACACAATTTGCTCACCTTAACAACAGTAGGAGGAAGAGATCCTGGTTGTTAACAGAAGTATCACTGGTTGTTAACAGAAGTATCATGGTGCTTGGAACATTGTTGAGTCCTCTGCTACCAATTTAGACGTAGACGTAACAAAGCTGCAGTAGGCTCAAACCTGTAGAGAAGATACAGCTGTAAAAAACTACTATGAAGACTATTTTGAAAGAAAATTGAGTTTCCATAGGATCAGCCTATGTATAGTAGCCTATTAAAAGGAAAAAGAGGACCACAAATTGCATAACAGGATCTGTGTATCATGCATTGAAATCGGAATGTAATATAAATTCATGGTAACAGCAGAGATCCTAAATCCAAATAGAATATCATAACTAAATCATAAAATCTTGAAACTGGCCACATAATTTTTTTTGTACTTCAATATGTAGCATGTATATAGTTTGAGAACATACACTACCGGAAACAATGAAGTTGCCGAGTGCCTAGACATTTGCCGTGAGCATTTTCTCGGGCACTCGGCAAACAACATGTTTGCCATGTGTCAAGTAAAGGACCGTCAGCAAAGCCCCAACACATGGCAAAGAGGATTTTGCCGAGTGTCTGGAACAACCTGCACTCAGCAAACAAGAAAACACACGGCGAAGTAAACTTTTTGCCGAGTGTCGACGTGTGGCACTCGGCAAACCTCATTTCTAGGGCACACCGTTGACCACCGTTAAGTGTTTGCCGAGTGTCACCTTCGGGCACTCAGCAAACCTGTGCTTCGCCGAGTGTCATCCTCCTAGCACACAACAAAAGAGGCATGTTTGCCGAGTGTCTCTTTTTTACTCTCGGCAAACAATTTTTTTTGGATTTTGCCCCCAACTTTTTGTACTGTTGAAAGACAATACCTATTACTCTGTGTTGATGTTTTGTACATTTCTCAATGTTTTTACTATATTTACTCAATTTATTTTAGTTAAATGAATTTTCAGCAATTTTTTTGGATTTGAACTACAAGTGCTTCGAATATTGGAAAGAGGTGAATAAAAAAATAATATTCTTGTCACTAAGTCTGATGTGAGACTGTATCTAGGACCAGACCAGAAATTTCGAACATGGTGTTCACGAAACATGACCATAAACGTGTGGCCGAAACGTCTGAAAATTCTATAATAAGCAAACGAAGTTTGAAAATCACAAAATTCGTTGAGTTGTCATGATATCATATGTGGAGGCTATGATAAAAAATGAGAATGTTTTGGCAAAGTTGACACGTACGTTGCTTACAAATCGGAGCATCTCCGGAGAAGTTTCTGGGAGTTGAGAAGTTTCCGGTAAGATCAGGAGACAATTTGAATGTCGATTTGGAGTTTCACTTCAAAAATTTTTGTATATGCAAATAGAGAACAAAGATCTTGTGAATTTTTGGCAATTTTTTGGATCCATTTCATAATTTTAATTTTTTCGCCGCAATTATTGAATTTTAGTTGTGATATACAAACGCATGAAATAATAGTCCAATATTCGTAAAAGCATCGAATATAGATTTGTGAGTGCATCTAACAAAGTGTTATGTAAGTTTATTCCATGAAATTAGTGAAACATAAAATAGATAAAAGGAAAGAAATAGGCGAAACAAAATTGAAACATAAAATAACAACACTACTTTGCCGAGTAACACTGGATGGCACTCGACAAAACAGTAAAAATGTTTTTTTGAATAGTGTTGGCCGGAGCAAGCAAAAATATTTTTTTAAAAAAAAAGAAGAGCATTTTTTTCAAAAAAGGAAGTTGCCGAGTGCCCCAACGTGACACTCAGCGAAGGGAGGAAGTGTCACACCCATTTAACGCCAAATGGAGTGCATACTCTTATGTGTGCCCAGAGATCAATCACACATAAATTAACAAATTATAAAGGAAGTATCATCATAAATGTTATTACATCACGATTATTAACACATAGTCTTTACACAAATGTAGCGAAAGTAAATATAAATCTCTCATGGTAGCTCCAATCACAAAGCACATTGACTGGTTGACTGCAAGTCTAGTAATCTTCAGGGAAGTAGGAGTAGTAATCACTCTTTGCACCATCTGTTACCCATCCGGGATTTTTATCCAAGTAAGAAAAATAAACAAGCGTAAGTACATCTCGTACTCAACAAATGTAACATAGGGTTGATGAGGCTCAAAGGCATGATATTGGTTTATCAGCATGTAGCTTTTAAT